>OX381716.1:57302174-57444963 GCA_947462335.1 Harmothoe impar | reverse complement strand
ACAGACTGACAGACCGACAGACAGACAGACAGACAGCAGACAGACAGAGACAGACCGAGAAGGGGCGGCCATAAGAGTGAGAGAAAGAAGCTAGGGGTCTGTGGAAATGAATGAGAGGACAGCATTGAAAATGAGTGGGGTAAATGATGTGATACCTGACTTAGAGTGGGACATACATCAAGTGACTAAGTTCCCCTTAGCCACAATCGGTCAGGTCATGTGTTGCATTGCATGGAAATTCCTATTTAAGTATATTTAAGTTTACCAAAATATCGGGAAATGTCCTGGAAATGTCGTTCGGAGCTTGCCATGAAATATAAGATATCTTAAATTTACCGGAAAGGTCATTTGACATTTCCGGTAAATTGTAGGTAAACTTTAAATCTTCCCGAAATGTCATTTGACATTTCCGGTAAATTGGTAAACATATTTCCCTAATTTTGTTCAAGGAGAAAGTACAGATACGTATGAGTATAGAGTGCCACATGAGCGAGCCGAAACGTGAACAGAATGTGAGAGTGCATTAGCTACAACAGGAATAATGACAATCAGAGGATTGAGAAGAAAAGTAGAACTGTTGACTCCATTACAATAATTAATAACAGCAATACATTCAGGATCTGTGGAGGAGTTCAGGAAAAACAGAAGTGAGATGTGAGATAGGGAGGTCTGGCTGCACAGAGAAAGGCAAAGGAGTCGCCATGACTCCGACAGCCAGAGTCACAGTATGTCTCCCACGTGACACCTGTAGAGGAGGGTCAACTGAGTTTGACTCTCTGTTCCTGAATAGTCAACAGCAGTTGACTCATTGAGTCAAAATCGACATTTTAATATATGAGTGGCAAGAAGGTAAGGTGGATTGTGTCCTTATGTCAGGGTAGGGTGGGGGCAACAGGTGTATATAATTGGTGAATAGGCTACATCTGTGAGAGAAGTGAGTAGATGAAGTTATTGCCCAAGACAGATCAATAACAAGACACATTGTCATGTCCATCACTTCTCCTTGTGTGAGAGGGCTATGTTATATCTGCCTCACACTACATTCTGTAGGCCTTTGGCCACATGTTTACATTAAATTAGATGCCAATATCATAGGTGTATTTGTAGTAGTAAGTAATGTTATACATTGTATCTCAGACAGTTAGTGTCCAACCTTATGATTATTTCCCTTACCAACAATTAAAGTGACTAAGCTCTATACAGTTAATGTTCTTTGGCTGTATTGTGTAGTTTATCATCACATTTAATTAAAGTAAGATAACTGGAAACACTGTTCCATTGACATCCCTTAACCACACTATTTAGACAGTGGACCTTTGTATAAAGACCCAAAACTGTATGACACATAACACATGTCTGAAGTCTTGAGAAGCTCTGGCTTGTGGTTGCCACAGGTACCAAACTAGTGTTGGTTGCCCCATCAGGTGGTTTCATATGCAACTATTATCAGAGTCAACACATTTTCTATTTGACTCTTCAAGAATAGGTAAAATACTAATCGGTGTTCTGTGCACTGCAACTGTCAACTGCACTGGACTCTGCACTGAAGGTAGAGTCAAGCTGTACAAGGGCCAAGGGGTATGACTGCAGTAGCTGTGACCCCTATATCAGAGCTATCATGACTCTGCTACCAGAGTCAACTAGAGTTGACTCTGGTAGAAGAGTTGTGGTGACTACTCTACTTTTCTGAGTATGATGTGGGATCAGGGAAGCTAACTCAATGAAAATAGAAAAACACGGGGATAAAGCTTCCAGCTCTGCAGTGAGATCATGTAGTTTGTAAATAGTATCTTTGTTTAGCGAAGAAGGTTATTATAACAAGTACATGAATAACACTATCAGAATACGTACAGAACATCTAGACAATGTACGATGTAACTTGATGCGTTTACATAACAAATCAATATTATTCCTGCAGTACATAGTTAAAGCTATACAAGAAGCAGTATGTATATCTGAAGATATTACAAAGTCTACTATGACATTATGAAAAATACAATTCAGAAGTATATGGCAATATGAAAATATATTATCCTGTAGTCTCAGAGATACACACATAATGCTTTTTGTCCTGCTGTGTCCTGTTATTAAAGTCCCGTTCTACCACTCCTGCACTTTTTACACATGGATAAAAATGAGCAGGGTGATGTACTTTAAAATGTATGACACCCGTAGTGCATATTAAAGCTATATACATATATGTGTGTATATGTATTGCTTATATAAGGTTTGAGAAAAACAGATTTTACAAAGTGAAGACTGTCTCTGCTGGGTGTACCAGTACTATACAGTGTGGGATGTGGTGGGTGCACCAGCACTACCGTACCGCCATGTTTAAGCGGCCTGACGCTTATAGATTCGGAGCCCAAAATGTATCTCTCCCCCACCTCTAGGGCTTATTCAAGACAGGTGCTCATTTAACCCTTTAAGGACGGCATAATGCAGGGTATCATGCCCTTGGTCGTTATGATGTACGACTGCAGGCCTTGCTACACCAGGGCTATATTGGTGCATCATGACGACAAATGTCATCTTTTAGCGACATGCCATCCTTAAGGGTAAATCCTAGTAACTCAAAATCGTATGTAAACCCCTTATGCCTTCTTATATGTCATCTACATATAATCAATACTCATCCCAAATATGGAAGTCGTTGACCGAGCCATATTGATACTGCATGTCTTACCAGAATGTGCATCTTTACATTGAAAATGACAGAGTTCTGTCCTAATGACATGGCATTTGTCAAGAATGGTGCATGGACTCCTCACCAGACTTAGCTATAAGTTGGGGACATATCCATACTGTAATATATCAAAATATCACAATGGGTTCTCATTATAATTTCTATAGTATAGGAAATAAATCTATAGCTAACATATCATCCAAATGGAACATGCTATACCTTAGTCATGAACCATCAACTATGTCACCAATAGACTATACTTATATGTGCCTGGTTAGCTCAGTCAGTAGAGTCCCTGCCTTTAAATTAAATCTGAGGGTCGAGGGTTCAAGGTTCGCTTGAAAACTTACTAAAATGTTTAAAAAATTAGCCCTCAACCATTGAACACACACCAGGGGGACTCACAGAATTTCCAAAGATTCTGAGAACGTCCACCGGGTGGGGTTAGTGAGTTTCTAAAGGTTCTGAACAGGGTCCCACCACTAGTTTCCCTGAATTACCCCTAAAGGGTTAAAACACGGCGATTAACCGCGACGGTACGGTATATACAGTGAGGGGCGTGGTGGCCTGCTACATCTTGCTCTACATGCCTCCTGCCCAATACTGGGACCTGGTGACTTTTATTACAACACACTGTGGTGGTGCTGCGGTCTGCCCGGTCCCCCAGGGTGCCATCCCGCCCGGTAACTGCCGTCCCCGCCCCGCGTTACGCCGCCCTCCGTCCTGCACCGCGGCTCGCGCCAAATGAACACCGCCTTCCCCGACTGTTGACATGGGCAGCAACAGCCGGAAACGAAGTCAATGAACCTTGGTTTAAATCAGACCTGTAGGATGGGTTGAAGTTTCGGAAGTGATGTTCAGTAAAAAATGAAAACCTTCTTTGTAATAGTCCTGTGAGTAGTTAAAAGTTGATCCGCAAAAAGTGATATAATATAACGTATTTCTAGCTCTCTGCATTACTGACAGTATAAGCTTTAATTTGATACCAAATTTATATACCAAATATGCCAATATTTGTCCACTTTTTAACAGATATTTCATTAAAAATCTAAAAAGGAAAGGTTTCCCAAATCAGGATTTTCATGATGCACACGGTGATGAGAAATAACTCAATCTCCCCGAAAAGCACAAGTAAAGGATATTTTAGTCAAAGTTACTTACACGTACATTATGTTTTAATTACAGCTACCGGGTAGGCACTGCGTTACGCATGTAGCCGCACCCCTCCAGCCCCCTGCCACCCACCCCTGGGTGCACCAGATAAGGGCTAAACCTGCCGTGCCAACCCTTTAAAAGGTTAAGGGCAGCATAGTGCATAATGTACTATGCCCTTTAGCATCATGATCCAGGACCGTTCGTGTGAGTTTAATTCTCTGGGCTGCATCCGCGCAACAGGCAGACTCTTCTGGAGTGAAGCTTCTACACGGTTTAGGCTTGAAGTTAGCACAGGAGAGTTACTAGCTGGGGCAGATTCTTATACATTATGATGACTAAGGAGATTAAAGCACTATGTTGTCCTTACATGGTTTATCACCTGGGATCGTAGTCAACGTTAGGCACCTACACATTCAGGTGCAGCATTAAAGCACTGTGCTGCCCTTACAGGGTAATGACCTGGGGACGGTCCCTTGAGGTGCTCCATTGAGGGAGGTGAAGCTCGTCTTGTGACTGTTGTGAGGCAGACTAACTGCACTCTGGTTATTTGATGTGGGTGACTCCTGCAGGGGGTGGGGGTCGCCATGTAAGGACCACAGGACACCTCAAGGGTGCATGTTGTCATGATGCATAGTAACATCATGCAAATACATTAGGAGTGTATCAACCCGGGCAGATGGGCATGATGCATGAATGCAGCTCTTGTGGGTGCATTGTTCTCATGCTTGATAGGGACAGAAGTGCACAATGTACCAGAGGAGGATCCTGCCCCTAGATGGTTATAGACCAATGAGTCAAGAAAGGGTGACCTTTTTTTTAAATAAAGTTGTGTTCACGTTGGTTTCAGCAGAATGTTCATTGTCTGTATTAACTGTATTTGTAGACATCTCATATCAGGAGGATCTTTAAAAATATATATATTAGAATGTAGGATTCTGACGTTAGATTCATGTATTTGTTGGTCACACTTCATAAATGTTAAAAAAAACATTATCAACAACTTTTCAGAAAAGCTACCCTTTCTTGCTGTATTGGTCTATAGGTCCAGGCGGGGCGGGTCTGGACGGCTGATAACGCCTAATGGGAGGTGTGGGAATACGGCGTGTACAGAGGAGGTGGGGGACTGGGGGCAGCGGGTTGAGGCGGCTCTCAGTTGTATAGGGGTCTGGATGGAGGTGCGCTTGTCACGGCGACATACACTGATAAGAGCTGATAAGACTGTTACAAGCCTGTCCCCTGTTTGTCCCCTATTTGTACCCACAGTGGTATGTCTTATCAGTGGGTTTAACCTCAACCAGCGAAATTTAAAATGGCGGACCCACAGGGTATAGCTCCAGGTTCCTATAGGGAATACTGTATGTGTAACATACTGTAGGTACATACGCCATGTATACACAGCCATGTATAGTGGCTATGTAAGGGTTGTGTTCAAGTTCACACAGGTCAAAGACATTATAACTCCCTTTTAAAAGTAATCCCTTTTTAACAAACAGTGAATTAGTAGATAAATGGTAAATAATAGCTATAAGACGGGTTGTCAATGGTGGCAAAGTCCTTGAGGGAAACCAAGAATTTCAGGAACTGTGTTTGAAACACTCTGGACCTTGTTATCTTTCTACATATATACACACAGAGAAAAGGGTGAGAGTCAGCCGCACTCAGATACAAAAGTCAGGCCTGTGTCGCCAAAACCACCTTATTGTGAAAGTTAGGCCGACTGTGACTGTAAATAGGGTCCAACATTGCTTGACTTTCATTCCAATGGGAGTTCAGCATTGTCTGACTTTCTCTCCAAACAGGGTCCAACAACGCCAGACTCATTGGTGTGAAAGTCAGGCAATTCTGGACTCTCTATGTCTCCCCTTGGTCACATAGAAGGTTAGGCACTGCCTGCTCTTCGCTGTAGTGAGAGTCCAACAGGGCCTGACTCAGAGATATAGTTATTGCATAATAATTATGACCTGATGGAGGGAGTAATAATTAGCCGCACACATACTGCAGCACTAGGGAGGGGTGTGCTATCAGAAACCACTAGTCATTTAGGCATGTAGCAACATAGAGGTACATGGACAAATAAATGTCAGAGGTGATTCCAGTATCTCAATATATATTTAACTTCCAAATCCACAGGAATGGTGTCTTACACCTCACCATTATGCTCAATACAGCATTGTGTCCTCACCTGGTAGTAAACAATCAAGGCTCAGGCTAACTGACCCTCATCCAAGACTTTTCCTGACTGTGGAAAGAAAGTCAAACTGACTCGGTATGAGGAATCGTTTTGACTGACTGTCAATCAAAGATCAGGCTGACCCTCAAAAAGTAGTAACTTTATGTGACCATAAAAGGAGCATCAGCCTGACTGTGATTAAATTGAAGTTAAAGCAGACCGTCTCCGTCTCACCTGAGTCAGGCAGTGCCTGGCCCTGGTGAGAGTCCAGCTGATGCTCACTTTATTACTCTGCATGGGGTGATTGAACTGTGCGATGCTCAGGGCTCAGAAATCAATCTAGATTGACGGGATGATCACTAAGACCATACTAGTTAGTCCATTTGAGCTTATATTAGGTAAAGTCATCAGGTTCATGCTAAAAGTGCTACTCCTTTTGGAGAGCACACCAAAAGCAGCACAATAATTAAGAGACCTCCATAATTCTCTCCTACGTATCATCAGCTGAGATGTGAGTGGCCACATAGAATGGATGATCCGTACAAATGTCACTTAGAACCAGCGTCCACTAAGATTCAAAGAGACAGCATCTAGTTGTCATTGGATCGATAGAGCACATTACATATAAGATACGTACTATCAGATCTGTTTGAGGATTGATCATCAACTGGTTGGCTATACAAGCATAATATATCTCACATGCATTCTATAGTGCCCCAAAGTGTTGTTCGCAGCATTGCTTGTGGTTAGTTGAGAACCTTCATTACAGGCCCCTGACCAGTAGGGGGAGCTGCTAACCAGGGGTCAGTCACACTCCACTGCCTGCCTGACATCATAGTGCAATTCCAGTATTGCTTTGGCTCACTTGGTTTCCAGTACTTCAAACAACACCGTCACTCACTATTCCCTCTGCCCATGACCCAGGGGGCACAAGGGGGCCAGTACAGCATTCCAAGAACTGTGTGGACAAAAGCATAAATGTACTCTTATACTTGTTACCATTATAGCCACCTAGAGAGAACCACATGAGCCTCCAGGAGTCAGACATGGTCTCGTCTTTGGCCTAACATCCAGGAGCTCTATATCTACATATGCTGAGGGTATTTATCACTAGACAGCTATAGAACAATGCAGCAAGAAAGGGTGACATTTTCATGGTAAAGTTGTGTTTACATTGGTTTTAGCGGAATCCTCATAACATTGTCTGTAATGGCTATGTTTGCAAACATCTCATATCAGCAGATTCACAGGAGAAATTTGACTGACTATCAGAACCAGTACCTTCGGAGAGGGTCACTTATAGAGGCTAAGGAGAATTATCCTTCAAATAATATATATATGAATGCAACAACTTTTCTGAAAAGCCACACTTTCTTGCTGCATTGGTCAATAGGAACTGTGGTGCTACATCCAAGGTGTGGTTGCCTGGCAATATGCTGTTGGCCATCGGACCTGGCGGCTCCAAGTGTATATACTATATAGCAGGTTATAATCAGAATTATATCCTTTAAGATCCATTATAACCCCAATAGATAATACATAATAGATGTACGGCTAACAGTATCATTAGGGTTGTTGTTATTGTAGTTATAATGGATCTTGAAGGATATAATCTTGGTTGTAGCCATTTGCATAGTTTATATAGTTATGTACAGCTGAAGCCGCCAGGTCCGATGGCCACTAGCCTCTTGCGGCTTCCTGCTACACCAGGCACTACATCTGGAGTCCACAGGGGGAACTAATCACACATCCCAGCAAGCACCACTACTGCCCCCTGGCAGGGCGGGAGTGAACCACACCTCTCTGAGGTAGACTGGCTGCAGTTGAATGACTGGTTCTCATGTCTTTTCCCTATTCACCTGTTCTGGCATAGATGTCCCTGAATGAGCAATTCAGAATTGACAGAGCCACTACATGTATAAAGTAATCCTCTAGTATAAAACATTGATGAGATATGAGAAGGTACTAAGTCTACATCAAATACCAATGAGAGGGAGAGACTTACATTACATAAACATTGTTTAAACTAGGGCTTTGTGAAACTCAACTGGGGACTTGACCAAGTACCCACTTAATTGAGACCTGTTTTGGGCAGGAAATAGCTTTGTGATACCTAAAAGTGAAAAATCAGTTCCCACAAAGGTCCCCAGTTGGAATGAACAATTCACCACTTTTCATGCTCACACACTACCACACACCAAAGGCTACCGAGTACCCAGTTCCAGGTGGAATTCTCGATGCTATGCCAGACATGCAAATAGTCAATATGGCCGCTTGTGCAAGTGATATTACATTTTTAGAAGTCAAGACAGTGCAATTACTAGCGTTGCAGAGCTCCTAAACCAGTTGCAAAGTATGGTCTACAGTTACCAGCACAGATCCTGAGTCCCCAGTTCCTGCCATCAACATGTAATAGAGCGTGTACCAGGATTGTGGTGGAAAAACGGTTTGCTAGTTTGAGCCCTGTCCCTGTCAAAATTCAGGCTGGTAGCCCTTGGAACTACCTTCGATTTTCACCTACTCCCGCATTTCTAAGAGCAGTGGTTCAGGAGATGGAATTTAATGTGTTCTAGGCAAATCAAGTCTAGGCAGAGCTTTTCCCTCCTCCATTATTTCTCAACAACCGTTGGTCCAATTGGCTTGATTTTTGAAGCTTATGAAAGCTTAAGAGGAGCTTTTCCCTTCTGTTTGACCCCTGAATGACATCAAGGAGCTCCATGTTGCCCTGCCCCCCCCCCCCCCCCGAGATATTTGGAGGACATATCTTGAATTTTTTTCAATACTTGAAACATTGAATAAATGCAGGTCCCCCTTAATTGAGGTCATCCGTGTGCGTGTTTATGTATTTGCTTGTCATAGTGTCTGGGTGGGTAGGTGTATGTCCATGAAGACTACATATTCATTAAGTTGCAATTGGCACAGCATCGTCCCACAGTGTGTGATAGGTAGCAGCCCTGATCCATGTGGAGCAGGCTGCATGACGTACACACCCAGTAAACACACCAACGTAGCTCAGACGTAAATCTACGTGTTGTTGGGGTCTGAACTACGTAGTTATACAAGGTTTATGAACGTAAGAACATTAAGGTGTATATACCTGTCACAAACCTACAGGTTTGATTTACGTTTATCAACGTAAATAAATAGTCTGATAATAATACTTTAGACTATAATGAAATATTTGGAAATGGTTTCAAATACACCACAAAAATTCCCTAACATTCCAGTGTATCATGTATATACGCAATACATCAACATAACTCGAAGCATTTACGAATTAGTGCTCATGCATGCAGGCTTGAACTCTCAACCTTCAGATCCAAAGTCCCAATCTCTACTGTATGAGCTAGCGGGCCATGTGCTGAAATAGCTTCATGGTGCAGTAATATTCTGATAATTGGAAAACGAAACTTAATTGCCAAGGGTCCCTAAATACTTAGAGATATTCTGTGATTATCTCACTACGTAATTCAACGTATTTATGACGTAGATTTACTACGTTTATATGACGTAAATAAACGTAAATCAGACATAGACGTTGGTTGAACGTAAATAAACCTTAATGTTTTGACGTTGAGAAACCTTGCAAAAAAACGTAGCTCAGACCTTTGGTTGGAAAAAAACCTAGGGAAACCTCTGAGCTACGTTGGGGATACGTAGCGTGTTTACTGGGCAGGTACCACATGCTACTCAGTCAGTCAGTCAGGTAGGTAGGTAGCAGACAGGATGGCGGGTGGCACGGAGCTGCAGGAACTACTCCGTCCTGGACAGGAGGACCCCACACCCCGCTCTGCGGCCTACCATGTAAGTAACGTTAGCCTTACTACAATTGAATTAATGCATAAGAAGTGTTTAGAGACCAGGGGCGGATTATGGGGGGGGGGACCGCCAAATTTTGAGGTTTTTTTTAATGTAAATATTTGATTTTGACTTTTTAACAGTGCCCCCTCCCCCTATTTCAGCATTCTGTATCGGGCCCTGGTTACTGAGAGAAGTGGGTGCAGACTTCAACTTGTTGTGTGCAGCTGACCTTCTCTTATTGTGTATTCTGCTCAACCTTACTGCCTGGTATTTGTATACCTTCTGTGTCACTAGAAATGTGATGTTTATGATTGTCGGTCTACTTATTTTTTGTGGTGGCCGCTTACCTTACTGAGAACATTTCATAACATTGGTAGAAACTTATGAATTAGAAAAGGAGACAAACTCCACATGCCCCTCTCTGCATTGACACTACTGCACACAGAAAAGTAAAGGTGTCAACTGTGTCTCCCATGTGGCTCTATCAAAAACGGCGTGTCAAACAGCTATTGACTCTGCTCTTGACAGTAATAGTAGAGAGTCAACTCAAATTGACCCTTCAAATAAGCAGAGTCATTAGCTGTTTGACTCTATTTTACCAGAGCCACGTGGGAGACACTGTTGAAACTTTTACTTATCTCTGTGTGATTAACACTCACCGTTATGATTCTTTCAAAGTCTACAAATGTTTCAAACATTGCCATCCCGACATATATAAGTTCTAAATACAACATCCAGTACGTGTCACATTTCTAGAACTGGGTCAGAAAAGCGGCCTCCTTTAACTGAATTAATTATACAAAAACAAGACATTATAGAAATAATTACTCCTTCATGACCATGTATCAACGCCTGAGGTCTGCATAATGAATACCCAGGAGCTTTCTGTGAGATGTAAGGTCAGTCTGCATGCATATACATGAAGTAAACCTTAGTTATGCATTATCAGTCCTAGATTTTGATAACAATATGATTGTGGCTTTGACATCTTTTCAATAGCAGCATAAAGGGGGTTATAGTGGACGTTATGCACGCAGAGTAAGGGAATAAAAGCCGCTTAACCCATTAGGCCAAAACAATTGTCTCCACAAGCAATTGGTGTAACAATGCCACGAAGCATCCTGGGCATAGGGGTTCATTAGTGGTCACGCCATATTATTATTATCATTGAATGTGTTGTGTAGAAGATAATGGGTTCTCACTTTGATCCCAATAGATGTCTGCTACCAGAACATATCTGGATTACTTCATGACTTCGCAGCATGACCCGATGTTATCATTTTTCTCATCTCGTTACCACATATGTGTTATGTAATCTTGTAATACAATGTAAAAAAAGCAGGTTATACCGATCCAAACACCCAAGTTTAAAATTAGTACATCCGATGTGTGGGACAAAAAAGAAGATTCCCATAAAAGTGAGTCAGAATGTTCAGAAATAATAGACTGTTTTTGATTTGCTTTCTCTTTCATTACCCCTAATTCCTTCCAATTTTGCTCTGATTAGATGTTTTATTGCCCAATATATGGTCATTTTGGAATAAAAGTGTGCACGCTTTTATTCACCCCATTAAAAACACATTAGAAAGGCCCATGATTGGGGGACATTGGAACCCTTTTGGACCTATCAACACCCATTGATGGCATTTAATTGACCTCTATTTTCCATATATTATATTTTTATAGTGTTTGGAATACATTCAAGTACAATTTTGAATTTGAAGAAAAATTGGATATACCCACTTAGTGCATTAAAGTGGCATAATCACCGAGCACATCACACTTTAGTACTGTTCTAGTCTAGCTACTATGTGATAAAATGCAAGTGGTGAGAATGCCTCTTTTATTTGACCTGGAGCGGGTTAGTTATGCAGTGTAGGGTAAAGTCACCTCGAGTCGGACACATGCCTCGAGATGGACACTTGATTTTGTGGTTATACAAGCATTTTAAACCCCTTAGTAGTAATGATATTAAAATTTTAAAAAGAAACACTAAAAGTGGTATTGTACATGAACCTCAAATGTGACTGTCATGATCAGACCCATCTCCGACTACTGCTCTTATGGCTGGCAGGGGTTCAGTATGTAGCACGGTGGTGTGGTGCAGGCTGCATGCAGGGGTCTCATGCCTGGGTGGCACTAGCCTTTTAACACGAGTATACATAGCAAAGAGGTCCCCCCATCACTATGGGGGACCTAACACCTTGTAACACGAAGCACACATGACATACACCGTACACAGGTACTTACTGTCTGGTTCAGTTTCACCACTTAACCTAGCGGGCACAGAACATCGATCAACATTGATAAATGGTTGTCAATGTTGATACAATGTTGATTCAACGTTGATTCAACTTTGAACTGAATTTCGTGCCTGTGGGATCCCTGCAAACAAGATCTCGGGCAGAACTCGTGCGGTTCCTGAGTCACAACTCGGGATCCCTGCGAGAATTGTGCACGTATCTGGCACGAGAATATGTGAATATCTTTTGACTGTGTCATATTCTGTGGAATTCCACGTTATTTATATCAAACAGAATTTGGGAATTGAACGTTCGCAACTGGGTAGAATCCGGGTAGATCACAATGACACAAGAAAGGCACGAGATATTCCCAAGAATTGTGAACATGTCCTTATTACAATCAGAACTTGGGAATTGAACGTTCGCAACTGGGTAGAATCCGGGTAGGTCACAATGACACAAGAAAGGCACGGGAATTGAACGTTTGCAACTGGGTAGAATTCTACCCAGTTGCGAACGTTCAATTCCCAAGTTCTGGATATGTTCACTATTCTTGGGAATATCTCGTGCCTTTCTTGTGTCATTGTGACCTACCCAGATTCTACCCAGTTGCGAACGTTCAATTCCCGTGCCTTTCTTGTGTCATTGTGACCTATCCGGATTCTACCCAGTTGCGAACGTTCAATTCCCAAGTTCTGTTTGGAGGGATGCCATATTATCAACTGAAATAAATTTTCAATTTGACCTTAGCTTATTCTGTAATTAAAAAAAAAAAAAATACAATACAATCTTCTTTCTTTCCCATTGAATCACAGAAGAGGTTGACACTTACAATGAAAAACGAAATTAAATCAGCATTTCAATTCTACAATTGTCATCATATGGCACTGCAGTCCATATGTTCTTAACCCGAAAAAAAGGCTTAGGTTGGGCACTGAGGGTGGCTCTTCTAAGGTAAGGGACGACTTTAAAGCATGTATCCAACTTTACCCCATAGCGTTGTTGGTGTGTTGCAGCTGTGCCGCACCCGTCTGGGCCTGGCCGTGTTGGTGTGCACCCTCGGGTCGTCCTTCCCCTTCGGCTACAGTATCGGGGTCGTCAACGCTCCACAGACGGTAAGTATCATCTACGTCCTCCCAACAGCTACAGTATAGGAGGCTACAGTTTGTCAATGGTCCTCAATAATACAGTATGGAGGTCGCCATTGCTCGAGTATAGGGGTCGTCAGTACATGTACTAGAGTATAGGGGTCATCAGTATTGGGGGTCGTCAAAATTAGGGTAAAGGGGTCGTCAATACAACAGTAAAGGGGTCGTCAATACTACAGTATGGGGGTCGTCAATAGTACATTATGGGGGTCGTCAATACTACAGTACAGGGGTCGTCAATACTACAGTATAGGAGTCGTCAATGCTAGAGTATAGGGGTTGTCAATACTACAGTATGGGGTTCGTCAATACTACAGTATACGGGTCGTCAATGCTAGAGTATAGGGGTTGTCAATACTACAGTATGGGGGTCGTCAATAGTACAGTATAGGGGTCGTCAATTCCTTCAGTATGGGGGTCATCAATACTACAGTATGGGGGTCGTCAATACTTCAGTATAGGGGTCGTCCATTCTAGAGTATTGGGGTCATCAATACTAGAGTACAGGGGTCGTCACTACCATATAGTATATGTTTCAACAGATTATGGGTCGTCAATGCTATATATCTAGTATAGGTGCCATCTGTTCAAACAGATTGAGAAGTGACTGACAGGGTCCTGTACAGACTGCCTTTGCCTGTTTCAGGTGGTGGAGGGTTTCCTGAACACGACGTACTACCGCCACACGGGGCGCGCCCTCACCCCGGACCACCTCTCCCTCCGCTGGTCTGTCATCGTGTCCGTGTGGGCGGTGGGAGGCCTGCTCGGCGCTCCAGCCACTGCCGCCCTCGCCAACACCTTGGGAAGGTAAGCTGAAATGTAAACTCTTTGGCTATTATTATAGTTTATTTCACAAAATTCAATTCAATTTCAGCGTTAAAATATTCGCACAGAACCATGACAAGAGGGGAATATCATAGGCCGTGTCTCATGTGATTGGGCCAATGTGAACGTCTTCGACTGGGTGCCAACATTGACTGGGTGCCATCTTTGACCTCCAGACAGAAAATGGTTTATTAAGGGCAGGTAAAGTTATACATAGAGATATAAACACCGCCATCTTATCCTTTACATATCACAGAAGGAATTTATTTTTCCTAAATCTTTTTCTAATTGGTGGCACCCTGGTCAAAGATGGCACCCGATCAGAGACATTTACATTGGCCTGATCTCATGAGACACAACCATAGCATCATTTATTGTGTGGTGCTTTACGTCTAGATGTGCTTGATAGTTAAAATAAAATTGAAGTAGCGTTTTCTACCCTCAATCAAAATTTAAACATTTCTGTTCTTCAAAATTCGATATTTAGAAAAGTAGCCCTTTCTGCATATCAGTGTTCCTGGGGGAAATGAAGGAATTAATTCAATGGTAGCAAGCCTTAAAGTTGCATGGTCCGATGACTAGGACTCAAAAATCAATTACCTTAAAAATGAGCCAGAATTCTCCATGAGGGCATACATCATGTGGTGATACCTACTAAATCTAATCTCATTGGCTAGAATTCACACTTAGACTTCGACAATTAGATTATGGCTCAATTTACTACTTTTGGAGAGCACAATATAATTCCCCCACTGAAAATACACTGTAATTCATTATACCTGGGCCACATCAGCCCCTCTAATTGGGCTCTTTTTTCCCATGGTGACATTTTTTACGCGGCAACTACCGCAATGTGCCCTATCCTCCAAATATGGTATTGTACTAATATTCGGAATGCATTTAGGTAGGATTTAACCCCTTAATGGCTGATGTCATTAAAGATGACATTGTCGTCATGATACACCAATGCAGCCCCAGCAAGTAACTCGGCGGGCTGCATTGGTGCATCATGTCGACCCTTCGGGAGTGCCTCAACCCCATAGGGTCAGCACAATGCTTGAATGCAGCACTGACGAGTTACTCACCAGGGCTGCATCCATGACGGTCATGATGACCAAGGGCATGATGCATTAATGCATTATGCCGCCCTTAAAGGGTTAATTAGAATATGAAGAAAACAAATTGGACCATGTAATTTTGCAGGCGTGGCGGGCTGGCGTTGAGCAGCGTGCTGATGGTGGTGGCGGGACTGCTCATGTTGCTGAGCAGGTCAGCCCGCTCCTACGAGCTGCTCGTGGTGGGACGCCTGCTGGCCGGCCTCACCTGCGGTACGTGGCACTACACCTAGCACAGTGCACACACGTGTGTATGTGATGTGTTTCTATCTAACCAGCCAACGTGTCTTTAAGCATATGTGGTTAAAGCCCCTCGTTTAATCTTGTATGTCTGAGAATCAGCAGTGACTGATTTGAAATCTAATAAATTCACTAAAATTTCAAAAAAAATTATGGTATCTTGATGAATTCAAAAGTAGAATTAACCTCTTGATTTGGTCTCTGTTAATCAAGCGTAACCCTTGAGTTCATTTTTGCGACATCAGACTGGTTAGGTGGGATCTACTCCGAACTATAATTGCATAGTCTTGATGATATTATATATGCATGTTGCATTATGTAAGTTAGGCATCATTAATTAAATTAAAAACCCTTATTTCCCTGATTACGTAATATATGCAAATGAGCTACTTATACCAATGGCATTTGTGAAGGGGAAGCAATGCATGAGCTTTCATTCAGTGCCATTCTGCAGTTTCTATCTCAGTTATTGACAAATTCAGACCCATTCTAATTATTGTGAGGAGGAGTATGTCCATGCAGAGGTTGGTGCATATATATATATATATATATATATATATATATATATATATATATATATATATATATATGTATATGTATATGTATTGTGCTAGAAAGCAAAACCTACCACTTCTACAAATTCTATTACATTTTTTCTAGACATATACCTCACTGTAAATCAGCAATAGACTTTGCCCCCCCCTCCATGAGACTGACTTGTGCCCTTGCCCCTCCCGTGTACAGGTGTGGGTATGGGAGTGGGGCCGGTGTACCTGGCGGAGATCGCCCCGCTGCACCTGCGGGGGCTGGTGGGGGCGCTGAACCAGGTGGTCATCGTGCTGGCCATCAACACGTCCCAGCTGCTGAGTCATGCCGCCTGGCACGTCCTGTTTGGTGAGTCAAGCCACCTGGCACATCCTGTTTGGTGAGTCATGCCGCCTGGCACGTCCTGTTTGGTGAGTCAAGAGTCAGGCCGCCTGGCACGTCCTGTTTGGTGAGTCATGCCGCCTGGCACGTCCTGTTTGGTGAGTCAAGAGTCATGCCGCCTGGCACGTCCTGTTTGGTGAGTCAAGCCACCTGGCACATCCTGTTTGGTGAGTCATGCCGCCTGGCACGTCCTGTTTGGTGAGTCAAGAGTCAGGCCGCCTGGCACGTCCTGTTTGGTGAGTCATGCCGCCTGGCACGTCCTGTTTGGTGAGTCAAGAGTCAGGCCGCCTGGCACGTCCTGTTTGGTGAGTCATACCGCCTGGCACGTCCTGTTTGGTGAGTCATACCGCCTGGCACGTCCTGTTTGGTGAGTCATGATGCCTGGCACGTCCTGTTTGGTGAGTCATGCCGCCTGGCACGTCCTGTTTGGTGAGTCAAGCCACCTGGCACATCCTGTTTGGTGAGTCATGCCGCCTGGCACGTCCTGTTGGTGAGTCAAGAGTCAGGCCGCCTGGCATGTCCTGTTTGGTGAGTCATGCCGCCTGGCACTTCCTGTTTGGTGAGTCAAGAGTCAGGCCGCCTGGCACGTCCTGTTTGGTGAGTCATACCGCCTGGCACGTCCTGTTTGGTGAGTCATACCGCCTGGCACGTCCTGTTTGGTGAGTCATGATGCCTGGCACGTCCTGTTTGGTGAGTCATGATGCCTGGCACGTCCTGTTTGGTGAGTCATACCGCCTGGCACGTCCTGTTTGGTGAGTCATACCGCCTGGCACGTCCTGTTTGGTGAGTCATGATGCCTGGCACGTCCTGTTTGGTGAGTCATGATGCCTGGCACGTCCTGTTTGGTGAGTCATACCGCCTGGCACGTCCTGTTTGGTGAGTCATGCCGCCTGGCACGTCCTGTTTGGTGAGTCATACCGCCTGGCACGTCCTGTTTGGTGAGTCATACCGCCTGGCACGTCCTGTTTGGTGAGTCATGCCGCCTGGCACGTCCTGTTTGGTGAGTAGAGAGTCATGCTGCCTGGCATGTCCTGTTTGGTGAGTCATGCCGCCTGGCACGTCCTGTTTGGTGAGTCATGCCGCCTGGTACATCCTGTTTGTTGAGTCATGCCGCCTGGCATGTCCTGTTTGGTGAGTCATGATGCCTGGCACGTCCTGTTTGGGGAGTCATGCCGCCTGGCACGTCCTGTTTGGTGAGTAGAGAGTCATGCTGCCTGGCACGTCCTGTTTGGTGAGTCAAGCCGCCTGGCACGTCCTGTTTAATGAGTCATGCCGCCTGGCACGTCCTGTTTGGTGAGTCATACCGCCTGGCACGTCCTGTTTGGTGAGTCATGCCGCCTGGCACGTCCTGTTTGGTGAGTAGAGAGTGATGCTGCCTGGCACGTCCTGTTTGGTGAGTCATACCGCCTGGCATGTCCTGTTTGGGGAGTCATACCGCCTGGCATGTCCTGTTTGGTGAGTAGAGAGTGATGCTGCCTGGCACGTCCTGTTTGGTGAGTCATGCCGCCTGGCATGTCCTGTTTGGTGAGTCATGCCGCCTGGCACATCCTGTTTGTTGAGTCATGCCGCCTGGCATGTCCTGTTTGGTGAGTAGAGAGTCATGCTGCCTGGCACATCCTGTTTGGTGAGTCAAGAGTCAGGCCGCCTGGCACGTCCTGTTTGGTGAGTCATGCCGCCTGGCACGTCCTGTTTGGTGAGTCATGATGCCTGGCACGTCCTGTTTGGGGAGTCAGGCCGCCTGGCACGTCCTGTTTGGTGAGTCAGGCCGCCTGGCACGTCCTGTTTGGTGAGTAGAGAGTCATGCCGCCTGGCACATCCTGTTTGGTGAGTCATGATGCCTGGCACGTCCTGTTTGGTGAGTAGAGAGTCATGCCGCCTGGCACGTCCTGTTTGGTGAGTCAAGCCGCCTGGCACGTCCTGTTTAATGAGTCATGCCGCCTGGCACGTCCTGTTTGGTGAGTCATACCGCCTGGCACGTCCTGTTTGGTGAGTCATGCCGCCTGGCACGTCCTGTTTGGTGAGTAGAGAGTCATGCTGCCTGGCATGTCCTGTTTGGTGAGTCATGCCGCCTGGCACGTCCTGTTTGGTGAGTCATGCCGCCTGGCACGTCCTGTTTGGTGAGTCATGATGCCTGGCACGTCCTGTTTGGGGAGTCATGCCGCCTGGCACGTCCTGTTTGGTGAGTAGAGAGTCATGCCGCCTGGCACATCCTGTTTGGTGAGTCATGATGCCTGTCACGTCCTGTTTGGTGAGTAGAGAGTCATGCCGCCTGGCACGTCCTGTTTGGTGAGTCAAGCCGCCTGGCACGTCCTGTTTAATGAGTCATGCCGCCTGGCACGTCCTGTTTGGTGAGTCATACCGCCTGGCACGTCCTGTTTGGTGAGTCATGCCGCCTGGCACGTCCTGTTTGGTGAGTCATGCCGCCTGGCACATCCTGTTTGTTGAGTCATACCGCCTGGCACGTCCTGTTTGGTGAGTCATACCGCCTGGCACGTCCTGTTTGGTGAGTAGAGAGTGATGCTGCCTGGCATGTCCTGTTTGGTGAGTAGAGAGTGATGCTGCCTGGCACGTCCTGTTTGGTGAGTCATGCCGCCTGGCATGTCCTGTTTGGTGAGTAGAGAGTCATGCTGCCTGGCACATCCTGTTTGGTGAGTCAAGAGTCAGGCCGCCTGGCACGTCTTGTTTGGTGAGTCATGCCGCCTGGCACGTCCTGTTTGGTGAGTCATGCCTCCTGGCACGTCCTGTTTGGTGAGTCATGCCGCCTGGCTTGTCCTGTTTGGTGAGTCATGCCGCCTGGCACGTCCTGTTTGGTGAGTAGAGAGTCATGCTGCCTGGCACGTCCTGTTTGGTGAGTCATGCCACCTGGCATGTCCTGTTTGGTGAGTCATGCCGTCTGGTACGTCCTGTTTGGTGAGTCATGCTGTCTGGCACGTCCTGTTTGGTGAGTCATGCTGCCTGGCACGTCCTGTTTGGTGAGTCATGCCGCCTGGCACATCCTGTTTGGTGAGTCATGCCGCCTGGCATGTCCTGTTTGGTGAGTAGAGAGTCATGCTGCCTGGCACGTCCTGGTTGGTGAGTCATGCTGCCTGGCATGTCCTGTTTGGTGAGTCATGCCGCCAGGCACATCCTGTTTGGTGAGTCATGCTGCCTGGCATGTCCTGTTTGGTGAGTAGAGAGTCATGCTGCCTGGCACGTCCTGTTTGGTGAGTCATGCCACCTGGCATGTCCTGTTTGGTGAGTAGAGAGTCATGCTGCCTGGCACGTCCTGTTTGGTGAGTCATGCCACCTGGCATGTCCTGTTTGGTGAGTCATGCCGCCTGGCACGTCCTGTTTGGTGAGTCAGGCCGCCTTGCACATCCTGTTTGGTGAGTCAGGCCGCCTGGCACGTCCTGTTTGGTGAGTCATGCTGCCTGGCACGGCCTTTTTGGTGAGTAGAGAGTCAGGCCACCTGGCACAGCCTATTTGGTGAGTCATGCTGCCTGGCACATCCTGTTTGGTGAGTCATGCTGCCTGGCATGTCCTGTTTGGTTAGTAGAGAGTCAGGCCACCTGGCACGTCCTGTTTGGTGAGTAGAGAGTCATGCCGCCTGGCACGTCCTGTTTGGTGAGTAGAGAGTCATGCCGCCTGGCACGTCCTGTTTTGTGAGTCATGCTGCCTGGTACGTCCTGTTTGGTGAGTAGAGAGTCAGGCCACCTGGCACGTCCTTTATGGTGAGTCATACCGCCTGGCACGTCCTGTTTGGTGAGTCATGCTGCCTGGCACGTCCTGTTTGGTGAGTCATGCCGCCTGGCACGTCCTGTTTTGTGAGTAGAGAGTCTTGCCGCCTGGCACGTCCTGTTTGGTGAGTAGAGAGTCATGCCGCCTGGCATGTCCTGTTTGGTGAGTCATGGCTGTCTGGCACGTCCTGTTTGGTGAGTCATGCCGCCTGGCACGTCCTGTTTGGTGAGTCAGGCTGCCTGGCACCTCCTGTTTGGTGAGTCATGCTGTCTGGCACGTCCTGTTTGGTGAGTCATGCCGCCTGGCACGTCCTGTTTGGTGAGTCATGATGCCTAGCACGTCCTGTTTGGTGAGTCATGCTGCCTGGCACGTCCTGTCTGGTGAGTCAGGCTGCCTGGCACGTCCTGTTTGGTGAGTCATGCTGTCTGGCACGTCCTGTTTGGTGAGTCATGCCGCCTGGCACGTCCTGTTTGGTGAGTAGAGAGTCAGGCCACCTGGCACGTCCTGTTTGGTGAGTCATGATGCCTGGCATGTCCTGTTTGGTGAGTAGAGAGTCAGGCCACCTGGCATCGCCTGTTTGGTGAGTACCGTAAATTCTCGCATATAAGCCACAACCCGACTTTTGGCTGATCCTATAAGCCACACTGGCGATCTGAATATGTTAAATTTAATACTGTACCATAGTGGCTAAAACTCACGTATAAGCCGCACCAGCAATCTTACCCTCGTACTAGAAGCAGCTTCTACACGAGAATTTACGATAGAGGAAATGGGAATACTACACACCATTTGACTAAGAAGACATTATTTTCTTAAATCTACTGTTAAAGAGCGCCAGTTTGGCTTATAGGCACATATTGCAGGTGCGGCTTATACATGAGTTTTTGCTACTACAGTACAGCACAAATGTCACCATAATCAGAAGGTCAGTGCGGCTTAAAGGATCCGCCCAAAGTCGGGGTGTGGCTTAAAATGAGCTAGGCTTATATGCAAGGTTTTACTGTAGATAAATACAGTTTTAAAAACTACCACGATGAACCATTAAGAACACTGTAAAAGAAAGTTGTCAAAATGACAGTGATTCACTGGCAACTTTTTGGACACAACTTTCACTGTTTTTTTTAATTGTGATGTTACCCTTAATGTACGTTGAATCACCATTCAGTGATTTTGCCAATGCAATTACAGACTTGGGAATTTTCTATAAGCCTCACAGGAGGTCTGATTGTGACTTTTGTTAGTACTGTGTAGTATACATCTAAAAACTTGTGGATAAGCCACACCTTGACTTTGTCCTAATTCTATAAGCCACACAAGCGATCAGACTTGTGTACTAGCCATGGCCTTTACAGAAGGTTTTACTCTAAAGGATTGTTACTAGGCAGTGCTTGAAGAGAAGGGGATATATGTATATTACCACAAAATAGGTGTATACATATATCCATACTGTTGCTTTCTTTTGCATATTATCAAGTGATCAAGATATTTTCTCAAACCTATAATAAGATTAAAATTGTTGAATTGTCAAACATATAGATTATGAAAATTACCATTTTTATGTATACTCCACTTTAAGGGCTCACACTCTCCAGAAAAATCTTCTTACAAACCACTGATCTATGGCAGGAAACACTATATATGGCTCCCTCTGGGATTAGATATGAGAAGATAAACTTATGGTGAATCATTGTAATCCAAGTCACATTAGCCCGTTACAAGGATTCACTATGAAATGGCTGATATTTACGATGCTTCATTGTATCCAAATAACAGTGAATCACCGTTGTGTTTTACAGGGTAAATATGGTAAAAAAATACATCTATTTCTTTTTTACAGTGAAGTGTATGTATGCTAATTGGTTTAGTTGTTGCTTTCTGCTTTTGCTGTACTAACCTGCTGTGTGTGGCAGGGTTGGTGGCTGTACCGTCCATGCTGACTCTGCTGATGTTGCCGTTGTGCCCCGAGTCTCCCCGCTACCTCTACCTCCACCAGGACTCCAGGACCAAGGCCCTCCAGGGTAAGACAAACACCTTATATAGTAACATTAATGCTTTCAGTGAAGTAAAATCCCAGATAGCATTGGTCCTTGAGACCCACATGTGCTTTACTTGGGCCAGCTGGGCTTGCCCATGTCTGGGTTATGGTCCTTTTTGTCCAGGGCTATAAATGGGAGCCCAGATGGGCCAGCCATAAATACACTTTACATATTTCAAAACATGCTGACATGCTGACAACGGATTTTCCTCCCAAAATCCCCATTTATTGTACAATTTTATAGTTTGTGCTAGAGTTAAATAATTATGGGCTCAAGCTTTGCACTTTGAATCTGAATAACCCAGATATGGACAAATCAGCTTGCCTAAGTAAAAACACATATGGGTCCCTCTAAGCAATGTTGGTTGTGATGCTTTGCTATACTACCGTAAAACCTCGCGTATAAGCTGCGACTAGTACGCGAATGAGATCGCTGGTGCGGCTTATAGGGTCGGCACAGTGTCCAGGTGCGGCTTATACGCGAGTTTTTGCTCCTATAGTACAGTACTAAAGTCACCATAACCAGATCGCTGGTGCGGCTTATAGGATCGGCCCAAAGTCGGGGTGCGGCTTGTAGGCGAGTTAGGCTTATACGCGAGGTTTTACGGTATGTTTTTTTTTGGTATGACTCATTGGTGCAGCACCAACATGTTCACCACCTGCAGTGGGTTGGCATGATGTACCAATGCAGCACCTTTGAGCTACTCACCAACACTCTGTTGACACATCATGACAACAAGACTTTAAACATTGAAAGCACAGAACGCCCAATACTGTGATATGTTTTTAGCTTTGGGACCTTGTCCCCGACGCCATTTACACCACAGAGGGATAGTTGGTAAAAATAACAAGAAAAGATTAGCATAGGTCCCCTTGTTCATTGTTAGATAAAGCCATAGTTGGCCCTTGCTGCTACTCTATAAAGTGTACTAGTGTATTAATGGTGTATTGCAGCCCTGCAGTGGCTGCACACTGACGACATGGCAGTAGAAGAGCTGAGACTCATAGAGGGGGAGAGGTGTGCAGCAACTCAACATAAGGTCTGCTATTATTTAACATGTTATTTTAGATATCTGAAGCGAGCAAAATTCTTCAATGCACTTACTACTTTGTTGTTATAATGCATGAATGCAGCCCTAGCGAAGCCTAATTCTGGCATAATTCACCAATGGTTTATGTATCCATGAGTGACATTGGGACTATGATGGTGCATCAGCAAGACTCAGGCCGCCAAGCATGAAGTTTTAGGACACCATGCTGTGAATTAATACATTATTACTAGTGAGTTTACCAGGTTAACATGTATAACAATCATGTCATCATGGTGTTTATTCTATTTTTATTAACATGAGGCTACCTTGTTCTGCCTACAGTTCCGTGTGTTAGACTTGTTGCGGAGCGCCCCCCTGCGGGCGGCCCTGGTGGTCAGTGTGGTGATGCACCTCTCACAGCAGCTTTCAGGCATTAACGCAGTAAGTAGACATGGAACCTATTCAAAAATTACACTTGTGAATTATATGTTAATCAACAGGACCCAGTATTTACTTTCTAAGCCAAGTGTTCTGTACTTCTTCTCCTAGAGAAACATAAATAGAGTTCTAGAAGTTTTTAGAAGTACAATAACATCGCATTTATTTTTAAAAAGGAATGTAGAGTCATCCTCTTCTCCCAAGGAAATGACATACCACTAGGTACTGCATCATTCAGCGGTACAAAATTACTACGAAATTAAAAAAGATCTGGTTAGATGTGGTCATGATTAAATACTGACCACCCTGTTACAAGGTGGGGCTGGTGTTGATTTCCTTATGTTGCTGCTGTACACAGGCGGTGTTCTACTCCACGAGTATCTTCCTGGAGCTGGGCATGCCGCTACACAAGGCGCAGGGCCTCACCCTGGCACTGGGCGGCGTGCTGGTCGGCCTCACCGTCTGCTCTGCCCTCCTCATGGACCATGTGGGACGCCGCCCCCTGCACCTCCTGGGGCTCGGGGTCATGGCCCTGGCCGCCCTCAGCATCACAGTATCTCAGCTGCTGAAGGTGAGGCACTGTGTCTCAGCTGCAACAAGTCTCTGTGTCTCAGCTGCAACAAGTCTCTGTGTCTCAGCTGCAACAAGTCTCTGTGTCTCAGCTGTGACATGTCACTGTGTCTCAGCTGTGACATGTCACTGTGTCTCAGCTGTGACATGTCACTGCGTCTCAGCTGCTACAAGTAAGTCACTGTGTTTCAGCTGCTGAAAATAAGTCACTGTGTCTCAGCTGCAACAAGTCACTGTGTCTCAGCTGCAACAAGTCTCTGTGTCTCAGCTGTGACATGTCACTGTGTCTCAGCTGTGACATGTCACTGTGTCTCAGCTGCAACAAGTCACTGTGTCTTAGCTGCAACAAGTCACTGTGTCTCAGCTACAACAAGTCACTGTGTCTCAGCTGCTACATGTCACTGTGTTACAGCTGTGACATGTCACTGCATCTCAGCTGCTGAAGGTAGGTCACTGTGTCTCAGCTGCAACAAGTCTCTGTGTCTCAGCTGCAACAAGTCACTGTGTCTCATGTGACATGTCACTGTGTCTCAGCTGCTGAAGGTGAGTCACTATGTCTCAGCTGCAACAAGTCACTCTGTCTCAGCTGCAACAAGTCTCTGTGTCCCAGCTGCAACAAGTCACCGTGTCTCAGCTTCAATAAGTCACTGTGTCTTAGCGCTGTTGACATGCTAATCAAGGCTTTGTGGTTTGTTTTTTTATGATGCACCAATGCACCAATACAGAGAATGGCTGGAATTGTGTATGGTCACACCTACAATGCACATTGGTGTGTCAGGCAATAGATAAACATCATCTGGTAATCAATATCTAAAAATCATTTGTGTCATTGGTTGACATCTGATAGGCAGGGTAACCATTTTGCATAGACCTCACATTGTAAGGACATAGATGATAAGATCTACATACTACAAAAATAAATCACATTGCTGATTTGTTTACTGCAGGTGAAGACGTGGTCCACGATATGTTTCAGCGTGATCGGGGTGTTCGGCTACATCATCGGCTTTGCCATCGGCCCAGGTATCTATTCCTTAATGATGATAACCTATGTATGCAGTATTAATTCCTTTTCTAAGGAATTGCACTAGTACACCCACAAAAATAAATGCTACTGTGTAAACCCCCTAATTTACATATACTACTGCCTGGCGATACCCACAGTTACATATTCTTGTTGCATTTTAAAGCTCCTCGAGAGTAACCCCTCACACATACCTTTATGAAAGACCTCCTGGTGAAACCCTCAACATGCACTAAGAGTCTATTGGGCTACATCATTCATGATACCTATTTCCATGTCAGGTTCTATCCCATGGCTGATCGTGCCTGAGTTGTTCCAACAAGAGGCACGGGGTGCGGCTATGAGTGTCGCCGTACTCACTAACTGGGTCGGCACCTTCACTGTGGGTATCAGCTTCCCTGTCTTGCAGGTCAGTTTGAGTTCTTGTATATAATCCTAACCCTTTTAGGAAAGCATAGTTTAGTGTATGAATGCAGTCCTGGCAAATACCTTGCCTGTGCTGCATTGTAGACGAATTAATAAAAAGCCCTCAGGCATGATGCAGCCCTTAAAGGGTTAAGAGAACAATGCTACGAAATATATTATGGCAAAATGTATAAATATGTCTATGCATGCGTTAATCTGTCAAGCTCTACATATAATTTTCATTGAATATGATGATATCTTTAGTATATATATATATTTAAACTCACTATGGATGCATATATTTATCATAGAGTATCAGTAACTCGATAGCTATTTCTCTGCAATTCTGGTAAATAATTCTGAAATGATTTCACCTTTTTATTTCTTTAGATATGGTTGGGGAACTATAGTTTCCTCCCATTCGTGGTGATAACTGTTTTACTTTGGACGTACCTCTATCTGTACCTCCCTGAGACAAAGAACAGGAGTGTGGGAGATGTGACAGCAGAGTTCTGCAGACGCACAGCTCCGGACACCCCCAAGTAGACTACTGGGCGGACCATAGCAATACCAGCTTTAGGACAACTACCAGTTACACTACTGTCCCCTGCACCAATGACAGTAACAATACTGGCACTGGGACCAACGACTAATACATGATTGGCATTGGAGCCAATGACAGTTACACTACTGGCTCCTAGACAGTCAGTGTTTACTGGCCTCAGGACAACTGGCGGTTACAACCTTGGTCCTCATGTACCAGCTGCACCTGGCTGCTTTACTCAGATACTTCTCAATCTGATTAACAACCAACTGATGGATGTTGGTTGTCGAGTCAATGGGGCAAACCACACTGTATGTGAGTTATTGAATTGACACTAACCCTCAGCCAAAATGAGCATGTTTTAAGACTATTGTCAAGATGAAGTGATGTAAATATGGTTTATCGGATGACACAAGCTTTTCAAACTGAAGACCCACGATACAAACATGTTTATTTGCTAATTACTGTAATCAGTAAGATAAAGCCTATACATAGAGATCTCTATCCCTAACACTCAGAATGGTTTGATTGAGCTTGTAAAGCATGGTTTAGTGTCAATACAGAGTGTCAATGAAATGTTGTAGTCTGCTGAATGGTGCTGCAGTTTTGCTTCTCAACGCCAACGAAATGGTAATTGTTCAAAGAATTTCCAAAACACCAAATGATTTAATGATTTATTGTGGTATAGCTGTCAGTATACACCTGTTGTACACCATCCTGAAGGTGGTTGTGTCATTTATGCAACTGGTGGCTAAAGAGGGATCCATGACATACAAGAAGGCCACTCCAACTATCTGTTCCAATAATATTCAACCAACACCAATTAACAACATTTAAAACAAACATGGGTATGCTTTGGTTAAGTACATAGCTGTGCAGTCAAACCATACACAAACCTTGAGAATGTGCTTAAAGTAGAGTAATGTATATTGGTATAGTTTTACTCACTCAACTCTACAGCTTTGATATGTAATTATCACTGGTAATAACAATTTGGAAAGATTGCATCAGAAACCAAGTGCTAGAAAATAGCTTAGAAAAATACAAGGTGGTGCTTCTGACATAGGTGCTTAGTCAATGCTACTCAGATTGCTAGCCATCCTTGAAATAAGCTTCCTTAGTTTCTTGAGCCCGTTCACCTAGCACCTGTTTCACAGTGTCCACCAGGGTAGCATCCTCGTAGTTAGCCAGTCCACTTGCAAGGCCCTCACTAGAGACTGTAACCCGGGCAGCTACTCGTGCATGGGAGAGCCGCCACATGTGCAACTTACGTAGGATGTCTGCCCGCTGCGCCCAGATCTGGTCTTTCTCATCGTCTTTTGCAAGGAAGGTGGCAAACCGTGCCTTAGGATCCTCCATCCTTATTGCCATCAGCACTTCTACAGCTGCATCTGGAATCCGACTAAACATGTCGGGCTTTGCCTTAAATGTAAAAGACTTGCCAGGCACATGTAAGAATTCGTCTAGAAAAGTGGTGATGAATGCCTCACCACCACTTGCACCATTCTCTCCATCTATTCCCCAGGCCAGCATGGACTCAACGTAAGTCGTCCAATACCACCTTTTCTCCTCGGGCCATGTTGTAAACACGATGAACGCTTTTAGCGCTTTAGTAACACTGTCCTTGATGACATCCAGAAGCTGAGACCTGCGATGTAGCGTCCTGTGTGCCCCGTCGCGGGAGGCTCGTGCCTCCTCAGTCAGACGGAGGAACTCACCTGCAGCCTTAAGTACTGGCACAAAGCGCACCTGTCAGGGACAAACCACACAGCATTCACATGAATCAGTTTAACTTAGATCTACAACATACTCTTTCTAGTGATCAACCCTGCCACCAACAAATTCTCAGCCAATCCCCTAAAAGCGGTTGTGGTTTACAGGTCTTCTTCCAAATTGTGTGCATTACTACTACTTACTAGGTTTGATATTGAGCACATTCTTCTTGTTCATTCTACTAACCTACAGCCTAACGAAGGGATGATAGATAGATTGTACTCTACCACCAGCAACATTTATAAAAAGGATTCACTGGAATGCCACCTCCACGGCACATATTTTCATAAGTCAACTATTACACGCCTCCATCTTGATGACATTCACAAAGAACTCCTTCTCTATGCTGGAGACGTCTGCCTGCACGTTTAACTGGAAGCGCAACCCGCAAGGTTCCTGCCACTCATCGTACATCGCATTAGCGTAGACCAAGGTGAAGAAGTTGGTATGTGTAGAGGTACCGTGCAGGCCCATGATCTGCAACAGGGGAAGTATGTCCAGCTACTTGAATGTTATTATTTAACATGCAATTCAATCAATACAACTATTATTAGTCCAGTCATTATAGAAATATACCTCCCACAAATTGCAACAGCATTCATTTCACCTCTAAATGTCTCAGAAAGGTCTATAGAGTCCCACTAAATCTAGTGTGATGAATCTTTCTGAAGGTTATAGTAGTGTGCAAGCTTTTCCCTAAAAATGAGTGCAATTCTTTTGGACTCCCCTAATCCACCAGCCCCCCTGTTGTTAAAAAATGACAACTCCCTAAACAATAACCATTGATCCTAGCGACAAACAAATCGGATCAAAAGACCCGACATATCAGCAATTGATCTCTGGGCATTAATAATGATATCCGAGAAGAATTTCTAGTTATGTGTAGCCATTTCGGGTTTTTGGCTATTTGACGGTGTTCCAAACCTCAGAAATTCGGGCACTTCTTTTTGGGGACTATATAGACCTTCCTGAGACATTCGAAGGTAAAATTGATTCTGATTTGTTTTGGGTACGGCAACTCTATAATACTCCTGGACTAAAAAAAGATTTGATTACATGTTACTATCTGTAAAATCAAGAGTTTATTATTCAGATACAATACATGACCTTATGAAATGGCAGAGTGAGTTCCTGAGGAAAGTCCAGCACTGTCCTGTCACGTTCCTCCTGTAGCACCGGCAGCGTGCCCCAGCGGTAGCCGCTCTTCAGGTTGGACAGGCACGCCGACAGCCCTGTCAGTTTCTGGTCACTCCGTCGCAGGTGGCAGTCTACATCAGCCATCACTGCCGAGAGGTCAACCTGCGTATAAATAATGTCAGCCATCACTGCCGGGAGGTCAACCTGTTTGTAGGTTAACAATGTCAGACATCACCATGGGGAAGTTAACCTGTGTAAAGGGAAACATTTATTCCCGAATTTTAGTGAATTAAAAAAAAAATGTCAACATAAGTTATCATCAGTAGAGCCATGAAGATTTTATCAATGCATACACACAAACAGAATAGGAATTATTTTCAGTGTGACTGGCAATTTGAAATGGATCTGAATATTCTATGATTGGCATCACTGAAAGGAGAAAATATGTGGCTATATGTACATATTAAAGGTTCAGAAGATATTCTTGAGGATACATATGTGCCAGGCCAGGGACTGGTTATAAAGTGGATATATTTCAACCTAAATTGTGAGAGAAATAATCGGCAATGATTATGATTTCAATCAATAAGTCATGAAAAAATTCCTATCAGGGCACAACATAGTATGATGGACATGTCACATGACCTGCTGACAGGATGGACGGAAATTATCACCCATTTTCATCTTCATTTAGTTTGTCAATTGAATCACAAAAAATTATTATATTTCTTAGGGGAATAACTATACATTA
This sequence comes from Harmothoe impar, assembly GCA_947462335.1. NCBI lineage: Eukaryota > Metazoa > Annelida > Polychaeta > Phyllodocida > Polynoidae > Harmothoe > Harmothoe impar. The sequence continues at coordinate 57,415,228 of OX381716.1, read as the reverse complement.
TACACATGTAGGGGAATTACTAGACATAAAAATATGATGGGGAATTAATAAATGTTTAGGGTTATTACTACACACAATAGGGGTCAGTAGGAATTAATATGAACCCAGTTAGTGGAAGAGGGGGACTGGACCCTCATCTCGGGGAATGGAAATAAACCATTACACAAGGGTATGCATGGTTCTCAAGTGAAAGCTGGTAGGTAGGGTCCTTCTCTTCATAAAGATTACTGATAACGTGCACAATATGGGGACACAATGGGACACAACGAGCCATGTCATATGACCTGCTAAAATATAATATACACATGTAGGAGAATTACCGTATCTAATAGGGGAATTGCTATTGGTGAAAGGAGGAACTGGACCCCTCTCTCAGGGGAACAGAAAAACTACAGCAAGCTCTCGCAAAAATTAAACCGTTCCTCGTCCTTAAAAATTGACCATTCCCTAAGTCTTGTCTCTGACCTGTTTGAGGCCTTCCCTCATCCACCCTCTCACTGCCTCAGGCTCCTTGTTCTGGGCCAGCTTCCACGGCATCTCATCACACAGGGCCATGTAGGGCAGCCATGACAGCGGCCAGTCTGTGAAGTCTCCTCTTGGTGGCCACACATTGCCATAGTCCTCAAACAGCTGGTTAATCACCTCCTCAGCAGTACCTGCAAAGGCAACTGACACTGTTTTTTTCAAGGAAGGATAAACAAGCATCCTAAGAAAAGAAAACTAATGCAGTCAAACCAGATCATGAAAGTACCCAGTTTGCCTCTGAATCGTAATCACATCTTATAAACTAAAGAGGGTAAAATTAGTACAGAGATATATAATATAGAAATGAAAATTGAAAATATATTCATGATAGCTGAGGGCTAAGCAAAATTTAAAAATGATATTTTCTGCCGTTAAACACCACATGGATCATGAAGCTCATATTGATCATTAAGAATAGATATTAATCATTTATCAATCAACTCTTTTCTAGGTATAAGTTAGATGTTTTCTCATATTGTCAGGTTTTAAAAATGATTTCAATATGTAGTGTAGCTCTACATCAGTAGAAAGGCCGGTAGTGTGGTTTAGATGCCTACTTTCAGATTTCATGTTCAAAAACTCATAGTGGTATCATTCGGAAGTAGTATAGTATGTATCGGAACGGGACTATAGTTAAGTACTGTTTATTACTCAATCGACCTGCAGCCAATCAGAGGCCTCCCTTTTGGCGGGAAATTCAAAAGCAGCCAATGAGAGGCCTCCCTTTTGGCGGGAAATTCAAATAGGTCACGTGACCGGAAGTGACCTACTTCCGGTCACGTGACCTTTGGGCGGGAAATTCAAATAGGTCACGTGACCGGAAGTGACCTACTTAAGAGGGTCACGTGACCACCATGTTGGCGGGAAATTCAAATAGGTCACGTGACGGGAAGTGACCTACTTAAGGGGGTCACGTGACTACTAGGTTGGCTTTCAAAATAAGTCACTTGAGATTTTGATGGATAAATAAATTTAAAAAAAGAAAAAAAAAGCAAGCTGAAAAAGCTTGCTAAAAAATAATTTAAAAATGCGGCTCTTTTTTTCTAGGAGGGGGGGAGAGGGGCACTCTGGGGGGCACTCTTTAAGATGCATGGGGGGGGAGGGGGGGAGGGGGGGAGGGGCAGGGTTTTTTAAGAGTGAGACTCGCTTCTCTGCCCTCTCTAAAAGAGAGGGCAGAGAGGCGAGTCTACTTACAATGAAAGGTATCATGATCGCGTTTATGATGATGTGCATCATGATGTGACTATCTTACAACTTTATAGACAATAAGCAAGACATGGGCGTACTTACACGGGCTATTTGTAAACTAATTTCTCTTGAATCTATTAACAGCTCACATTTTTTTCTTAGATGACATCTGACAGCTGCTTGCTAGGCTAAGATATTGTTAAATAAACAACTTGGAAAGCTAATTACAGTTTTCTGGCTTGAAATATAGTCTTTCAACAGACTTTTTTTCTCATCTTACACAGAGGCAAATATCAGAGACACCCAATGGCGCTTAAACTGCTCTCAGCCAAGGGTCGGGCACTGCTGGACTATAATAGACGGGTCAAGGACCGTTCTACTGTGGGTCAGGCTAGGTCGGACATTCAATAACGCGACTTTAGCAAAACTTGCTTGAAAGTCTGACCATGCGAGATCCTTATGCCCCAGTCTGTCAATGCTGTCCAGACTTTCAAGCAAGGTTGTCAAAGACCTACCTGTCATTGAATGTCCGACTTAGCCTGCCTGACCCTCAGTAGAACGGTCCTTGACTCATCTATTATAGTCCAGCAGCGCCCGACCCCTGTATGAGAGGGGTATTGACACCATTGGCTGACTCTGATAATTCGCCTGTGTGCACGGGGGGAGGAGAGGGTTTACAGCTTGCGCTTATAGAGCACTACTAGTGGAGGTTTGGATGAGGCGACTATGACATATGATATTTGTCTTAAAAAATAGCCATGGCACATGTCGATGTCGCTTAATTATGCTCATATCTCATGTCGATTTTAAGAATTGCTCATGTCACCTGTCACTGTGTTTTTCAAGCTTCATGTCAAATGTCACTAGGCTTCAGTGGTCCACACCACCGCTGCTGCTGCTGCTGCTGTCGGTGCTGCTGCTTGTGCTGCTTGTGCTGCTCATGCAGCAGCTGCTGGCTGCTTGTGCTGCTGCTGCTGCTGCTGACAGATGCTACTGCTTGTGCTACTGCTCGTGCAGCAGCTGCCAGCAGCTGCTGAAGCAGCTGCTGGCAGCTGCTGGCTGCTTGTGCTGCTGACAAGGTCATGGGGGCTGCTGCTGACGATGTCACGGATGCTGCTGACAAATGCTACGGCTTGTGCTGCTCGTGCTGCTTGTGCTGCTGAAGTCGCTGCCAGCTGCTTGTGCTGCACGTGCAGCTGCTGCTGAAGCCGCTGCTAGATGCTGCTGCTTGTGCTGCACGAGACTGAGTAGCCGCTATTCGGCGTTTCACTCCTTATGTACCCTGTCCTAGTTAATCCTCTTAAACGGCTGAAAAGGCTCTCTCAGCACAGAGACTCTACTCAATGTAAGAGATCAGTTAAGTAAGTTTTCACATGCCACCTGACTACTGCGGGAGGGTTTAGACTTAAGCAGCTTAGTGCACGCACGTGTCTGTTAGAAAAGCTACCTGCACACCTGCCTTCCTTTTTTCACTAGTATTTACCCCCTGCCGACTTATAAGGCACCTATACACGCCTTCTTGCTTCTAGAGCTAAGCTGACTGGCAGCTATTTTAAAAGAGAATACTGGTTACCTGTATAACGGATAAGGGGGTTATGAGATTAGCGTGTGTATACAAAAAAAAACAAAAAAAAAGCTACAGGGGGCGCGTGTCTGTCTGTGAGGTAGAGTCCATGTGGTAAGCGACTCAAGTGTAAAACAACAGCACCTCCTCTTGTCGCAGTGAGTGGTGTGGACGGCGGGTGGCTAGTTGAATTTAAGCGTCAGCTTGAAAGATAAGGCCAAATAAAAAAAAAGGATTGTTTCAGGTCACCTGACCGACCCTAGCAAAACAGGGTCGACCCTACGTTTTTTTTTAAGCAAGTTTGAAGAAAATTTCATATTTTTATACTTTTTGGGTCATTTTTAGAATTTCCACGGAGGATGGCTAGTACTTTCATGTTAAAAAAATAAAATAAAATAAAATAAAAATCCGACCTACCGACCCCAGTCTTTCTGCCCATGTTACCTGAAACATACCTTTTTTTTTCTTTTTTTTTGGCTTAATCCGTTCACGGGCTGGCGCGTCACACCTGTCGTTAATCACCCCCTGTAGTCTTTGTATACACAGGTGACTCGGCTTTATCTCTTCACCAGCTATAATCCCATATACATGTAGCGCACGTTACACTCGTTAATTCTCTTTTCATGCTGATGGATTAGGGGTGGAAGGGTTCAGGTGAAAAGCGATTTGACTCTCTCTGGAAGAGGGTTGGAGCTCTAGGTGAAAACAAGCTTTGAACATCCAGATTAGCTGCTCTCTCGGCTATATAAAGAGCCTCATTTTTTCTAATCTCTGCCCACTTCGTCTTGTTGTACACTATCAGTCACGAGCCAGACGCTGGAAGTAGCAGATGTTTGCAGTATGGTTTACACAGAGGTTACCTGCTAATAGGATTTTGTCAGAATAGGGTGAGTTGCTATTAAAAGTGAATCTCCCAGGATTTTGGCGAAGTCGACAAAGGGGTAGATAACAGATTAACCTGCAAGAGACTATACGCAAACCTTGATACTCTCAGAGGGGGAGTCCCATATTGCGGACTTGTGGTCAGATCTATCCCTTCTAGGGGGCAGGTTGCATGTCGTAAATGTCTACTACAGACATTGGGATATATTGTTAATCTTACTCTAGGGTCTCCATAATTAGACCCTGAATCTGTTGTTAAACGGGTGTGAGGGGGTGGTAACTAATACTTATGAGATGTTAGCTTAGTTCATAGTCTCCTTACCAATTTTCACTTGACCAGGCTGGCAGAGCCAACTAGTCTAGGTAATTATAACCACAAGGGCGGCTACTCAAGATCTAAGTAGACCTACTACTACGAGATTGTCTTTTTGGTCCTTCTGCTGCTTAGTTATTACATCCTCCAGTCTAGCTCGCCACACCCTTTGAGCAGCACCACCATTGCCTCGGTAAAAGTGTAGGGTGTGTGCTTTCCACCTTCAGGTATCCATAGATTCGATCACTATCACCCCCCTTGAAATGACTTCAGCTGTTAATTAGGGCGTAAAGCCACCAACCAAGTCCCTGTCAAAAGATGTGAATAACGAAACGCGCTAGTATAGTTCTCCGCTCTTTCGTCAGATGGTGCCACAATAGGGGTTTTGTACATTCCTACGATGCTCGCGAACATTTCAACGCATAATGAGCTACATAGGCAACAAAGCGCGCTTCTAATATATTAAAATATAAAAAACAATTCAATATTGTGTATTTCTGATAGAAATGAGGCGGTTTCCTTAAATACCAACTAAACTATAGCGAGATGAAAAATACCACACCATATCTAAGGCTTTATAAAAAACTATAGAAAGTCAGAACCTCACACGGATCAGCATTCTGTTTGCAACGGATCACCCCTGACCCACTGGTCCTCGCATGCCACACACGGCTCTGCCGTGTTTGAGCTTTGAGGTATCACCCATCAAGTGATCCATGCCGCCCAACATGAAGCGTAATTAATAGCTGCTGTTGCATAGCACAGTGGCAGCATCTAACTAACTCTAAAGAGTTAGTCGGCCCCTCTTTAGGGGCCACACAATAAACAAAGAATACCCTGAATCTGGGACCTGCGGGCGAGGGCCCCAACTGTGAAGTCATTATTGGCCACATTGGTAATATCAATTAAAACTTTAGACAACACCCACCTTAAGTATCATTAACGGACAATATCAATGAACTCAGCATCCGCCTGGTTACCACATTTAGCACCATTTTTACAACTCACAGGGGCCACACTAGCCTCACCGCGCTTTTTATTGCTCTGCTGATTTCTCCAATCCAAAACATGAGGTATCTAGTCTAGCTGTGAGCTCATTGGGCCAAACAAAAAAATAATCCGTGTTCAGGTAACATGGTCCAAAAAAAAATAGGGTAGGTCGGTCGATTTTTTTTTTAGGATTTTTTTTTAGGGTTTTGAGATGAGTTGTATGGGAGAATCACAATTGTATAGAGTTGTTATTTGATAATGTAGGACCAATATCTGTCTAATTAAGCCATTATCAGCACTGTTTTTGTCATAGAAAGGATTTCCTCCCTTCTTATCTTTCAAATGATGACAAATAGGCTAGTTGAAGGTCATTAGGTACTCCTTTCCCCTTTGGTGATAACCTAGATCAGGAAAAGTCTAAAAAAAATCTAAAAAAAATCTAAAAAAAAAGATTAGAGTCAGGGCAAAATGATAGGGTCGGTCGGGTTACCTGAACACAACTTTTTTTTTGTTTGGCCTTAGGTAAGTCCTTTGTCGACCTCGCCGGCAAGTCCCGGATTCAGTATAGAAAGACTAAGGGGACGGGGGGTAGGTCTATAGGTTTAGTGCTATCTGTGTCATTAGACCATTTAAGTGACATGTGACACTAGCATTCTTAAAAATCGACATGCGACATGAATAAGAAATTCTCAATTACGGTGCCCCTACATTTTCTCCCTTAGTGACACTATTAGTATTATAGTAGTACCGAGAACTATCCTCTTTTTTTTTTTTTAGAAAACTAAGTAAAAATATCCTTCTTCATGTCCAGTTACATTCAATGCCGATCAATTTGACACTGTAGCAGCCTGTCTCCATATCTGTATGCTGCATAAATGCACAATACACGGTTCTGCACGCACTTAAACCAAGGCTAACATGGTTGACCTATATAGATATGATACTCTCGTTTTCGGGGCTAGTAGAAATTAGGCGTCTAATACGGACGTTCCGGGTTCGAACCCTCACTAAGTTTTAGTCAAGACGTCTAGCCACGTCGCCTAAGGCGACGAAAGCGCGTCAAAGCGTTTACAAGGTTCGAACCCGTGAGCTGCTCCTTGGGGCCGCAAAAAACGCTTAGACACTGAAATCCCATAGGGAAAAAATTTTGGGTTTTTGGACTTTAGGCCTTAATTTGAGGGTGATCCCGGGCTGATAGAAAAATAATTCTTGGACGAGCGGATAGCTCTGGATCTCTTTTATCTAAAACAGCGAAAAATTGATTATGGTTTCGCCGCAATTCATCCGACGGGGGGTAATCAGCCCCCCCCTCTGCCAATCTAGGCAGTGAATTTTGGCGACCGTGCGATCACTCACGGCCACCGCGACGAACCGACAGAAGACCTCGGCATCTTAGTATGATTCGTGTGACCTACTTAGAGGCTCACACGGTGGAGGTGTGTCCGGCGTTCGGCGCGCTGATTGGCTACTGGTGGGAGGCGCTGTGCCGCGTCAAGAACTTCACCTATTAGGGGCGGCTGTTAAAGGCGCACTGAGTTGAGGTGCACCTTTAAGCAAGAGCGCGATCCGGCCCAGTCTTGCGGACCTCTGTTTGGAGAGTGTAGCGGGCGGCTATGTCGCGCTCTCCAACCACAGGCTTTACAGTGGTCCGCAAGACTAGAGTGCAAGACGCGTGCACACACAGACCGAACAGACACACACAGACCCACACACCCACACACTCCTATCAGTGAGACGTCTAGCAGATTCGGGAGAGGGGACCAGGGAGGTACTCTCGGCTAGCGGCCACTAATTGCCTGTTTAGATAAGGCACAGAAACAAAGGGTGATGACAGACTACGTGTTCAAGCAGCCGACATGTCCTGACACTTGATAATGGGTGTGGACCGCTAAATTCGATATGGTGACATGACCATTTCTTATAATCGACAAACGACATGAGGTCTAATGACAAGTGACATGAGGCCCAAAAAATCCTAGTGACAGGTGACATGAACATTTCTTAAAATCGACATGGGATATGAACATTATTAAGTGACATTGCCATGTGACATGGTCATTTTCTAAGATCGACATTCGACATGGGGACCCCCTATCCAGAGCCCCTTGATAGATGACAGCTGTTGTGTGTAAGAAAAGTGTATGCCTCACAATCAAAAGATGATAAAAGGCTTTATCCCACTCGATGTGGGTTTTGAATCAAATATCAAGGGATCAAATATCAGATCGATATTTGACGTCGTCAAGTGATATCTGACGTTGTCAATCACTTTTACTATGTAGTCAAGGTCGTAAAAACAGGGCGCCCTGATTGGTCAACAGCATGAATGAAAGTTGCATCTCAAACTTTTAATACTCGGTATGGGGCCCCGTGGGACTGGGACCAATATTTGCAATTTTCGGAAATACTGTCGAGAATTTCTAGATGGAAACATCTTGTCTGGGGTAATTTGACCTCTACTCTTCGATATTCAAGTAATACTCAAGCTATTCTGACTCTAAACATGAGTAAAACGGTCATTTAACCAGCGTTATCGGCAGCGCCGACATCAACAACTGCTGATCTCCCTTGGTTACATGACCCAGCTCCGTTTCTAAGGCCTCATGGATCGGGGCCCTGAAGGGGGATCTGCAGAGGCCCTATATCGGGCCCTAGATATGTACATTATATTAATATCTCATAACTTAATTTACTCTAAAATCTTCTGATGGTTCATAACCTTGACCCTTATCTCCTTTTCTCGCGGGATAAAGATATAATTTGGTTGTTGGTGTGGCCTCTCGTGGATATCTGCTCTTCTCCACGGCACCTCTCGAGCCCCCTGCGGGGCCTCTAGGGGCTGCTAGACGTCTCTCTGCTATGTAGTGTGGGATGTAAAAGAACCCTTGTCTCGGTAAAAGGGCCAATAGATTCGATCACCATCACCGCTCTTGAAATGACCATAGCTGTTAACTAAGGCGTAAAGCAACCCACACACCCACACACCCACACATTTTTCTGTATGAGCCTTCAGACCTCAAGCTGCTCAGTGTACGGGACTAGGTTTTGTCATAGGCCCTACGGACGCTACTCAAGGTAAAAATAAGAGAGCTGTCTCACCATGACATTGGGCTGGCTGTAGTTTTTTATGTTTCGGTACCTACAACCAAAACAGCCAGTACCCACCCCAAGGCTTCATGTCGCACGCGGCAAAAGTATAACGGTGGCGCCAACTGTCGGAATAGCGGGTACACTACGTCATTAGTTCTTTTGTTCTCCGCTGAGTGACTGGGCGAAATGTAGTCGGTAGCTCTATTTTCTGTGCACTGTTCTGTTCATTTTCTACACTTAACACTTAAATAGACCGCGTGTTTGTACAAGCTAACCGTTTTTATCAGTGCAAAAATTAAATAAGCATCGGATAGAACACTAAAAAAATGAGAAAGTAATCCAGCACTTAGTATAAGGCACCAGTTATATCATGAGACACCGAAAGTCTGGTTTTTTTAAGGTGGATAAGACAGTCGACTGAGAGCTCCAAACTAACCAAAAACGTACCAGAGGTCGATCTATCTCGTACCCGACAGGGCAGGGGCCTTCTACACCCCGGCTCTGATTGATGAGCAAGCGACAAGTGCTACAGAGGGCCTATTCCTCTTTTGAGGTGGGCCCGAAATTGAACAAAAGAATAAACTCAAGAAAAAGCCTTAAGCTTAAAAGAGTTGTAGATACCGATTTTAACGAGGAAGTCGCATTCATTAGTTTACAAATAGCCCGTGTAAGTACGCCCATGTCTTGCTTATTGTCTATAAAGTTGTAAGATAGTCACATCATGATGCACATCATCATAAACGCGATCATGATACCTTTCATTGTAAGTAGACTCGCCTCTCTGCCCTCTCTTTTAGAGAGGGCAGAGAAGCGAGTCTCACTCTTAAAAAACCCTGCCCCTCCCCCCCTCCCCCCCTCCCCCCCCATGCATCTTAAAGAGTGCCCCCCAGAGTGCCCCTCTCCCCCCCTCCTAGAAAAAAAGAGCCGCATTTTTAAATTATTTTTTAGCAAGCTTTTTCAGCTTGCTTTTTTTTTCTTTTTTTAAATTTATTTATCCATCAAAATCTCAAGTGACTTATTTTGAAAGCCAACCTAGTAGTCACGTGACCCCCTTAAGTAGGTCACTTCCCGTCACGTGACCTATTTGAATTTCCCGCCAACATGGTGGTCACGTGACCCTCTTAAGTAGGTCACTTCCGGTCACGTGACCTATTTGAATTTCCCGCCCAAAGGTCACGTGACCGGAAGTAGGTCACTTCCGGTCACGTGACCTATTTGAATTTCCCGCCAAAAGGGAGGCCTCTCATTGGCTGCTTTTGAATTTCCCGCCAAAAGGGAGGCCTCTGATTGGCTGCAGGTCGATTGAGTAATAAACAGTACTTAACTATAGTCCCGTTCCGATACATACTATACTACTTTCGGAGGATAGTTATATAGTATTCAGGGTAGTTTGCCGTGAGTCAAATGGTTTAAACAGGTCATATGAGTACTTTTATTGATTAAGGGTAGATTATAATGGTAGGTTTCAGGAAACCTTTGGTCATGCTTCCATGGTAACAAATGATTGATTCCTGAAAATTAAAATAAAAGTTTATAATTCAGAAGGTTTATTGCCTTATTGATGTGCAACGTCCCATATAGATGGAGGAATTCCACAATTATGAGCAATTCTGTAAAAGTGAAAGCTAACTTTAATAATGTTGATTCGTGTCCTGTTCTGAAACCGACCTGACAACAGCTTTCATTGGGTATGTTTGCCTGTTTCTCTATGTCATGTCAATGTCCACACATGGGACATAAAACATCCATGATTCATAAACTTTGTTTGATGGTAAGGAAAAATAATATTAGAAAGAATGAAGAAATAAGTGAGAAAACCTATTGAAAAATCGATTTGTCCAAGATGACAATTAAGGGCATAGATATTCAGAAAGCTGGACTTACCAGACATGGCTATCCCTGCAGGTTGGTATACTCAATAGTTCAAGAATTATAGCTCAACATAGGACATTCTCCCTGGAAAAGACCACAAGTAAAACTGTTAGCTCTGGCAGTCTCTGTAATGTAATGTTGTCCAAAATGCACCGAAAGGTGTCACTGTCAACTGCTGTGCTTGTATACAAACAAACTATAATGCCTGTTTTGGAATATTGTGGATAATCAGATCTAGAGATACGGGACTATTGAAATACGCCAGGTCAAACAATATGGGGTACATAAATAGTCTATTGTACCGGGGCATAGAACTCTGGTATGGTCTGAGTGCTGCTTTCAGAGAAAAATCTCTATGTTGGGTTGTTGTCGCAAAGCATGAAAAATAATAAAATCCGTTGTAAGTAGACTGAAATGCCTCCCTCTACAAAATTTGAACTTTGTTTCGTCGCTATAAATATATTCTACTTGTACATGTGTTACCAGAAGGGTCATTTTTTCCCTTTTTGGTTTTCACTTTTTGATTTGCATTTTTCACTTTTTTTATTTTCACTTTTCACTTTTTGATTTCACTTTTCATTTCTTGATTTTCTGTGTATATAATTACCCCATAATTATGTAAGTATAATGCTACTGTATGATTAGTTTCTGTTGGTTACATGTATTACTAAGGTTTATACTAAGCCTTTCCTGCCTGCTGGCTCTGTATGCCCCAGGTCAGGGTCAAGGTTGTCCTTGTTCACTGGACCATTACCAACTACAGATAGGCATGGCAAGGTTTAAAAAAATATAATTCAGAAAAATTCTAAAACGACACAGATGGACACTATAGGGTCATAGTATTGTGGAATATTAGTTTTTATTAGAATTTAATATCAGTTAGACAGTTCAAAGGATTGATTGGTGAGTGTGTCTGACACAGCTTTTGAACTGCAGAAGGCACTGAATCTGCCCGAGGAGGGGGGCCAGGTCAGGAAAATGAATATCTAAAAAATCCTCCTTGAGCTATCTATCACCACTCATATTGAAGCTTGACATTTTATTATCATGAATCAGTTAGATTTACTATGATAGACTAAATATCCTTTATGTGGGAGGGTCTTGTGCAGAGGGTGTCTGGGCCTCTTCTGACTGAGACTGATAAAAACACACACCTGACAGCGTCATTGCAGTCAGTCATGAATCATTTAATCCTGAATGGATTTCAATGAAATAAAGTTTCCCTAGTAGGGAAATTAAATGGCTATCAGCTAATCATTCCAATTCATTGATTTTGTAAAGTTTTCTTATTTTTTCATGCCAAATGAAGGAGACATACCCAAAACTGATGCCTAACCTTAGGTCATAGATCACCTCACCACTAACACTGCCATGCTCGAATTCATTCAGAAGACACTTATTCCCACAACCAAATATCTACTTTACATTGCCTATATAGTGGTTTAGTGGTATATTTTTTTCACTTTGTTTTCTAGCATAGCCAATACTTAAACCTGGGAAAAATGTCCCTTGTAATATGGTAATAGTAATATTATGACCTGATACCAAAACTAGCTGTTTAGAATATCATAGCACTTGGAATTGTGTAAATATGTCAACTGGTTCTCCTCCAGGGGGGTGGCAAAGTTAGCATTCCACCTCGGGCAGAAATGACCGTACGAGCGGCTACGGCGCCCGTCACGCCCTCTCACGGCCACTGCCATGCCTACTACAGGGATCCACACCTGTATATTTTTTTTTCTTTTTACATTGATAAATAAGGGGTGGTTGAATCTACCCAAATTGGTCAATCAATTATCTATTGTTGTTGTTTATCATCATCGTTCAGTTAGCTCAGCTTTATACTTTTCAATTTTCAATTTTCACTTTTCGATCCATTTGACCCTTCTAGGCTGTAATATTCACATGAAACATATTGATGTGTCTTAAACTCTTTATTTAAAGATGTCTAAAGTAATTGCACATAGATAGAATGGCCACCAAAGTTGAGTCATTTTGAAAGGTGACCCAACTTTAACCACCCCTAGTGCTCCCTGGAGTATCCTTTTCAGGAATTTTTGCTCAATCTCGCCTGTGAAAGTAGCCATGTCTAGTGTGTTTTGGTGAATAAATCACATTCTATACAAGCTCAGGACAGGTTACATCAAGGCTTTTTGTTGTTTGTTTGTCGTGATGCACCAATGCCAGTGGTGGGCCAATGCATCATGCCAACTCCTACAGACTTGGCATGGTGAGCCAATACGGCACGGTCAAAATGTTGAAAATGACGTTTCATACATACACATATATATAGACATAGAACTCTCAGTGTGCCAGTGGAACCCCCTGGTGTCAAGAAGTGGCATTACATAGAACTCTCAGTAGAGCCCCCTGGTGTTATGTAGTGATATCACAACAGTTCCAATAGTGCAGTTTCTCAAAAGTACAGGTGCTGACTCAGCACAATAAAGTAGTCCTCACATACTGCTAGACCTCAGACAAGGCAACATCTCTTGTGTTCAGTCTTCTCTTCTTAGTCATAGCCATTCACAGGGTTTCTTCCCCCCCCCCTCCCTCAAGAGGGCTTGACATTTTTTGCCCCCACCCCTTGCTAACAAATGATCACTCCTTCATGGCATCAAAACAAAATATAATTATGCTTACAATTTTGGAATATAAAGGAAATGTCCAATTTTGTGAATGTTTCTCTGAATTCACCTAGTGTTGATTCCGGACTGGAGAATATGGTATGGGTATCTGTAAGTCTGTGTGCTCCATTGCCAAGTGAAGTGACACTACCCAGTAGGTAGTGTTGTAGAGTAGGGATCACCAAGACAAAGACGGTTCAATTAACGCCACAGGTGGAGAGATCACCATCTATAGAAGAACCATATGTAGGTCCAACTTGTATTGAATGAAAGGCAAAAAGGTGCCACTTCAAACACTGGAGACTTACCACTGCCAGTTGGAGCACACATAAACACATCCCTACCACTGAAATAGGCGAGTCCGTGATAACTCTCCTGGGTGCATGGACAAACGTTCCGAGCGCAATCTTAATCTATAGTCTTAAATCTTAATCAAGATCTGAATATGTAGCTCCTGCCACCTCCATCAATTCCTCATCATTCACCACAACAACCAGTATGTAATGGGGAGCTCTGCTCCCCAACCCCCGATTTTTCCTTCTTTTTTTTTCTTTTAGATGTTTATGTTGTCCAATCTCGGTGCATATACTTTGAAGGCAAACATCAGGTAGCATAGTTTGGGTATGTGACACTAGGTGGCAGGAGCTACAAATCCAGATCTCAATAATTAAGATTTCAGATTATAGATTAAGATTACGCCCAGAACGTTTGTCCGCACACGCAGGAGAGTTATCACGTATTTACCTCGAATAGCCCTTTATAACCTCCAGTTGAGATTTATGTTGTGTGTAAGACTGTGTTAACCAGCCGGATGCAAGTTGCAATGCACCCAATCACCTCAGTCTACATTAGCATGGGAGGGGGGGGGGGGGTAGCGTAGGAGCTCCTGGTGATGAAGGCCAGTTCACTCCTACCTGTACCCCCTATCTGTACCCCTACCTGTACCCCTACCTGTACCCCCTACCTGTACCCCTACCTGTACCCCTACCTGTACCCCCTACCTGTACCCCCTACCTGTACCCCTACCTGTCCCCTACCTGCACCCCCTACCTGTACCCTCTACCTGTACCCCCTACCTGTACCCCTACCTGTACCCCTACCTGTACCCCCTACCTGCACCCCCTACCTGTACCCCTACCTGTACCCCCTACCTATACCCCCTACCTGTACCCCTACCTGTACCCCTACCTGTACCCCCTACCTGCACCCCCTACCTGTACCCCTACCTGTACCCCCTACCTGTACCCCCTACCTGTACCCCCTACCTGTACCCCCTACCTGTCCCCTACCTGTACCCTCTACCTGTACCCCCTACCTGTACCCCCTACCTGTACCCCTACCTGTACCCCCTACCTGCACCCCCTACCTGTACCCCCTACCTGTACCCCCTACCTGTACCCCCTACCTGTCCCCTACCTGCACCCCCTACCTGTACCCTCTACCTGTACCCCCTACCTGCACCCCCTACCTGTACCCCTACCTGTACCCCCTACCTGTACCCCCTACCTGTACCCCCTACCTGTCCCCTACCTGCACCCCCTACCTGTACCCTCTACCTGTACCCCCTACCTGTACCCCCTACCTGTACCCCTACCTGTACCCTCTACCTGTACCCCCTACCTGTACCCCCTACCTGTACCCCCTACCTGTACCCCTACCTGTACCCCCTACCTGTACCCCTACCTGTACCCCCTACCTGTACCCCCTACCTGTACCCCTACCTGTACCCCCTACCTGTACCCCTACCTGTATCCCTACCTGTACCCCTACCTGTATCCCTACCTGTACCCCCTACCTGTACCCCCTACCTGTACCCCCTACCTGTACCCCTACCTGTATCCCTACCTGTACCCCCTACCTGTACCCCTACCTGTACCCCCTACCTGTACCCCTACCTGTATCCCAACCTGTACCCCTACCTGTATCCCTACCTGTACCCCCTACCTGTACCCCCTACCTGTACCCCCTACCTGCACCCCCTACCTGTACCCCTACCTGTACCCCCTACCTGTACCCCCTACCTGTACCCCCTACCTGTCCCCTACCTGCACCCCCTACCTGTACCCTCTACCTGTACCCCCTACCTGTACCCCCTACCTGTACCCCTACCTGTACCCCCTACCTGTACCCCTACCTGTATCCCTATCTGTACCCCCTACCTGTCCCCTACCTGTACCCCCTACCTGTACCCCTACCTGTATCCCTACCTGTACCCCCTACCTGTACCCCTACCTGTATCCCTACCTGTACCCCCTACCTGTACCCCTACCTGTATCCCTACCTGTATCCCTACCTGTACCCCCTACCTGTACCCCCTACCTGTACCCCTACCTGTAGCCCCTACCTCTATCCCTACCTGTACCCCCTACCTGTACCCCCTACCTGTACCCCTACCTGTACCCCCTACCTGTACCCCCTACCTATACCCCTACCTGTAGCCCCTACCTCTACCCCTACCTGTACCCCCTACCTGTACCCCCTACCTGTCCCCCTATCTGTACCCCTACCTGTACCCCCTACCTGCACCCCCTACCTGTATCCCCTACCTGTACCCCCACCTGTACCCCCACCTGTCCCCTACCTGTACCCCCTACCTGTACCCCCTACCTATACCCCCACCTGTACCCCCACCTGTCCCCTACCTGCACCCCCTACCTGCCCCCCTACTTCTACCCCTACCTGTACCCCCTACCTAAACCCCTACCTGTACCCCCTACCTGTACCCCCTACCTGTACCCCCTACCTGTACCCCCTACCTGTACCCCCTACCTATACCCCCTACCTGTACCCCCTACCTGTACCCCTACCTGTACCCCTACCTGTACCCCTACCTGTACCTCTACCTGTACCCCTACCTGTACCCCTACCTGTACCCCTACCTGTACCCCCTACCTGTACCCCTACCTGTACCCCTACCTGTACCCCTACCTGTACCCCCTACCTGTACCCCTACCTGTACCCCCTACCTGTACCCCCTACCTGTACCCCCTACCTGTACCCCCTACCTGTACCCCCTACCTGTACCCCCTACCTGTACCCCCTACCTATACCCCCTACCTGTACCCCCTACCTGTACCCCTACCTGTACCCCTACCTCTACCCCCTACCTCTACCCCCTACCTGTACCCCCTACCTCTACCCCCTACCTGTACCCCTACCTGTATCCCTACCTGTACCCCCTACCTGTACCCCTACCTGTATCCCTACCTGTACCCCCTACCTGTACCCCTAACTTTACCCCTACCTGTATCCCTACCTGTACCCCCTACCTGTACCCCCAACCTGTACCCCTACCTGTACCCCCTACCTGTACCCCCTACCTGTACCCCCTAACTAAACCCCTACCTGTACCCCCTACCTGTACCCCCTACCTGTACCCCTACCTGTACCCCCTACCTCTACCCCTACCTGTACCCCCTACCTGTACCCCCTACCTGTCCCCCTAACTGTACCCCTACCTGTACCCCCTACCTGCACCCCCTACCTGTATCCCCTACCTGTACCCCCACCTGTACCCCCACCTGTCCCCTACCTGTACCCCCTACCTGTACCCCCTACCTATACCCCCACCTGTACCCCCACCTGTCCCCTACCTGCACCCCCTACCTGCCCCCCTACTTCTACCCCTACCTGTACCCCCTACCTAAACCCCTACCTGTACCCCCTACCTGTACCCCCTACCTGTACCCCCTACCTGTACCCCCTACCTGTACCCCCTACCTATACCCCCTACCTGTACCCCCTACCTGTACCCCTACCTGTACCCCTACCTGTACCCCTACCTGTACCCCTACCTGTACCCCTACCTGTACCCCTACCTGTACCCCTACCTGTACCCCCTACCTGTACCCCTACCTGTACCCCTACCTGTACCCCTACCTGTACCCCCTACCTGTACCCCTACCTGTACCCCCTACCTGTACCCCCTACCTGTACCCCCTACCTGTACCCCCTACCTCTACCCCTACCTCTACCCCTACCTCTACCCCTACCTCTACCCCCTACCTGCACCCACCCACCTCCTTGTACCAAACCACCTCCTGTACCCACCTCCGTACCTGTACCAACCTTCCTTTACCATCAACCTGCCTGAACCTACCCATTTCCCTGTAGCTACCTATCTACCTGTACCCTTACACCAGCACACCAGCCTGCACTCATCCACCCACCAGTACCCCCGCCCAGCCAACAAAAAAGCGTGTTTTCTTTTTTACATCAAAACGTTATGCCGTAGTAAGGAGCCTTAGAGAAACGTTATATAACGGTATAAATCTTGTATAGCATTTTTTGTCTACTGAGCGCTTGTAACGATGATAAACTGGCTTAGTGCATGAAGTTCCAGGTAGATGCCATTACTTTCAAGAATAATGTTGGATAGCCTTTTCATCAATCAACATTTAAGCTGTATTAGATTGCCATGTACATATATTATGTTGCCTATTTCTTTGCCCTACATGTAACGTGTGGTGTAGTGCATACAGCGGGTTATGGCAGTAGCATTGTGTGTGAGGCATCCCTGTAAACACACTACGTAATTCCAACGTACCCCGGAAGTTTGTATAGGTTTGCCTCCAACCACAGGCTTGAATTACGATTTTTTGCAAGGTTTGTGGACGTCAAAACGTGAAGGTTTACTTACCTTCAACTGACGTTTATGTTTGATTTACGTTTTTCTACCTCATTCAGACGTAAATAAACGTAGTTATTCTACGTTTATTTACGTTGGAATGAGGTAATGTTCTTGATAAGACTTATTATGTATTTTCCTGGTATCACACTAGGTGCCAGCACTATCAAGTATCGAGAGAATCTAACAACAGTAGGGGGAATTTACCATATTATACGTAGAAATCTCTTAATGAGCATGAATTTAATATTTGTGAAATTAGCCATATATCATTGAACATTCATACTATAGGAGAATAGATGAAAAATGCTGCATGTAATGTATGTAATAAGGTACTTAACTGATTTAGCACCACATTTGTGGTAATGAAAATATTACAAAGCCTGAGTACAGCCAAAACTTAGCATGTGTACCTAATGTGGGGAACACTGTGTCTTTCAAGCTATACCAAGAGGGCAATAACAAATCTAATATAACATTTAATGGGGTATTTGAATTACAGTAATTATCTATATGAATCACGTTTTAAATCAAAATATACATCAATGACACAGATCTATAGCTAAATACAACTATTTGACGAAGAATATAGGTACATTTTACATTTGATCTTAATGAATATTTACGTCCAACTGACGTAGAAAAACGTAATTCAGAGATAAACGTTCATTGAACGTAAGTAAACCTTCACGTTTTGACGTTCATAAACCTTGTAAAATTACATAGTTTACACTCTAAATCAATGTAGATCTACGTCTGAGCTACGTATATGTGTTTACAGGGATGTTTACAGACTCAGTACTGCAGCCCCTATGGCCTCTAACAGTCACCATGAGTAGAAGACATGCACTGTGCCAAGTAGCATCTCACTGTAAAACCTCATGATGTATAAGCCTAAATTGCATATTGGCCCCACCCCTAAGTCTAAAAAAATTATATCAGCCGCACAGATGTTCTCATTATGGTGACTGCAGTACTGTGGTATACATCTTAGAACTCACATTTTTAAGTGACACATAGATTTTTTCCTGATCCTATAAGCGGCACTGGTAATCTGACTTGTGTAATAGCCACAGAAGAATATTTATCTTAATGATCAATATGAGCTTTTCTTATACACACTGTACTCAATGGCTGAAAATAGAACTTTTGTCCCTATATTTTACACCTCTGTCCTAATTTTACCCACTTTAGTTCATGAAATGAGATTGGGAGAAAAATGTAGATATCTAACCATATCTAGAGGGGGGGGGGGAAAGGTGAAGTCATTCCAGATTTATTTGTCAAAAAACATTTAACAGAATTGGAAGCTGTACAAGAGCTATTCAGGTACAGTTACTCTATCATAAATGTATGCACAGGCTGAGGGCTCTGAGAATTTTGCCCCCCCCCCCCTTATCACTCCTTCATCAAAAAGAAATATAATATATACTTACAATTTTGTCACGCAAGAAATAAACAGGAAATGCCAAATTTGCGAATGTTTCCCCTAGTGCTGATTCCGGACTGGAGAATATGGTATGGGTATCTGTCAGTCTGTGTGCTCCATTGCCAGGTGAAGTGACACTACCCAGCAGGAAGTGTTGTAGAGTAGGGATCACCAAGTACAAAGACTGCTCTAATTCTAATGAACCTATCCCTACCACTTAAATAGCCCTTTATAACATCCAGTTGATATGGAGTTTATGTTGTGTGTAAGACTGTGTTAACCAGCCGAATGCAAGTTGTATTGCACCCAATCACCTCTGTCTGCATGAGCCCCAAGTTCACCATATCATGACCTTTGACATCTGATCTAGATGTGTCATATAAGGCTGCCAAATTACGGATCTTACCAGTCAGTGTGAGCAGCAGCAGGGAGGGAGGAGAAGGAGGGGGGAGGTAGCGTAGGGGCTCCCAGTGACAGTTCACCCCCACCTGTAACCTACCTGCCCCCCTACCTCTACCCCTACCTCTATCCCCTACCTGTCCCCTACCTGCACCCCCTACCTGCCCCCCTACTTCTACCCCTACCTGTACCCCCTACCTGTACCCCCTACCTGTACCCCTACCTGTACCCCTACCTGTACCCCTACCTGTACCCCTACCTGTTCCCCCTACCTGTACCCCCTACCTGTACCCCCTACCTGTACCCCCTACCTGTACCCCCTACCTGTACCCCCTACCTGTACCCCCTACCTGTACCCCCTACCTGAACCCCTACCTGTACCCCTACCTGTACCCCTACCTGTACCCCCTACCTGTACCCCCTACCTGTACCCCCTACCTGTACCCCTACCTGTACCCCTACCTGTACCCCTACCTGTACCCCCTACCTGTACCCCCTACCTGTACCCCCTACCTGTACCCCCTACCTGTACCCCTACCTGTACCCCTATCTGCACCCCCTACCTGTACCCCCTACCTGTACCCCCTACCTATACCCCCTACCAATACCCCCTACCTGTACCCCCTACCTGTACCCCCTACCTATACCCCCTACCTGTACCCCCTACCTGTACCCCTACCTGTACCCGAACTTGTACCCCCTACCTGTACCCCCTACCTGTACCCCCTACCTGTACCCCCTACCTATACCCCTACCTCTACCCCCTACCTCTACCCCCTACCTGTACCCCTACCTGTACCTCAACTTGTACCCCCTACCTGTACCCCCTACCTGTACCCCCTACCTGTACCCCTACCTGTACCCCTACCTGTACCCCTACCTGTACCCCTACCTGTACCCCCTACCTGTACCCCCTACCTGTACCCCCTACCTGTACCCCCTACCTGTACCCCTACCTGTACCTCAACTTGTACCCCCTACCTGTACCCCCTACCTGTACCCCCTACCTGTACCCCTACCTGTACCCCTACCTGTACCCCTACCTGTACCCCCTACCTCTACCCCCTACCTGTACCCCCTACCTGTACCCCTACCTGTACCCCCTACCTGTACCCCCTACCTGTACCCCCCACCTGTACCCCTATCTGTACCCCTACCTGTACCCCTATCTGCACCCCCTACCTGTACCTCCTACCTGTACCCCCCACCTCTACCCCTACCTGTACCCCTTGCCTGTACCCCTTACCTCTACCCCTACCTGTACCCCCTACCTGTACCCCCCACCTGTACCCCTATCTGTATCCCTACCTGTACCCCTATCTGCACCCCTACCTGTACCCCCTACCTGTACCCCCCACCTGTACCCCTACCTGTACCCCCTGCCTGTACCCCCTACCTCTACCCCTACCTCTACCCCTACCTGTACCCCCTACCTGTACCCCTACCTGTACCCCCTACCTGTACCCCACCCTGTACCCCCCACCTCTACCCCTACCTGTACCCCCTACCTGTACCCCTACCTGTACCCCCTACCTGTACCCAACCCTGTACCCCCCACCTCTACCCCTACCTGTACCCCCTACCTGTACCCCTACCTCTACCTTCCTACCTGCACCCCCTACCTGTACCCCCTACCTGTACCCCCTACCTGTACCCCCTACCTGCACCTCCTACCTGTACCCCCTGCCTGTACCCCCTACCTCTACCCCTACCTGTACCCCCTACCTGTACCCCCTACCTCTACCCCCTACCTCTACCCCCTACCTCTACCCCTACCTGTACCCCCTACCTGTACCCCCTACGTGTACCCCCTACCTGTACCCCCTACCTGTACCCCCAACCTGTACCCCCTACCTGTACCCCCTACCTGCACCCCCTACCTGTACCCCCCACCTCTACCCCTACCTGTACCCCCTACCTGTGCCCCCTACCTCTACCCCTACCTGTACCCCCTACCTGTGCCCCCTACCTGTACCCCTACCTGTACCCCTACCTCTACCCCCTACCTCTACCCCCTACCTCTACCCCCTACCTGTACCCCCTACCTGTTACCCCTACCTCTACCCCTACCTGTACCCCCTACCTGTGCCCCCTACCTGTACCCCTAACTGTACCCCTACCTGTACCCCCTACCTCTACCCCCTACCTGTACCCCCTACCTGTACCCCCTACCTGTACCCCCCACCTCTACCCCTACCTGTACCCCCTACCTGTACCCCCTACCTGTACCCCTACCTGTACCCCCTACCTGTACCCCCTACCTCTACCCCTACCTGTACCCCCTACCTGTACCCCCTACCTCTACCCCCTACCTGTACCCCCTACCTGTACCCCCAACCTGTACCTCCTACCTGTGCCCCCTACCTGCACCCCCTACCTGTACCCCCCACCTCTACCCCTACCTGTACCCCCTAACTGTGCCCCCTACCTCTACCCCTACCTGTACCCCCTACCTGTGCCCCCTACCTGTACCCCTACCTGTACCCCTACCTGTACCCCTACCTGTACCCCTACCTGTACCCCCTACCTCTACCCCCTACCTGTACCCCCCAACTCTACCCCTACCTCTACCCCCTACCTGTACCCCCTACCTGTACCCCCTACCTGTACCCCTACCTGTACCCCTACCTGTACCCCTACCTGTACCCCCTACCTCTACCCCCTACCTGTACCCCCTACCTGTTACCCCCAGCTCTACCCCTACCTGTACCCCCTACCTGTACCCCCTACCTGTACCCCCCACCTCTACCCCTACCTGTACCCCCTACCTGTGCCCCCTACTCGACCCCTACCTGTACCCCTACCTGTATCCCCTACCTCTACCCCCTACCTGTATCCCTACCTCTACCCCCTACCTGTACCCCTACCTGTACCCCCAACCTGTACCCCCCACCTGTACCCCCTACCTCTACCCCCTACCTGTATTCCTACCTATACCCCCTACATGTACCCCCTACCTGTACCCCCTACCTGTACCCCCTACCTGTGCCCCTACCTGTACCCCCACCCTGTACCCCCTACCTGTACCCCCTACCTGTACCCCCTACCTGTACCCCCTACCTGAACCCCCTACCTGTACCCCCTACCTGAACCCCCTACCTGTACCCCCTACCTGTACCCCCTTCCTGTACCCCCTACCTGTACCCCCTACCTGTACCCCCTACCTGAACCCCCTACCTGTACCCCCTTTCTCTACCCCCTACCTGTACCCCCTACCTGTACCCCCTACCTGTACCCCCTACCTGTACCCCTACCTGTACCCCCTACCTCTACCCCCTACCTCTACCCCCTACCTGTACCCCCTACCTGTACCCCCTACCTGTACCCCCTACCTCTACCTCTACTTGTACCCCTACCTGTACCCCTACCTGTACCCCCTACCTGTACCCCCTACCTGTACCCCCTACCTGTACCCCCTACCTGTACCCCGTACCTGTACCCCCTACCTGTACTTCCTACCTGCACCCACCCACCTCCTTGTACCAAACCACCTCCTGTACCCACCTCCGTACCTGTACCAACTTCCCTGTACCATCAACCTGCCTGAACCTACTCATTTCCCGTAGCTACCCATCTACCTGTACCCGTACACCAACACACCAGCCTGCACTCATCCACCCATCAGTACCCCCGCCCAGCCAACAAAAAAGCGTGTTTTCTTTTTTACATCAAAACATTTTGCCATGGTAAGGAGCCTTAGAGAAACGTTATATAACGGTATAAATCTTGTATAGCATTTTTTTGTTTACTGAGAGCTTGTAATGATGATAAACTGGCTTAGTGCATGAAGTTCCAGGTAGATGCCATTACTTTCAAGAATAATGTTGGATAGCCTTTTCATCAATCAACATTTAAGCTGTATTAGATTGCCATGTACATATATTATGTTGCCTATTTCTTTGCCCTACATGTAACGTGTGGTGTAGTGCATACAGCGGGTTATGGCATTAGCATTGTGTGTGAGGCATGTTTTCAGACTCAGTACTGCAGCCCCTATGGCCTCTAACAGTCACCATGAGCAGAAGACATGCACTGTGCCAAGTAGCATCTCACTGTAAAACCTCATGATGTATAAGCCTAAATTGCATATTGGCCCCACCCCTAAGTCTAAAAAAATTATATCAGCCACACAGATGTTCTCATTATGGTGACTGCAGTACTGTGGTATACATCTAAGAACTCACATTTTTAAGTGACACATAGATTTTTTCCTGATCCTATAAGCCGCACTGGTAATCTGACTTGTGTAATAGCCACAGAAGAATATTTATCTTGATGATCAATGTGAGCTTTTCTTATACACACTGTACTTAATGGCAGAAAATAGAACTTTTGTTCCTATATTTTACACCTCTGTCCTAATTTTACCCACTTTAGTTCATGAAATGAGATTGGGAGAAAAATGTAGATATCTACCCATATCTAGAGGGGGGGGGGGAAAGGTGAAGTCATTCCAGATTTATTTGTCAAAAAACATTTAACAGAATTGGAAGCTGTACAAGAGCTATTCAGGTACAGTTACTCTATCATAAATGTATGCATAGGCTGAGGGCTCTGAGAATTTTGCCCGCCCCCCTTTATCACTCCTTCATCAAAAAGAAAATATAATATATACTTACAATTTTGTCACCAAGAAATAAACAGGAAATGCCCAATTTTGCGAATGTTTCCCCTAGTGCTGATTCCGGACTGGAGAATATGGTATGGGTATCTGTCAGTCTGTGTGCTCCATTGCCAGGTGAAGTGACACTACCCAGTAGGTAGTGTTGTAGAGTAGGGATCACCAAGTACAAAGACTGCTCCAATTCTAATGAACCCATCCCTACCAATTAAATAGCCCTTTATAACCTCCAGTTGATATGGAGTTTATGTTGTGCGTAAGACTGCGTCAACCAGCCGAATGCAAGTTGTATTGCACCCAATCACCTCTGTCTGCATGAGCCCCAAGTTCACCATATGTTGACCTTTGACATCTGATCCAGATGTGTCATATCAGGCTGCCAAATTACGGATCTTACCAGTCAGTGTGAGAAGCAGCAGGTAGGGGAGGAGAAGGAGGGGGGAGGTAGCGTAGGGGCTCCCAGTGACAGTTCACCCCCACCTGTAACCTACCTGCCCCCCTACCTCTACCCCTACCTCTACCCTACCTGTACCCCCTACCTCTACCCCTACCTCTACCCCTACCTCTACCCTACCTCTACCCCTACCTCTATCCCTACCTGTACCCCCTACCTGTACTCCCTACCTGTACCCCCTACCTGTACCCCTATCTGTCCCCTACCTGTACCCCTACCTGTACCCCTACCTGTACCCCCTACCTGTACCCCCTAGCTGTACCCCCTACCTGTACCCCCTACCTGTACCCCCTACCTGTATCCCCTACCTCTACCCCTACCTGTACCCCTACCTGTACCCCTACCTGTACCCCCTACCTGTACCCCCTACCTGTACCCCCTACCTCTACCCCCTACCTCTACCCCTACCTGTACCCCTACCTGTACCCCCTGCCTGTACCCCTTATCTGTCCCCTCCCTGTACCCCTACCTGTACCCCTACCTGTAACTGTATCCCCTACCTCTACCCCCTACCTCTACCCATACAGTGTAGTTAGTCCCATTGATTCGGCAACCAACATCCATCAGTTGGTCGTTAATCAGATTGAGAAGTATCTGAGTAAAGCAGCCAGGTGCAGCTGGTACCTGAGGACCAAAGTTGTAACAGCCAGTTGTCCCAAGGGTAAACACTAACTGTCCAGGAGCCAGCCATGCAACCAGGTCTGGGTCAGGGAAGATGATCTTAGGATGTAGGAAATCGATATAACACCTTTTACATTAAGTCTGGACCCGTATTCGGGTACTATGCACGATCATGGTCTGTACCAATATCTCGGTATCTTGTACCAATATCTTGGTGTAACCACTGGAGCATGACCCCTGCTTATACAGGTGTATGGGCCAATCACAACCAAGTACACAGGTACCTTACTTGTGATCACTATGAGCATTATCTGTTCATCTCATTAGTCACTGTCCCTACACTGATGTGCTGACCAGGTGGTCAGCACATCACCACACTTCTAGTGAGTTTTTAACATTGAAATCTACACCATATATTTGTAAGGATGTAAGAAGGCTATATCCATTCACTTTTCACAGTGATTGCCATTAATTACAGAGAAAATAGGAGTTTGTGATTTCATGGTGATGTCCCGTAACACACTGCCACTGACGCCCGTAACACACAGGTAGTGTGTGCTAGTGATGTCCCGTAACACAAGCAGTGAGCCTTCTATGTTCACCCTGTAACGTTATCTAGTATTGTGGACACGGGAATTATAATTACGTTTTGCTTGTGGCTGTAATCTTGTTTGATGTAGTTAATGTATTACTGTTTTGAAAATCACATTTTGTTCAGTTACCATTCAGACCAAAACCATGATGTGTGTCACTTGAGAATTATTTATCTTTAAGCAGTTATTACACAAAAGCTGTTCAAGTTTAATTTTTGTTATATATTTTCCTGGGAAGAGTTACCCTTTTCTGAGTTATATTTCAATGTAGCATTATAAAATTTCTGTCGTTATCTCAATATGAGGAGTTTAGTTATGCTCTCTCAATGTAATACACACTCTACTGGGGGTAGGCTATAAGCCTGTTCAGGCGACCCTGGCCGGACTGGTGTTGGTAGGACTCACAGTGTGTACACCTAGTACCTGAATTCGAATTACAGTAATCTAAGATGGCTACATTGGAGTTTGACAATGAATAGAAGGGGTTGATGTAGACTACTAAGATACAGTTATATGAGTTGTTACTGCACAAATATGCTTGTAGGATATATACATTGTCATAAGTTTGGTATTTTTGATGCCACTTGGTATGGTTTCTGTCTAGCAGGCTTGGGAAATCTTCACATCTATTACCATTATTTGGTTTGCACTCTAAACCCCTTAGTGAAAATGGACTACTTTGTTTAAACAATTAAGGCCTTCTGCAATAACTATATTTGGAATTTAGGTATAGATGCACATACATGATTTTTTTTAAAGTAGTCCAGGTGCAAAAGTCCCTTTTAATCCTAACCGGCAGGGGCATGGCAACCGGGGGGAAGGCGGGGCAGGGAAGACATGTCCCCACACTTTTTCCCACCCCTAAAAAATGTTAAACCTAAACGGTCAAGCCAAAAAACAGTCCAGGTCCATTCGTAATCTGTTGATCTCGCCAATACAAGGGTCTGATGACCCCAGCGATGGCTGTACTAGCCCATAGGTAGGCCTGTTGACTGAATTAAGGGATCTGCGAGTTCATACGAGGGCCTGGTGAACTTAGCGAGGCCTGTACGAGCCCATACAAGGGCCTGATGACCCCAGCGAGGGCTATACGTGCCCAAACAAGGGCCTGATGACCCCAGCAATGGCTGTACGAGCCCATAAGGGGGCCTGGTGAACCTAGCGATGGCTGTACGATCCCATACAAGGGCCTCATGACCCCAGCCAGGGCGCCGGCTGTACGAGCCCAGACAAGGGTCTGATGATCCCCAGCAATGGCTGTACGAGCCTGTAAGAGGGCCTGGTGAGTGAATTTAGGGATTTGCAAGCTCATAGGAGAGCCTGGTGAACCTAGCGAGGGCTGTACAAGTTCATACTAGGGTCTTATGACCCCAGCGAGGGCTGTATGAGCCCAAACAAGGACCTGATGACTCCAGTCATGGCTGTATGAACTCATACAACGGCCTGATGACCCCACCGATGGCTGTACGAGCCCATAGGTAGGCCTGTTGACTGAATTGAGGGATCTGCAAGCTCATTTGAGGGCGGGGTGAACCTAGGGAGGGCTGTACGAGCTCAAACAAGGGCCTGGTGACTGAATTGAGGGATCAATGACCTTTTTGTCTGGCTTTACCCATCCTAGTTACAGCTATTCAACTCCTCATTTGGCCTCCACATCCCATATTTAGCTATCTGGCCCTTTGTTTGGCTTCTCCCGCACATTTTTAACTATCTGGCCCCTTGTTTGGCCTCTCTTACCCTATTCCTGGCTATATGAACCGTCATTTGTCCTCTCCCATCCATTTCTAGCTCTCTGAACACTCGTTTGGTCTTGCCCATCCCATTTTTCGCTATATAACCTCTTGTTTTTCCTCTCCTATTCCATTTTTTAGCTATCTGGCCATTTGGTGTTTGGCCTCTCCCACCTCAGTTTTAGCTATAGTGCAGTGTAGTGCCATATAATGGCCAACAGGGTTGTGCCATGGACATGCAGGTTGTAACAGTCGTAGGTCTGGTGATGTGAAAAAAAATGGAATCAGAGAGGTAAATGAAGGAGTTACAGTAAAACTTTGTTATTACAAACACCTGATCATCAGCAAGATTAGTTAGTTATAAACAAATTTCGTAATAGCCAAATTCAGCATTTTTAAGTATGTTCAATGAGATTAATCTACTCAAATCCTATTACAGTAAAACTTGGCTACAACGAGGTACATGTCCCTGCAACCACAGTAATAAGCACAGTAATAAGTGGAGGTGTGAGTGGCAGGAGCCCCCTCACTCACCTAGTCGGAGTTCAGAGGGCAGAGGCCCCCTCACACACCTGTACAGTGGTCGGAGTTTCAAAGGGCAGAGGTCCCCTCACACACCTGTGCAGTGGTCGGAGTTTCAAAGGGCAGAGGCCCCTTCATTAACCTTTACAGTGGTTGGATTTCAAGGGACTAGTAACACCTCAATCACCTGAACTATACTTCAGAAAGTCAGCTTTTACTTTGTTATAAACGGTTTTATAGCAGTAGTACTTCGTTCTAAAGAAGCTTTCTTACTATAAAAATGTACAGGAGAAGATCTAATCCTTGCAAATATGTTCGTTATAAACTAAATTCATTGTAACAGAGTTTGTAATAACGAAGTTTTACTGTATATATATATACATTTATTTATGTAGCTAAAAATTAGAGAGGTCAAACGAGTGTTCAGATAGCTCAAAATGAGTGGGTGAGGACAAATGAAGGGTCATATAGCTAAGAGTAGGGTAAGAAAGGCAAAACAAGGGGTCAGAAGCCAATAGCTAAAACTAGGATGGGCAAGGTCAGACAAGAGGTCATTGATCAGGTCAATTCAGTCACCAGGCCCTTGTATGGGCTTGCACAGCCATCGCTAGAGTCATTGGGCCCTCTTATGGGCTTGTACAGCCCTCGCTGGGGTCATCAGACCCTAGTATGGGCTCATACAGCCCTCGCTAGGTTCACCAGGCCCTCGTATGAGCTCTCAGATCCCTTAGTTCAGTTAACAGGTCATCAGGCCCTTTTTTGGGCTCGTACAGCCCTCGTTGGGGTCATCAGGCCCTAGTATGAGCTTGCAGATCACCAGACCCTCGTATGGGTTCATACAGCCATCGCTGGAGTCATCGGGTCCCTGTTTGGACTCGTACATCCCTCACTGGGGTCATAAGATACTAGTATGAACTTGAACAGCCCTCGTTAGGTTCACAAGGCTCTCCTATGAGCTCGCAGATCCCTCAATTCAGTCACCAGGCCCTCTTATGGGCTCGTACAGCCATTGCTGGGGGTCATCAGACCCTTGTATGGGCTCGTACAGCCATCACTAGGTTCACCAGACCCTCGTATGGGCTCATACAGCCATCGCTGGAGTCATCGGGTCCTTGTTTGGACTCGTACATCCCTCACTGGGGTCATAAGATACTAGTATGAACTTGAACAGCCCTCGTTAGGTTCACAAGGCTCTCCTATGAGCTCGCAGATCCCTCAATTCAGTCACCAGGCCCTCTTATGGGCTCGTACAGCCATTGCTGGGGGTCATCAGACCCTTGTATGGGCTCGTACAGCCATAACTAGGTTCACCAGACCCTCATATTGGCTCATACAGCCCTCGCTGGGGTCATCAGGTCCTTGTTTGTCCCCACACTTAATTGTTTAAACAAAGTCCTCCATTTTCACTCAGGGGTTTAAAGTGCAGACCAAATAATGGTAATAGATGTGAAGATTTCTCAAGCCTGCTACACAGAAACAATACCAAGTGGCATCTAAAATACCAAACCTATGGCAATGTACATATCCTATAAGCACATTTGTGCAGTAACAACTCATATAACTGCATCTTAGTAGACTACATCAACCCCCTTCTATTCATTGTCAAACTCCAATGCAGCCATCTTAGATTACTGTAATTCAAATTTCAGTAATAGCTGTACACACTGTTGGGACTGGACAGTGTGGCCTCCTTGCTGCCGCTAATAGGCCGACCCAGCTGCATATATGCTCCGCGGGATAGAGGGCGCCATGGCACTTGATGCCCCCTCTTCTACTACACCAAAAGGCCAGTTTGTATCTTGATCATTGGCAACTAAGCTAGCATGACTGTGTGGCCGGTCATGCTTCAGTGAACATGGTGACACCATGTATATTTCAGAGTTATGCAATTGGCTTGACCATTAGGAACCGTCCCTACATCTACTGCCTGCAGTAGGGAGGGGTGGTAACCCGACTACTTCAACTTACAGTATTGAAACAGGATTTTGTGCTCTGAGCTTGCATTAAGCTGTATAACTTATAAAGAACCTCATCAGTATCCCTGTATCACTAATTTTACAACCCCAAATGCCTAAGCTTAGCCACCACTTTTACTTATGACAAAACCACTTATTGGGGCCTAGGTTTGTAAAATAATGAGTAGGCTCCCAACTCCTTCACAGCTTTACTAGCCATTGCTCCCTTAGATTGAGTGTAGAAATGATATATGATATGTTTTTTTGGAGCAGGCTAATATAAAAGTAAAAGTAGCTGAGATTACCTGTACCAATCTACCTGTACCCACTCACCATTCTGTCCCTGTACTCACCCTACTCGCTGTACTCGCTGTTTGCCACACAGTACACCACACGCTGCACCACACGCTGCACCACACAGTGTGATATGACGCCAATGTTGGGTGGCAACATTGGGATATATTCCCCCGGTAGAGTAAGTGTATTACCTAGTTCACCACCTGCCCACCTAGGGAGCTAGGGTCCCTGGTGCCTTTGTTGGTGGCAACCAACCAGAAGGCCATTGTTTGTAGTTGCAGGGTTGATACCATATGATGCATGGATTGACCTTGAGTGCTTAAAAGATACCTGTCCCAAACTGTTGTACTTGAATTGACGGTTGACAGTAAGTGACTGAAGTTGGAGTTTTCACTTCTCATTACACTTTCAACTTTGATGTTTGCATCGTTTTAAATTCAATGTAGTGTTGAAAGATAGCAGTCACAAATTGGTCTACTTGAATTGACAGTTGATAGATGACAGTAGATGAATGAAGTTGAATTTTCACTTTCAAGTCAAGTTGTTTTTCGCAAGTTGAAGTAAATTTTCAATGTCAATATCACAAAAGAAATTGAGCCTCCTGGGTCACTGTACCACCTACCTGTACCCACACAACAAGATCCCCTTCTACCCACCCCCAGTCACCATGCACGTACCTATCCCGAAACACCTCCCTGCCCTCCCATACACACCTACCTACACCTAGAGGCCAAGGTATTGTGTTGGAGAGGGGAGTGTTTTGCATGTGTGTTTTTTTCTGATAGCAGGATTTTGGGTGGTGGTGGAAGCAGCCGCATTATCTTACCAACATCAATGCACTATTTGTATAAGACATTAAACACTATGTAGCTTTTAAGGATTAATGAGATATCTACACTTGTAAGGCCTTCTGTAAAATTAATTGGCGCTCGTCCGAGACGTCCCCCCCCTCCTGAGTCCCCCTGAAGTGTGCAGTAGGGCTCACGGGTATGTGAGTGTTAGGAACAGACTTAGGCACTGGATTATTTTTAGTTTTACTATCATTTTTATTGTCAATAAATAAGAGTTGTACATACGTTTCTCGTCCTTGTTCCTTCACATTATTCATATTGGCCAGTTATACGTCAATAATAACGACACATTCAGCATGTTCACGTCAATTAAAGAGTACATGTCAAACTTCTAGGCATGATATATTAGCTCTCCGAAAGAACATTCTGGAAAAACATAATCTTCTGATTTTACCTTTAAAATGTATATGACAAAAAAGGACACTCATCCCCACTTAGCAGTGTATGGGTTGATTTTCAGGTCCTTCTGACTTCAACAGTGATATCAAAAATACAATTTGGGAAATATGTAATATGGAGTATTATAAGAAGGGAAAAAAACAACTTTAGTTTATATTTTACATAGAGAGTTATACCATAGCTTTGAAAGAGCTATTAAATTAATTATGATTGTAAACTGATGGAATTTATCAGTGGTTGTGAAAAAGACTTTTAAGAAGACTACAAGTAGATTAAATAGAAAGAACAACGCTTTCACCCAATTAACTCTCTCAAGTTTTATAGGATTTTTTTACTTTCTTTTTTGAATTCTTCAAAATTTTGCGTATTTCTTCTTATGGGTGAGAGGTTGTTCCACTGTACAGCACCATGGAACTCTACACTTCTCGAATATACAGCACTATTAGAATGTATAACCTTTATCATTGGACCATCAAAGGCTCTTGTTCTCATGAGTCTGTTGTCCAAATACTTATCAGCACGTGAGCGGTGATATATGAAATTTTCCAAGTGGATTTTTCGCCTATCAATCAGATAATTACATTTAGCATCATTATGGACCACATTAGTTGGGGTCAAGTGTGGGTATTTTAAACATATTTTCAAACATCTATTTTGGGCATACTGAAGGGGTTTTAACAAGTTTTCATAAGGGGTTATAAAAAGTACATCTGCATAGTCAAAGTATGGTACAATAGTAGCTACATACATTCTTATTGCAAGTTTCCTGCTTAAGAAGGGATATAGGACAGAGTTCATATCTTTATAGTCATCAATGGATTTTCATGCTGTACCAAGGCAGTAAAGTTACCCAATTACCCAACATCTGAGGACGAAGAAGACGGCATCTCCAGAAATATAGAGAAACCGAAAAAACAGAGATCAAAATGCCGGAAACTGTTTTGTGACAAATGTGCCCGCCTAGACAAAGGCGGGGAGATCAAGTCAAAGACAACAGGCAAAAGCTTTGTATCAAAAACAAACATCACGTGTGAGAGCTCGAACCTGATATATTGCCTAGAATGCAGAACATGCAAAATGCAGTACGTCGGGAAGACAGAGAGAGCTTTCAAATTCCGAATATACGAGCACGTACACTCGGTAAAAAAGAATGAGGGAGAGACTGATGTGCCATGGCACTTCAACCAGTGTGATCATAAAAAGGACAGAGACATGAGGTTCTACGTCGTGGACTTCATAAACCGACACCCAAAAAGCGACGAAGGGAAGCGCCTACTGGCGGTAGTGGAATTCCACTGGATAGAGAAACTTCGTAGTCATTCACCCTTGGGGATGAACACGAAGGACGGCAGCCATGGGTGAAATGCCAACACGTCCTCGTTAAAAAAGCCACCCAAAATTACCCGGCATTTCACCCTACAAGGACTAATTCCTATAAAAATGCCCCGGTCCCTCACACATTTCCCTAAAAAACTTGATCTATAAATAACGTAATTTTTATAGAGTTATGCACAAATAAATAAAATACTAGGCCTAATAGACTGCCAAGTGGGGTCTATTGTATTTTATAAAATATACACATAGTAGAACTATAGCAATATATTATTCCTGTCAAATCCACCTGATGATGAGGCCATAAGGGTCGAAACTACAAAGTGGGGCCCATCTCTGGAGGGGATAGGCCCAATAAATCATAAAATAGGACACATCTCCTATACAAATTATGAACACCCTAAATCCACCTAAAAAGCTACTAGGCCATAGGCCTACTAACCCATGCAATACTGATGTAATGAGTAACAGCCTGTACATAAATCATAGTCATAGTCATAGGGCCCAAACCCTAAAACTATGACTAGTACAAATACACACCACTAGGCCCCACTGAAGCACAGTGCCAGTGTCTAGTAAACTGCACTTGTCTTAGCACAGTGTCAGTATGAATTGGTCAGAGCCTGACCCAAGTGTGACCAGCTGACCACATGAGTAACCAATGGGAGCAAGGGTGAGAAATTTGATGCATAATTAAGTCCAGCTGGGAAATGTCAGCAGGGCCTAGGGCACTTTGTAGTTGTGGTCCGTAGGGAAGCAACCTCCTCGTGAAACAACAAGGCAGTAAAGTTCCCATAGTGTCGGTTGTTATGACATTGAAATGGCTTAGTACATTAAATACCGATTGGACTGCCATTACATTCAAACATAATGTCCATCAAGACTTTTAATGAGTCAATAATCGCATAGACTGCCATGTACATGTTTTAGTGTCTATTTCATTACGGTAGTAGCATTGTGTGTGAGGCAGATTTATAACTCCCTAGTTGTACTGCAGCCCCTATGGCATCCAAATGTCATTTAGTCCAAGAATTTTAGACTTCAAGGTCAAACAAATTGAAAGCCAATTTTTGGACAGAAGATGCCTTAAAGGGTAAAAGTTCTCTTTGAGTTCTGGGATTCAAGATGGTGTCAGGGTTGTTAAATATGCTCAATGTCCCTTACTTGTTATATTTTACCGTTCCCTAGGGCCATTTGAAGTTTACTAATCCCCCTCAAATTAACTTCAAGCTTTCCAATGGTGTTGCCAGTATGTTGCAAGGGCCAGCATACATATCTACACCTAAGAACTACCTCTAGAGAGTAGATATTGCTCTGAAATAAACTTTGGCTTTCGATAGAGCATTTTCATGGTACTATTATTCCTTTAAGACAAGTGCTTGCCTAGCAACAGACATTCTATATTGTATTTTGCTAGAGAGATAATCTACCTACACGTACTGTGTATAAATTCACCCCATAAGACGATAGGAAATAGATACTTCCATGATGATATTGATATTGTCTATAGTCAGCCTAGTAACAATAGCTATCTATACCTAGTAACCAATGTGAAATGTGTTGTTTTGTCAGCCCTGACAATAGTTATATTGATTACTACAATCTGACAATACCTGGAATTGTTTAACAGTGGCTTGGAGGTATGTGAGTTACCTCTCAGTGTGTAGGTGGTAGGATAGTATCCAATAAGTGATAATCGAAGGTAAGTAAAGTTGTCTGACTGTATTAGATGGGTGTATCCAAGGGGTATCTAAGGTTGCCTGACAATATCAAGCAGGAACTATTGAGTGCATATAAATATGTATGGGAGGCTGCTTCCATTTTATTTCCAAAGTATCTGATATTCCTTGGCTGTATCTGCTGGGTATCTGAGAGACAAATCCAAACAATTTAACTGTGGAAATGCCATACTCCTGCAATAACTGTGTTACCCTCAAGTCTCCTTTGCCTTTTATGACTTTAGTCAAAATGCTCATTGGTATCATGGAAGTAGTCCTTCAGGTCCTGACCCACAGGGGGAGCAGATACCTACTTGATAGTACATGTACAGTCAGACATATGCTGAGATATAGATACTCTAGATACTGCCATGTACCCGCTAAATACGGTAGGAACACCTAACTTACCATATTTATAAATACACAAGTTGGTACATAGTGAAAAACAAGCCTTAACAAAAAGTGAAGTCTTAAAAAGCATATTTTGTGTAGCGTTTAATCAGCTCCAACTATATCCGTATACTATACTGTAAATAATGATAATCTCATGCTGTACATATTTTCACAACTTTCTCATCATTTAAAAATCTGTGAATATATGTACAGAGCGAATACTTATAGAGGAATGAATTAATTTGCCAAGTTTTGCAAATCTGCAAATTTAAATCCATGCGAAATTGTACCTTTTAGCAAATCTGCGAAAACCCAACCCAGCGAAAATATCTACGTTTACAAAATATGTGAAAGTTAAAACTAATGTTTTATCCTTCAAGATCCATTATGACTACAATAAACAATGATGCTGTTCTTAACCACACACGTATTATACATATTATATTATAAAATGCTTGATTAATAGGTGTGATCAATAAGACTACTTGAGATTCTTAAGACTATTCCGGATATACTTTTAGTCAAGGCTCGCTTTTCAGTTTGTAATTTTTTGCATACAGTGAGATACAGACTTAGATACCTCCCTATATACTGCGAGGTAAGCTGACATGTACACCACCTAGATACTGTCAGGTAACCTGACATGCACACCACCTTGATACTGTAACCCGACATGTACACCACCTAGATACTGTAACCTGACATGTACACCACCTAGATACTGTAACCCGACATGTACACCACCTAGATACTGTAACCCGACATGTACACCACCTAGATACTGTAACCTGACATGTACACCACCTAGATACTGTAACCCGACATGTACACCACCTAGATACTGTAACCCGACATGTACACCACCTAGATACTGTAACCTGACATGTACACCACCTAGATACTGTAACCCGACATGTACACCACCTAGATACTGTAACCCGACATGTACACCACCTAGATACTGTAACCTGACATGTACACCACCTAGATACTGTAACCTGACATGTACACCACCTAGATACTGTAACCCGACATGTACACCACCTAGATACTGTAACCTGACATGTACACCACCTAGATACTGTAACCCGACATGTACACCACCTAGATACTGTAACCTGACATGTACACCACCTAGATACTGTAACCCGACATGTACACCACCTAGATACTGTAACCTGACATGTACACCACCTAGATACTGTAACCCGACATGTACACCACCTAGATACTGTAACCTGACATGTACACCAACTAGATACTGTAACCTGACATGTACACCACCTAGATACTGTAACCTGACATGTACACCACCTAGATACTGTAGCCTGACATGTACACCACCTAGATACTGTAACCTGACATGTACACCACCTAGATACTGTGACCTGACATGTACACCACCTAGGTACTGTAACCTGACACGTACACCACCTAAGTACGGCCAGGTAACCTGACATGTACACCACCTAAGTACTGCCAGGTAACCTAACATGTACACCATCTAGATACTGTAACCTGACATGTACACCACCTAGATACTGTAACCCGACATGTACACCACCTAGATACTGCCAGGTAACCCGACATGTACACCACCTAGATACTGTAACCCGACATGTACACCACCTAGATACTGTCAGGTACCCTGACATGTACACCACCTAGATACTGTCAGGTAACCCGACATGTACACCACCTAGATACTGTAACCTGACATGTACACCACCTAGATACTGTAACCTGACATGAACACCACCTAGATACTGTAACCTGACTATACACCACCTAGATACAATGAGGCAGATTCAGCCATAATCAAAAAGTAGTATCAAATCAGACTAACTGTGGTCATGTTTGGTGAATAGTGGATATCTGCGGTGGCAATCATGTACTAAAATACTAAAAGAACTTGGCCGCTGCTGGTGTGTAGACTGTGGCGGGTATCTGACCGGTGGTCAGTAGTTGCTAGGTTACCATGGTATAGTTTGTTCAGTCCTAAGTGGCACCTGTAGTTTGTTCAATACCTACAACAGCACGTGTACAGTTCTACACCATCATATATTGCCTCTATTCTTAAAAGGTCAAGGTATTAGCGGAAAATAGTTTTCATTGATATTGCCCCTGGTTTCTAAGGAATTTACTACATAGAATGTATGTTGCGAGGGAACCACTTGTCTGAACAGGACAATAAGAATGCCATAACAAATGTTGAAGTTGCTATGTAGTTTTATGTTGTTGCTAGCCAATCATGGACCATAGCAACACAGATCTATCATCTTTGCTCCATTGGGATCAATAGAGCTATGAGTTATGGGTAGATTATCTCTCTGATCTACAATTGCCATGATTTCTAGGGAACTCCAATATAGAATACCTGTTATTATGCAGCCACTTTCCCTATCAACAGAATAGCAACACCATTTAACTCTTCCTTTACCACATCCCAAATAAAGGCACCTCTCCCAAACCAGATTGTTTCAGATGAAATTTAAATGGAATATTAAGATGTAGGGGATGGCCTAACCTTTCAGAAACTGAAAGAATTTTGTAAATATTCTATGACAAAATGAAAAGTATTGAATGACCAGAAAGTAAGATACCCTAAGTCGCTCTATATGTTACAAGAAATAGCCAAGGTATTTCTGGTGTATAATACTTAGAGCCATGGCGGGAACCACCGGGTAACAAGGGTCCCAGGCGCATGCGCGAGTTTCATATCCGTCCGCTCCGATCGTGTTGTGGCCATTGTTGTTTTTGGCGAGGAGCAGAGCAGGAGCCAGCGTATAATAAGGGGGTTGAAAAACTTTATATTGTTATTGTTAAACTATTATTATTGTTAATAAATATGGCGGGAATATAATCCCAGCCTAAGCCCAAAACTGCTGTTGTTATATATGCTGATACTTAGCTTATTGTGTATTAAAGATAGCATTACCGGTAATTATGATAAAGCATTATGTCTGACTGTCTTTGGCTTCGTTCAAGGATTATGTTCAAATTAGGGAGATAAAGCCCTATTTGAAATTTATTTTAGTGTATATGTTGCCATGGCAACTTATATTCAGGCCATAATGCATCAAAATAGACCTAAACCTTTGGTACTATCTTTTTCAGCATGAAAAATTGGGCAAAATCATTTTTCACCCAAAAAACAATTTTTCATGATTTTTGCCTTAAATATTGCTCAAATTATATTGAAAATAAGATAAATCTCATGCAATTTAAGGTACCTAGCACTTTTGGAATAGTTAATGTATGTACAAACCGATTAAGATATGCAGAGACAATATGCCATAGATCACTGTCAGAAAAAATCATGGGATTCTACCAATTTTTAAGCAAAGTACAGAGGGCCAAAAATCGGCCAAAATGGGCCAAAAAACGGCCGATTTTGTGCCCAAAGGCGCGATCGGTCTTGAAGGGTAAATTCGCCAAAAGGCGCGATCGGTAAAGGAAGAGTTAAAAGCTGGATGTCAGTTTAGGAGGGGGTAGGTAAACTTAAAATGGCCCTAGAGAAAGTCAAATTAGAACAAGTGAGAAAAAAAGCATAATTACCCTCCTAGACGCCATCTTGAATTTTGGAGTGAGCTCAAAAAGGATTTTCGATATGTGTTTTAGGATCTAGGAATCTTCTGTCCAAGAATTGGGCTGTGCCAAATTTGTTTGATTTCAACTCCTATTTTGAGCTATAATTCTTGGACTATTGAGTATAAGACATGCACTGTGCTAAGTGGCATCACACACATCCAACATCCATCCAACTCCTTTTCTCACACCTGCAGATATAGCCATGTCAGGTAAGTCCAATTTTTGGATGTTTATACCCTTAATTATCTTGTCTTGAATAAATCATAGTTTTCTCAATTATTCTGTAATATTACATTCCTTACCATTGAGAGCACTATGATTGTGCCTCTACATGGATATCCAATTTATTGACCATGTTGCCATGTCAATTTTTAGCAAAAGAGCCATGTCGTCGTGTCAATTTTAATGTATGTAGGATATACTAGAATATTAAAAAGATGTCTGTGTGAATTGATTTTTAAAACGGCCTTGTCGCCATCTCGCATGTGTTGATTTTCACCCATGTAGAGGCACATGATTTTTTTAACCTGAACTTGAAATCTGAAAATAGACGTTTAAACCATACCACTATATAAAACATGTTTTCATGCTCTGAGCATAGTTAAAATACCTTAGTTCTAAGTCTATGCCATAAATGGATGTCTGTCATTCCTATATTAGGCAAACTGGGTACTTTCATAATGATAATTTGGTTTGACTGCATAGTTTTCTTTTCTCAGGCTGTTTGTTTATCCTTAAATAAAGAGTGACAGTTTGCCTTTGCAGGTACTGCTGAGCAGGTGATTAACCAGCTGTTTGAGGACTATGGCAACGTATGGCCACCAAGAGGAGACTTCACAGACTGGCCGCTGTCATGGATGCCCTACATGGCCCTGTGTGATGAGATGCCATGGAAGCTGGCCCAGAACAAGGAGCCTGAGGCAGTGAGAGGGTGGATGAGGGAAGGCCTCAAACAGGTCAGAGACATGACTTAGGGAATGGTCAATTTTTAAGGACGGGGAATGCTTTATATTTAAGGCTGTGACTATTGACAGTTCCAACGGTCAATAAAGAATATAATTCCCTTATTGACTGTTGGAACTGTCAGTAACAGAAAAAGATTCTCTTATTGACAGTTCCAAAATGGAACTGTCAATAAGAGAATTGTTGGTGGATGCTCAGAATTTATAAGATAACAATGTAAATACATAGTTAAGCAACATTCTAGCGCATGTTACTATCAATCAAGGCTCTATGGAACAAATAAAAAATAAAAAGTAATCATGTAGTACAGGTCAGTGTTCTTGGAGGTTCTTCGGACGGATGGGCGGTTCAAGTGAGCCTCACCATCTATCTGGAGCCACTACTCCATGGTTGATAACCAACAGCTCCATCACCAGATGGCAAGCGGTCCCTTATAGTTATAGACGCATAATGCCACACACAGATTGAGAATTCGCCGCAATGATATCTGACATTGTTTATACACAGGTTGACCATACCATGGCGATCTGAGATTGTTTATACACAGGTTGACCTAGCAGGGTGTCGGCTAACCTTACTTAACTACCCACAGGTTGACCTCCCCACAGTGATGGCTGACGTAGACTGCCACCTGCGGCGGAGTGACCAGAAACTGACAGGGCTGTCGGCGTGTCTGTCCCACCTGAAGAGCGGCTACCGCTGGGGCACGCTGCCCGTGCTACAGGAGGAACGCGACAGGACAGTGCTGGACTTTCCTCAGGAACTCACTCTGCCGTTTCATAAGGTTGTGTATTGTATCTGAATAGTGAACTCTGGATTTTACATAGATAGAAGAAACACATCATAGACTTATCTTTATAATTGTAAATTCCTCAAATTATTCTTCACCTTTTGAAAATCATCAATAATTACACAGTTCAATGCAAGTAGGAGAGTGCTCCTTCTGATGTCCTTATGTTTACTTTCCGTTTTTGGCTAGGTACAATTGGGTGACTGTGTCAAGGGTACTAGTTGGTTTGCACCTATTCATGTACATGGACATACTTCCCCTGTTGCAGATCATGGACCTGCATGGTACATCTACACATGGTAACTTCTTCACCTTATTTTACGCTAACATGAGATACGATGAGCAGCAGGAGCCGTGCGGAGTGCGCTTCCCGCTCAACACGCAGCCATACATTAAGAGCATGGAGGATGACTTCTTTGTGACACCTGTTAAGATGGAGGTGTGTAAAGTTAACTGTCAATATGTGCGCTGGAGGCTGCTTTCCAGTTGATGTAGCTGCTTGTAGAGTACACAAGTGTGCCTGTTGGTAATGTAGTGCATGTGCAGTGTCGAGTGTGAAGTGAGTAAGACAGGTTCATCCTTAGTCTTTACATATTGAGTATCCTAAGGATGGTAACTGTGTTAAGGGAGGTACTCAAGCATTTCTAACTGTTGGGTTAAAAGAACAGACCAGAGTTATCTTAAGTGGCCCTCCATCACTAAAATGGCATTGATTAGCAATATTATGACATTCATTCTGTTGAAATATTTACCATGCAGCATTAAACCAGTACATACTCAGCCCATCTCTATTGTTTGGTCTAGACACCAACACCAACATCAGTTTGCCTTAATGGCCAATTAAGGGCTGCTCAAGGGCCAATCATGGGGCAGTATTTGTGTCAGAATTTTGTTAATTACTACAAATACTAATGTTAGACGGCCACATACAATTATGCTGGTCTTTTATTTTAAGGATGAGTAAGTAAGGCTGTTAAACATGAAGGCTTCTTCCCTTCACATTAAACCAGCTTAATGGTATAACTAGCTAAATCTATCCTAATTAGTTCCTTCATTTGGTCAGATATATCTTTATGCTGGTATAATAGAAAAAAACATATCTGTTGTATAGCTAATACAAGATTGACTATGGATGCTGTTTACTTGTTATCATTAAATATGCAATGAATGAAATGATTGACCTCAATATCCAACATATTACTACAAAAGTAACAGTAGTGCAGACAATTAGTATAGAGTATATAGAG
Source organism: Harmothoe impar (assembly GCA_947462335.1). Classification (NCBI taxonomy): domain Eukaryota; kingdom Metazoa; phylum Annelida; class Polychaeta; order Phyllodocida; family Polynoidae; genus Harmothoe; species Harmothoe impar. The sequence continues at coordinate 57,373,645 of OX381716.1, read as the reverse complement.
AGTTAGATATAGACTAAGATCGAGTATACTTTCAGTGAAAGGTAGACAATGAAACAAAGTGTCGTATATGTGAATGCTATGTGGTTTGTCCCTGACAGGTGCGCTTTGTGCCAGTGCTGAAGGCTGCAGGTGAGTTCCTCCGTCTGACTGAGGAGGCACGAGCCTCCCGCGACGCAGCACACAGGACACTACATCGCAGGTCTCAGCTTCTGGATGTCATCAAGGAGAGTTTTACAAAATTAATGAAAGAGTTCATTGCGTTTACAAGATGGCCTGAGGTGAAGAGGCAGTGTTGGACAACTTACATTCAGCCCATGATGGCCTGGGGAATAGATGGAGAGAATGGTGCAAGTGGTGGCGAGTCATTCATCATCACTTTTCTGGACGAATTCTTACATGTGCCTGGCAAGTCTTATGAATTCAAGGCAAAGTCGGAGATGTTTGGTCATATGGCAGATGCTGCTGTGGATGTGCTGATGGCAATAAGGATGGAGGATCCTAAGGCGCGGTTTGCCACATTCCTGGCAGAGCACAGTGAGGAGGACCAGATCTGGGCACAACGGGCAGACATCCTTCGGCTGCTGCACATGTGGCGGCTCTCCCATTCACGGGTAGTGATCCGGTTTATAGCCTGCAGTGAGGGACTTGCGAGTGGCCTTGATAACGACATCACCAGGGATGTTACCCTGGTTGACACTGTGAAAAAAGCCCTAGATGAAAGAGCTCAGGAAACTAAGGATGCTTATATCAAGGATGGCCAGCAATCTGAGGAGTAATGGATGAGCCCTTTTGTCAAAAACGCCACCTTGTTTTTTTCTAAGATATTTTCTAACACTTGGTACATGTGAATAAATACTCACTTCCTGATTCAATCTTTCCAAATTGTGATTGACATACAAGTGATAATTAAATGTTAAACCTGTAGAGTAGAGTGAGTAAAACTACAGCTACGTACATAACCAAAGCATACCTATGTTTGTTTTAAATATTGTTAATTGGTCTTGGTTGAAGATGATTGGAACAGTTAGTTTGGGTGGTCGTGATGTCCATAAAGGCCGTGACTATTGACTGTTCGAACTGTCAATAAAAGAACAAAATTCCCTTATTGATAGTTCAAACTGTCAATACCAGGATATAATTCCCTTATTGACAGTGTGAACTGTCAATAAGGGAGAAAAAATTCTCTTATTGACACTTCCAAAAAGGAACTGTCAATAAGAGAAAAATATCCAACTATTGACAGTGTGAACTGTCAATAAGAGAAATATTTTCCACTATTGACAGTTCGAACTGTCAATAGCGTTTTTGCCCCTGGCCTGGTTCCCGCTTTACCCTCCATATATGGCAGCACCGCCTTCAGGATTGTCTACAACAGGTGTATACTCACAGCTACCACAATAAATTGTTAAACCTTACTGGTATTTTGGAAGTTCTTATTTTATATACACTTTGACATCTAGGAACAAAACTAAGCAGACTACAAGATTTCATTAACACTCTGCATTGACACTAAACAATGTTCTTCCAGCTCAATAAAACCCTTCAGGGAGCTAGGAACAGAGAAAACATGCCTTTTGTCTCTACCCAGTAAACACAACGACGTTGGTCAGACGTAAATCTACGTTGAATTTTGGTTTGAACTACGTAATTTTAGTAGGTTTATCAACGTCAAAACATTAAGGTTTATTTACCGATCTCAAACCTGCAGGTCTGATTTACGTAGCTCCTGAAGAGGTAAATCTATGTTTAACACACTACATATAATTCTACATAGTGGGACTCAGACAAAGACTTGTAATATATTGCAGACAAATTTACATTTGCAAACAATATTCCTACAAAGAAACTACTATAATTTTCAATCTCATCTCATTCTACATAGTATATTATTGTAGTACAACTGAACAGCCTGACAGTATAGATCTGTTGAATAGTTTTGGCTGCAGAGAGGCTTTGTAATTCTTCCATTACCACCAATGTGGTGTCCTCACAGTAAAGTGCCTCAAAGCACCTATTCATGCACAGTACTTTAATCACCTGTCCTTTATATATAAATATTCTATTGAATACGGTTTATTTGCATGATATTGAATTTCAGGATTAATGAGAATTTACTGCTTGAATGTGGTAGATTTGTTAAAGAGCTGTAATATTCTCTCCATAATTGATAGTGCTGCCACCTAGTGTGACACGGAAAAGTCATCTACCCAATTGAAGTTGAAAAGTTACGTCGTTTAACGTAGATCTATGTAAAATCTTTACGTCTGAATGAGGTAGATCAACGTAAATCAGACGTCTACATCTGTTGAACCTAAATAAACCTTAACGTTTTGACGTCTACAAACCTTCCAAAATTACCAATCTCAAACCTTTTGGTTGGACATCTACCTAGAGAAACCTCTGAGCTACGTTGGAACTACGTAGGGTGTTTACTGGGTATGTATTGGCTTTATCCAATAGATTACAGTGATTAGTGAACGACACATTTCTGTATTATGCTCATGGAGTTCTGAAAGGTTTTGTCATCCAATAGACCATATTTACGTCATAGAAATAGTAATTCATGGTTGAAACATGATAGACATGCCGGTAGTCTTAAGACATGCTGCTTTTGACGGAGGGTTGCTGTCATCTCAATCCAATAGCTGACACAGTGAGGTTTGCTCCATTGACGTGACAACCAACATCCATCAGTTAGTTGGCAATCATGACCAAAGTTGTGACTGCCAGTTGTCCTAGGGTCAGTGGTGTAAGCCACTTGTTGTCGAGGAGCACCACGTGCATTAACTAGGTCATTTCATTCTCCAGACAGATGTTCTGATATATTACTAACAGTGTGGGAAACCATTTGACTACCACCTGCTGTGTAGGGCGTACTAGGGACAATCTGAGTGAAATTAGATGCCCCAAATGGTGCAGACCTTACTCATATCCTGATTCAGTTACACACTGCTATTCCAGAACCTAAGAAGTACTTTATATTTGAGATTTTAAGCATTTTTGTGTTTGTCTACCACCTCCTATGTCATCTAACAGGGGGCAGTGCAGACATTCAGAGCGTCCCACACTGTACCTTACTATAGGCAACCTCCGTTGTGAGAGTGTATTGACCCAGTTTATGCACTTGAGGAGCACAGTAGTACTGTACCCACTAACTGTACCCCTACCTATAGCCCCTACCTGTACCCCTACCTGTACCCCCTACCTGTACCCCCTACCTGTACCCCTACCTGTACCCCCTACCTGTACCCCTACCTGTACCCCCTACCTGTACCCCCGACCTGTACCCCCTACCTGTACCCCCTACCTGTACCCCCTACCTGTACCCCCTACCTGTACCCCCTACCTGTACCCCTACCTGTACCCCTACCTGTACCCCCTACCTGTACCCCCTACCTATACCCCCTACCTGTACCCCCTAACTGTACCCCTACCTGTACCCCCTACCTGTACCCCTACCTGTACCCCCTACCTATACCCCCTACCTGTACCCCCTACCTGTACCCCTACCTGTACCCCTACCTGTAACCCTACCTGTACCCCTACCTGTACCCCTACCTGTACCCCTACCTGTACCCCCTACCTGTACCCCCTACCTATACCCCCTACCTGTACCCCCTACCTGTACCCCTACCTGTACCCCCTACCTGTACCCCTACCTGTACCCCCTACCTATACCCCCTACCTGTACCCCTACCTGTACCCCTACCTGTAACCCTACCTGTACCCCTACCTGTACCCCTACCTGTACCCCTACCTGTACCCCCTACCTGTACCCCCTACCTGTACCCCTACCTGTACCCCTACCTGTACCCCCTACCTGCACCCCCTACCTGTACCCCTACCTGTACCCCCTACCTCTACCCCCTACCTCTACCCCCTACCTCTACCCCTACCTGTACCCCCTACCTGTACCCCCTACCTGTACCCCTACCTGTACCCCCTACCTGTACCCCCTACCTGTACCCCTACCTGTACCCCTACCTGTACCCCCTACCTGTACCCCTACCTGTACCTCCTACCTCTACCCCTACCTGTACCCCCTACCTGTACCCCTACCTGTACCCCTACCTGTACCCCCTACCTGTACCCCCTACCTCTACCCCTACCTCTACCCCTACCTCTACCCCCTACCTGTACCCCCTACCTGTACCCCCTACCTCTACCCCCTACCTCTACCCCTTACCTGTACCCCCTACCTGTACCCCCTACCTGTACCCCCTACCTGTACCCCTACCTGTACCCCCTACCTGTACCCCCTACCTGTACCCCCTACCTGTACCCCTTACCTGTACCCCTACCTGTACCCCCTACCTGTAACCCTACCTGTACCCCTACCTGTACCCCTACCTGTACCCCTACCTGTACCCCCTACCTGTACCCCCTACCTGTACCCCCTACCTGTACCCCTACCTGTACCCCCTACCTATACCCCCTACCTGTACCCCCTACCTGTACCCCTACCTGTACCCCTACCTGTAACCCTACCTGTACCCCTACCTGTACCCCTACCTGTACCCCTACCTGTACCCCCTACCTGTACCCCTTACCTGTACCCCCTACCTCTACCCCCTACCTGTACCCCTACCTGTACCCCCTACCTCTACCCCCTACCTGTACCCTCCTACCTGTACCCCTACCTGTACCCCCTACCTGTACCCCCTACCTGTACCCCTACCTGTACCCCCTACCTCTACCCCCTACCTGTACCCCCTACCTGTACCCCTTACCTGTACCCCTTACCTGTACCCCTACCTGTACCCCCTACCTCTACCCCTTCTTGTACCCCCTACCTGTACGCCTTACCTGACCACCTTATGTACCAGTCACCAGGGGGAGCACCTGTCACTTACTTCACCCATTTGTCACCAGAGGGCCGTGCTGTTCCTGTTGCCTAACTATGGTTGAGGATGACAGGACACATCAACGCTTTATGTTGTTTGTTTTTCTTGATGCAGCAATGCCATGCGAGCAACTCGACAGTGCTATATTGGCATGATGCATGAACTCAGCACTCATATTCAGAGTTACTCTCTAGTTCATGAACGAATGGTGTAATAGAGACTTATGCTGGCCTGAAATGACTGATGACAATGATATATGTTACAGCCTCAATGCGGTGATTGGCTGGAACTGTTCATGTGCACACCTGTAATACACGCTGGTGTGTCATGCAAGAGAGACCCGCCCTCTGGTAGTCAATGTTCAAAAAATATTGGAAGATATCTAGCAGGCAGGATTCTGAGCAATAGAGGAAGACTCTTTATATAAACCCGGAAACGCAAAGGCCCAAGAATGGAGCCTTGGATCCCATTGTGCAATGTATTCTGTTATCCAAGTAGCTCTTATACATCGACTCATAAAAGCATTTACGTCATCAAGCATTTAGTATATGGCTTAACTATATTGCATAAGTATTGCATTATATATATCTGTGTTTTTTTGGTTGGTGTCAGACCTTAAGGTTACATATAAAACTTGTTGTGCATGACTCACCATATTTGTGCATTTTTAATGTTATCATTTCTTCCAATTTATACCGGTACTTTTGAGGCAGATAAGGTCTTGAAATAATGTAACACAAGAACATGATAAACAGTCACCCAAACAAACTTAGAGTATATTTTTTTGCCGCTCTGCTTGTTTGTTTATTCTTTAATAACATTTATCTTTATTTGTCGTCAGGAAAATTTACAGCTACATCGAAATAAAGGTATATAGATCTATGATTCACTTTTATTAACCAGCGCCAAGAAATGTAGAGTGTAATTTACAGAGTATTTTTTCCTGAGCATAAAGAAAGGTTCCTGTCAGCCTGCACTAGGTGTGCCTGGCTGATACTTCGTGAGGAACCCTTTCCTTGTAAAAGGACTATGGCAAAATACAATATTAAAACAAAGGAGATGTAAGACTGTATAGTCATAATGCTTATCTTATGATCTATGCTACCTACATCAACAATAAACACATGAAATTATACATACAGTAATTATTCAAACATAGTGGGTATTTGGTTGCTCAGCCATTCCTTTCTGTTGATTTTGAAGGCTTGTTTTGAGGGGAGAGACCTATGTTTGGGCAGCAAATGATTCTATGTCATGGCTCCAAAATGTTCAACACTCTAAGAATATGTATACACTGCCATAGGGAGTTAATCTTTTTGATATTGGACCTTAGAAACCTCTTGTATTTAAATTTACGTCGTCACAGTAAATTGGATCTTTTGACCTAGAGTACATAAACATATGCATACGTCTATCCTTGAGGAGTGTGAATATATTCAGAGTTTGTAAGCATGGGAACTTGTAAACAAATCTTAATACACCGGTGTTGTGCTACTTGGAAATCATCTAGCAGATCTTGATTTGTACACATGAACAAAATATCCCCGTAGTCGTACCTTAGTTTATGTATGCTGAGGATTTTTTTCCCTGATCCATTTGGTTGACAAGCAACTGATGATGTTGGTTGTCTTATCAACTGAGCAAATCACTACATATGAGCCATTCAATTGAAAAGGCACCAACACTCAGCCAAAAAGAGCATGTCTCAAGACTACTAACATGTTGAAGCTTGCATTCTTCATATCTATCGAGCTTCAACCAATATTACTATTTTTTTCCTTAGTTCAAGTGATGAAAATGTGGTCCAACAGATGACACAATCTTTCAGAACTTCAGACTCACTATACAGAAATGTATTGTTCGCTAATCATTGAAATTGATCAAAGGAAGCCAACACATAAAGATTTAGGCCTGTTTTTCTCTGTTCCTAGCTTCTTGAAGGGTTTGATTGAGCTTTTGAACATTAGTTAGTGTCGATGCAGAATGTCAATGAATTCTTGTTGTCTGCTAAAATATGCTTGAGAGTTTTGTTCCTAGATGCCAGGTATAGGGGTCAGGCTGGACGTCCTGTGGCCGCATCCATTACTTAAGCCTGTAACTGGCGAGATAAGCACTGATACCAGCGGTCATATGGGTACTAGCTGTTACATAATGCACCCTAAAAATTCCGCAGTGAGGGCCAGGGAGTTATCTCATTGGTTGATAATGCATCCAGCTACATGCCTATACAGATACAAAATGGTAATTGTCTGAAGAATTTCAAAAACATCAGTAAGGTTTAACAATTTATTGTGGTAGAGCTGCCAGTATACATCTGTTGTACACAATCCTGAGGGCGGTGGCACCTGCTGGCTAAAGAGGGAACCATTACCTACATCACTACCACTCTACCTATCTGTTCCAATTACCTTTAACCAATTAACAAGCAGGTTTGAAGGGCACTTTTTGAGTTGTGGTAGAAGGTACCTCCTTATTCCGACACAACATTTAATACAAGCATAGGTATGCTATGGTTATGTAAATAGCTATATTGTTAAACTATACACATCACATGTTTTTAAGTCAGTTTTACACAGTATACTCTCCGGGTTTAACACTAAATTATCACACCTATGTTAATCACAATTTGAAAAGATTAATCAGAGAGAAAGTATTTATTCACATGTACCAAGCATTAGAAAATAGCTTAGAAAAAAACAAGGTGGTGTTCCTGACATAAGTACTCATCCAATGCTCCTCAGGTTGCTGGCTATTCTTAAAATAAGCAACCCTAGTTTCCTGGGCCCTTTCATCTAGGGCTTTTTTCACGCTGTCGGCCAGGGTAACATCCCCGGTGATGTCATTATCCAGTCCACTTGCGAGTCCCTCACTGCAGGCTATAACCCTGGCTGCTACCCGTGCATGGGAGAGCCGCCACATGTGCAGCATGCGCAGGATGTCTGCCCGCTGTGCCCAGATTTGGTCCTCCTCACTGTGCTCTGCCAGGAAGGTGGCAAACCGCGCCTTAGGATCCTCCATCCTCATTGCCATCAGCACATCCACAACAGCATCAGCCATCCGACCGTAGTTCTCCGGCTTTGCCTTGAATACAAAACACTGGCCAGGCACATGGAAGAATTCATCCAGAAAAGTGGCGATGAATGTTTCAGCACCGCTTGTACCATTCTCCCCATCTATTCCCCATGCCATCATGGACTCAATGTAAGTTGTCCAATACCGCCTTTTCACCTCGGGCCAGGTTGTAAAAACAATAAACTCTTTCAGTGCCTTTGTTACACTGTCCTTGATAACATCCAGAAGCTGAGACCTACGCTGTAGCGTCCTGCATGCCGCGTCGTGGGAGGCTCGTGCCTCCTCAGTCAGACGGAGGAACTCACCTGCAGCCTTCAGCACTGGCACAAAGCGCACCTGTCAGGGACAAACCACACAACGTTCACATGAGACTTTTTATTACACTATCTACCTATAAAGCTGGGATCATCGAAATTAAACCCTAGGGATGAATCTGTCTTACCTCTTAGAAGCTGTGGCTAGCACATAGGTCACCAGTGCAGCATATAGGATGACCCTAGATTCAGGGTGCGTCTTATATGCAACTTATAATTAGTTGCCCTGACAGGATCATAGGATTCTCCAAAGTTAAGGGTGTAGCTTTTACGTGAGATTTTGCACAACTATCACTGACCTCCATTTTGACTGTTTTCACAAAGAACTCCTCCTCCATACTGAAAACGTCTGGCTGCACGTTAAGCGGGAAGCGCACCCCACAAGGCTCCTCCTGCTCATCGTATGTTGCGTTAGCGTAGAATAAGGTGAAGAAGTTACCATGTGTAGAGGTACCATGCAGGTCCATGATCTGCAACAGGGGAAGTATGTCCGTGTACATGAATAGGTGCAAACCAACCAGTACATGTTGAACCCACTATGCCATACACTTCTTAAAGCCCAATTATACCTGAAGGGCATGAAAAGGAACACAAAGTGCTGACTACTATAGATGTTCTCACCATATATGGGACTCAACAATTGAGGTGTATTCAGGAAAGGAAATTATGAGTTTCAATGTGTTTTTGCCAGTCATTTCATTTTTGATCATACAGTAGAAGCCCTGCAAAGCATTTTTTAGTATAATCAATGGAAAATGAGGACAATTTCTGATTTTTACAACTAAGAGAGTGAGTGAAACAGTCTAAAATAGGGGTTTCTTTGACCTACACAGGCCTATATGCTGTCAGATTTTCAACTTTCTGAAGCATCATATGTGTCCGAGACAGAATATCAATACCATTAGTATAAAAAACTGAGTTTGCAATTTTAATTCTTTGGGAAGCAGACAGTCATGGCTTTCCAAAACTGTTTTTAAGTTGAGAAAATGGGCTTATATTGCTTGAGTTATGAGGCAGAATGTAACAATTTGTTACCTATCTTTTACCACTTTTTACAAGAAAGCACCATTTAGTTTACTCTTGAAAGCCCCCTAGCATCCCAAATAGTCCCCCCCCCCCACCCTTTAGGATTGTGGCTCTAACTACTAGCTTGGATTTGCATTGACTTTCGAGTCTCAGAGCATAACGGTTTAGGAGATTCTAGCATATTTTGTCCAATGGCAGGCATAAAGCCCGTTTGCCTCATTCTGAGAATCTCTTTAGAGGCTCATATTTTCCAAAGTAAAGGTGCTAGGGTTATCAAAATAGGTTCAAAAGAAGCGGAATTTAGTTTTACTCATTCTGTAGACTTTCCATGTCCACACTGTGAATGGTTTTCCTGTAATGGCTGTCAGAGTGGTGACAGGTAGCTAAAAATCCCAGATTTCATTAAAAAATTGTCATGGTTTCCATGGCAACCGGTCACATGATTTTCAAAATATTGGAGTGACAATGTCACAATTATTTAGCCTTTTATTTTAGCTTTAACCTGATATTTGGATCACTATTGTATGTTCAGGGGTTGCGAAATTATCAATGACTCTTCAAAACATATAGGGGAAACTTTAAGTTTTGAGTCCCATATATGGTGGGAAGATCTAACACACCTGTTTTATTCTGCTAGCCTGTGAAGTTATTAATGATGGACAAGAGGTTAGGCAAGGTTATGAATGAATTTATCATTTAATATGAGTTCCAGTCGATACAATTGTGATAGAGCTAGATTCCAATGTATTGCATTTAGTATAACTTTGGCATATTCTCTATATCTGAACAGTAACTGTTACACATCTCCTTTAATGTGACTGCACTCTGTGACTATCCGGGTGCGTTGTGCGTCAGGTGATTTACGGCTTGTGAGCGGACTCACACTCAGTCACCTTGGATGACGGGGAATCACCGAGCCCTCCAACGTCATAGCAGTCTATGACGTCAGACCAACGTCTCCTTATATGGAGGGGCCTGTTGGGGCTCCTGCTTCAGGATTGGCTGGAGCTGCATTACACTGTTACTATTTTTAGACATTACACCAAGTTCAAATCTGAATATGTAATTCTGCTAGGCAAAACATAGCTGCTGGCTCTTGCCAAACAACTTTAGGCCAATCTTCCAAACAGAACACTGGTGTGTGGGAACAGGATACTTTGGTATGGAAACAGCAAAGGGCTTCACATGCTCTGTGAGCTGCTCTCCCTGTGAGCAGGTCTGAGACTGAGCTGCGTGCGGGCTGCGCACGTGGTGACTGCTGGGACAAAAGGGATACCCCACTATGGTACACCAACTATACAAGAACAGTTAAACACCATATCTACCACTGACATTCATGGACACTATTCACTTAAAGGAACCTTGTGAATTGTATACTATTGTGCTATATTTGGACATACACTATATGGAGGAATTACAACTATTGTGCTGTACACCTTTGGACTTATTAAACCTTTCTTACATTCACACCAGGTCTCATCTTTACTTGTAATAGGGTAGGATAAAAGCCCTGTTACAATATAGTGGAGAACCTACAAGACCCCAACCTCTCAGCGAGTTGTCCCAGAACTACACTACATATGAAATCAACAAAACAGGACAAAGGATTATGGAGCAATATTTGTTTGATAAAGACACACTACAGAGGGGCCACAGTGCATACTTGGTAGGCACCCCATACTGGCTGCTTTGTGAGGGACGCAGGGTAGCTCCTCACCAGACGCACCACCAGAGGCAGAAAATCAATACCTAGCCCTATCACAAGGACCTCAGTGGGTCACTGACACAGTTGGTGGCAGCACTGAGTGGTCATGCAGCAGCGCTCAGCGCTGTGCGTTGCTCATTTCGGCAGTAGCATTGGCTACGAGCTGTGAGTTGCTCATTCCAGACCTGGCTGACTCAATGACACAGTAGATTCTATAGCAAGCTAAGTCGAGATGAATGAAATGTATGCTCCTGGTTATTTCTATGGTAATGAAAGTGAGGATGCTGAAGAATTTATTATAAAATTTGAAGCATATTTCTCCATAAACAGTGATATAAATCTAGCTAGAGTATTCTGCCTGGTGTTGAAAGGGAAATCATTTGTTTGGCTCAAATCTTTGGAAGAGGAAAAGAAACAGACTTTTGATAGTTTGAAACAAGCCTTTCTGGAAAGATATACATTAAATGAAAACTTCAAATTTGTGAAAGTTGGACATATATTTACTGAAAAACAAAGAGACAATGAAAAGGCACAGGACTACTACTCCAGAGTGATAGCTGCATGTAGATCAGCAGGACTAAACAGTGACATGCAAAGGCAGGCTGTACTGCAGGGAATGCATAATGGACTTAGAGGTAAAGTGATGAGGCAGGAACCAAAGACAATGAAGGACCTTGAACATTGTATGGACATGATGCAGACCATGGATGACCTACAAATAGAGAGTAATGAACTCAGTGCATCTATAAAGGAAATGAAGGATATGGTATCCACACTGACTGAAGAGCAGTCAAATGAGACTTTAACACCTGACCCACCTCCTAGGGTCAATAGCATGTCAACTGATAGAGGTAAGTGCAACCAACAAAACACTTGCAAGGTTTATAATTCAAAAAGAAATTACAATGCTACAAATGTGAATTACAATTCGAAATTCAAAGATCAGAACTTTAGAAACAGATTCTAGAATTACCAGTCTGTCTATGGAGCTGCCAGCTCATCCATGGATAGACCATATAGATATCATTGCTCACAAAGGTCTCATGTGAAAGAAAGGTCTCAATTCAGAAAAAGGTCTCATTTTAGAGAAAGGTCTCATATCAATGAAGGATTTCATGTTAAAGAGGATAATATACCAACTATTACTGCAATTGCAAAATTAAATAGGAATTATGTGGAAGGTAGTGTAACGGGTTGACTATAAAGTCTAACTGTTATTGTTGTATATCTATTGTATGTTGTATGATGTAAGACAACACGGTTCTATTGTGTTTAATAACTGTTTTATTCATCTAACTAGTGTCGTCGGTTCGTTACATATACCGACTCCTCTAGTTCGGTTATCTATACGGTAGTGTACCGGTACCACCTTCGGTTACCGTCGGTAGTTGTTACATAATCATTTTTACATAACTAAACCTAACAGGTGGCGCTGCTAGTACGGTCACGTGGCTACGCAGCGCTGTATATAAGACGGCTGCTTCCCCATTGGAAGTCAGTCAGGTTTGGGACTGTCGTGACATGACCACCCTGTGCTCACGGGCTTAACTCTATGCTATAGGGTTGCCCACTGTATTATATATCTGTTCTGATCTTGTATATCCGCTGGTTATACTTGTACTATAATACCCAAGAGTTACCTTTACAATAAAGTCGCCGTATATTAAAGTCTAATTTACCTTGTCTGGTTTTTGTACTCAAGTGTCACATACGTAGTAAGAGACCAACTACATTGGTGCCGTGACCACTTGATCGAACCGACCATTGATAGGGTATTAAATAGACTTACAGTATATGGATTACCTATACGATTTTGTCAGCTCGTTCAGCGGCAGGACTAAAACCCCTGCTGAGGAACGTGAAGAAGCCGTACAGAATGTACGCTTCTTCACAGGCAAATCCAATAGGCGGGAGAGCCGGGCAGCCTCGGAGGTGCCCGGTGACGACCTCTCCCAAGAAGCAATAGGTGATCCTATTGTGGAAGCCTTTACCAAAGGAGAGGATGGGGAGCAATCTCCAATCCCGGGACCCTTTGATATAAGCTCCAGGAGGTCGTTGGACTCCCTTTCCACGAATCTTTTCTGTCCTGAGGGTCAGAAAATACCGGGTAGAGAGCCTAAAACTCTCGGCCCAGCTGCCTTCGGTTCTACACCGACGGTAGCAGATCCTTCATTGGATCCAGACACGTCGGTTTTCACTGATGGTGCCACTCCTACACCGAACGGTATGGGGGGTGGCGGGCTATCAAAGAAAACTAACGTGGCAACAGAAGCTCCTGGGAAGGGGTACCCGCCAGCAGTAGATGAGCCATCCAGTTTACCACTGGATGGGGACCTACTAGCTGCCATGGGGATCCCCACCAAGAAAACTGAGTTGCATGAGCTCGCTGAAGCCCGGAGGGAACTTGCTTCCATCAATCAAACTAGGAAGTTATTCCTAAGGGAGGTTGATGAGAAGAAAAAGTTCCTACTGGAACTCCAGAACGAGATGGCTTCCCACAAGGTGGAGGTTGACAAACTTTTGCACCAGAGGGTGTCCGGCGAATGTGAGGTTGCAAGCTTAACTTCCTTGGGAAAGGATTTGAGCACGCAGCTCCACTTAGCCAGACAGGACCTCGCAAGCTTAAGGCAAGTCAATCAGGACCTGAAGACGAAGTCGGAGAAAGTACCACCACCTTCCACGGTGGTACCTCCAGTCATACCCGTACCCAGTGTATACACGACAGTGACACCTTCAAGTGTCCCGCCGCTAGTACACACCACGGTAACAGGTATGACACCTCAGATGGGGGCTAGCTATCTACAGACTCCGGTCTGTGGTGGCGCCTTTGGAGGCACGGCAACACCTCCAGGGTACACCCACCCATCTACTGGTTCAACGATGTTGAACCAGCAGCAGACCATGGTCTCAGTTCCAGTACCGAAACCCAGAGCTAGACAAGGCTTAACGCCTGTCCAGCGGGCTAAGTACGACCGGAACCCGGCTATTGAGAAGCTGGGGACAGACATCGTCCCGCGGGACATCGATGAACTGGATGAACGGTATGCTCCTTTCAACTTTGGGGACATCAAACATCCTGATGCAGCCCGTCAAAAGGCCATCGATATTCCGCCTTTCACAGGGTCGCCACCCTGGAGAAAGTACAAAGTTCGGTTCAAGGCTATTGTGGAGAGCAATCGCTGGAACAATCAGCAAGCGCTGGTTGCTCTGAAGCAAGCACTCTGCAACGGGCCAGGTGAACCAGCCCTTTTGGCGTTCGAGAGAGTGAAGATCAAGACATTGAGCTCACTTGAAGAAACAGCTGAATGGGCGATTGGGAAGATTGGTGAGCATGACCCAAGGACTCAGCTGCTCAAACGTGTCCAACGCAAGGACGAGCATCTGAGATCCTACGGATTTGCTCTACAAGAACTGATATCCGAGTGTTATCAGGGATGTAGACCTGACACCCCCACTGTCATCCAGGAGTTAACCTCCAGGTTTGTCAATGGAGTCAGAGACACCAATCTCCAGGCATATCTGCGGGAGAAATGGCAGCCGGACTTATCTCTAGCTGACCTTTTTGACCATGCAGATGTGTATGACACCAAACAGGCTGTTTTTCCTAGTGGAGGAGTGTCGGCAGCTCCATCTGTAGCCCCGAAAGGAGCTCAGGTGGTAGAGGCCGCCACAAAACCACCTAAGAAAAAACAGCCCGCCTCTGAGGAGGTGGCGGCAGTAATGCCTGACAGGGACATGGAAAAGATGATTGAGGGTTTGTTGCGGAAGCACTTGGAAAAGAGCTCTGCGTCCACTTCTGATTCTGGATCTGGAAAGAGAAGGAAAAAGAGGAAAAAGGACACGAAACCTCAGCCATGTAGACGCTGTCAGAAGATGGGTCATTGGGCTAGCGAATGCAAAGCCCCTGCACCCATCGCTGCTAAAACCGAAAAGGAGACGGAAAACTGAATGGGGCCCATCCTCTTGGCAAGGATGGCGCCCCCACAGTTAGCCATGCCTATAAGGGATTAGTAGACGGTGTTAACTCTTCCATGAACCAAGGCCGCGCAGAGGCAGAAGGGTCTGTACAACCTGTAAGCGTCTGGCAAGGCGGGGCTGGCAAGGACGAACGGAATCCGGAGGATTCTGTAGTCGCTGGCTTAGAGGAGTCTTGGTTAGAATCAATTGCCCAGAGCAGTGTGATTCAGGACTCCCCGAGCGACCCATGTTGGGATTATCTCCTGACAAAAGGGGTTGCTATGGATGGAGGGGGAAGCCCGATGCTGACCTCTGAGTGTGTCCCTTTACGGGGACAGCGTTGGTACCTGAGTCTGGTTATTTCCGGGACGCGTGGTGAATTTTTGGTCGACACGGGTGCATCTCACACCTTGGTCGATCGTAAATTCATGGCCCGTCTTTGCAACCAGCCCGAAGCTCCGCTACTAGGAGTAAAGGCTCGGACTGCTACGGGAGATAGTATGCAGACTTATGGCAGAACTGTAAAACCTATGTTGGTTGATGGCAAGACATACTGGATATGTCCAACCATCACCGACATCACTGATGATGGCATACTGGGGATGGACTTTGCTGCTCTTTACGGGGTAACAATGAACACCGCAACGGGCCGACTTCAGATTAAACATCCTTATAAACAATCTGTACAGTGCGTTTTAAGGAATGGTTCTTCTGTGGCGTCAGTGGCACAAGACACAAAGTTGGCAGCAGGACATGTATCTGATGTCCTAGTCAGCTGCGTGGGAGTGCAGGCCAAACGGCCGGGAATGTTTGAACCAGAAGATCAAAAGCTCTCTGAGTTAGGTCTTGCTGGCTATCATACTTACCTGGCCAACGCTCGTTGGGGGGTGATACCGATTTGTAACTCGAGTAGTAGAGAAATCACTCTACGAAAGGGGACGCCTATTGGTAACACCACGCGAGCATATGGGGTAGACTCACTAACTACGGACTTTGTGGAAGTAGGTGTGGTGGCGGGAGACTCTTCCCATGAAGAGGCTCTAGCTAAATCCAACCTACCGAAACATTTAAGGTCCCTGTTGTGTGAGTCACACCTCACAACCCTAGAGAGCGAAATAGTGGCAAATGAGCTGTCGGAGTTATCTGACGCCTTTGCGCAACCAGGAGATCCTCTAGGGCGTACCAATACGGTACAACACCGGGTTGACACTGGGGACGCGCTTCCCAGTAGAATCCCCTACCGTCGGTTACCCATGGCTAAAAAAAGTGCTATGGAGGCTGAGGTAGAAAAGATGTTGGATGAAGATGTGATTCAACCTAGTGAGAGTCCATGGTCAAGTCCTGTGGTGATGGTCACCAAGAAGGATGGTTCCTGTCGATTTTGCATCGACTATAGGAAGTTGAACGGACTCACTAGGAAGAATGCATATCCTCTACCTCGGATAGATGAATGTGTGGAATCTCTGGGTGGGGCAAAATGGTTCTGTACACTAGATTTACAATCTGGTTATTGGCAGATCGGCATGGACCCCCGGGACCGACAAAAAACCGCATTTTCTACCCATATGGGACTATTTGAGTTCAACGTCATGCCATTCGGGCTATGCAATGCCCCGGCAACCTTCGAGGCAATGATGGAAACCATGTTACGGGGTTTACTTTGGAAAAAGTGCCTAGTATACTTGGACGACATCATCGTCTTCGGTGGTTCTGTGGAGGAAACTCTACAGAACCTCCAAGCTGTGCTGAAACGCATCTTATCATATGGTCTGAAATTGAAACCTTCAAAGTGCAAGCTTTTTAGGAAGTCAGTTGAATACCTAGGTAGAATTGTTTCTGAACATGGCATCATGGCTGATCCTCATAAGATCGAAGTGGTACAGAACTGGCCTCGTCCGATGGACACGAAGGAGATACGCTCTTTCATCGGGTTTTGTTCATACTACAGAGATTTTATACCTGGATTCTCGAGAGTCGCAGCTCCCTTACAAGAGCTGATGATTGGAGAGAAGAAGGCTAAGGCTAAAATAGTCTGGTCTCCAGCCGCAGAACAGTCTTTCAGTGAGTTAAAGAGGCTCTTCTTAGAAACACCTGTTTTGCACTACCCTGCACCTGTTGGTAAGTTCATCTTGGACACTGATGCTTCTAATACAAGTATTGGTGCTGCCTTGTCGCAGATCCAGGATGGGCGAGAAGTGCCGCTGGCATTTTCGTCCAACAGTCTAAGCAAAACACAACGTAACTACTGCACAACCAAGCGTGAACTCTTGGCAGTGGTGGTTTACACAAAAAAGTACAGACATTTCCTATATGGTGGGAATTATCTCGTACGGACGGATCATTCATCTCTGCAGTGGCTCCTTAACTTCAAGGACGCTGAGGGGATGATGGGTAGATGGTTGAACCACCTCTCTGAGTTTGGCATGACGAATGAGCATATCATACACAGGAGTGGAGTAGATCATGTGAATGCGGACAGCTTGTCCCGCTATCCTATCCGGAACTGTCACCGTGTAGACTGCCGAGACTGTGGGTCTCACAATGCAGTGATTGCGTCTGTGGGTGCGAAAGTTCCTAACTGGACGTTAAATCACTTGAAGGATGAGCAGCTTGCAGATCCAGCTATTTCGAGGGTGTACTCCTTGAAGTTGTTGGGCCTGTCCAAGCCTGTTCGCCCCGCACTTTCGCTGGAATGTAAAGAAGTTAGACAACTGTTAGCTCAGTGGGATAATCTTTTTATACGGAACAGTGTATTGTGCCGCTGGAGAGTGCAACCTGGCAGGAAGAGAGCAGCTCAGTCTGTAGTGCCTTTGTCACTCAGACTACAGTTGCTCAATTACTGTCATGGCCACCGAACTTCAGCACACTTTGGCAGACAACGGACTGAGGCAAAGATTAAGAGTAGATATTACTGGCCTGGTATGACTTTGGACATACGGCGTTGGGTGAGACAATGTCCCCAATGCTGTTTATCAAAGCCTGGACCTGGTATTGGTAAACTACCTCTAAGTCAAGAGCTATTCGGTGTTCGATTTGCCCGGATCGCTGTTGATATCATTAGTGGTTTCAACACGACCCCCCGTGGGAATACCTGTATGATGGTGGTACAGGACTACTATACCAAGTATGTCCAAGTATATCCGTTGGTAAATCATACAGCTGTTACCTGCGCAGAAGCACTTTTCGAGAATTGGATCCTCACGTGGGGAGGTCCTTTAATGCTTCACTCCGACCAGGGTCGTGAGTTTGAATCTCGACTGTGGGCAGAACTGTGTAGTAAAATACACATCTGCAAGACGCATACGAACCCCTACCGACCTCAATCGGATGGTATGGTGGAACGTTTCAATCGGACGTTGATCCAATGTCTCACGACAATGGTTAATGAGCACCGGGATGATTGGGATGAGCACGCTCGCTATATCTCCCATGCTTACAATGCTACCGAACATGCGTCGACGGGCTGTACGCCTAATATGCTCGTAATGGGTGAAGACATAGTCATGCCTAGTGACATGGTCTATGGAGTGCAGGGACACCAGCTCGAGCAACCCTGCACAGTGATGTTTGTTGAGTCACTTCGACAATCATTACGCGAGTCCTATGGAGTAGTAAGGGACAACTTGGAAAAATCTGCTAGTTTGCAGAAGGTGGGCTATGACACGGGCCTTAAACTCCGCCAATTCAAGGTGGGGGATAAGGTCGCGAGATTTAGCACACCAAATTCCAAAGTCAAGACCCTGTACTCCTGGGATGGTCCGCATACGGTTACTATGGTGGTTAGTGAAACTACTGTAGTAATACGGTTGCAAAAAGGGACTCTCACTAAATCACATGTGGCTAGACTCCGACCTTGGTATGGAGTTCCATATATAGATGACGGTGAAGATTCCCTCGGTGCTGGTCGAGTACCAGCACCAACCGACCCTGTGCTACCGAAGATACCGAAGGCAGGACCAACGGTCATACCGTCGGTACCGACGGTAGCGCGCCGAAGGGGTCGTCCTAGGAAATTACCGATTGAACCACAGTCGTGTGTTACCAAGCCCAAGCGCGGTAGGCCTCGTAAAAAAGGGCCAGCTGTGCGTAAAGGACTAACCGTAGGCACCGGTAACCAAAGCAAGGTGATACCTCCGGTGTCACCATTGCTGGACATACCGGTACAAGGTCTACGGAGGAGCACACGTGTCAGAGAGCGAGATAAAATTGTGTAAACATTTTTTTCTTACCTTGTTGACGACATTTAGCTGCTGGCTTGATTAAATTTCCCTGGACAGTTCCGTACTGGGCCGGTGGTCATTGGCCCGGTACTCGATCACCAAAACACAACGAGAAGAGACGGGTTATCCGGTGTGGTTATCCGTTGGAGGTAGAAAAGCACGTGTTCAGGGCGGGTGGCTGGCTTTGCCGATTAGTTCTAAGTATGGGACTAGTTTTGACCACATATTGCTTAGCAACATGCTGCTGTGTATATCCTCTAATGCCGGTATATCATTCCCGGGTTATCCGGTGGCTCCGCCACGAAAATTGTAAACAACAGTGAGAGTTCCCACGGTCGGATATGCCAGACGTGGGAAGGGCGCTGCCCGCGTCACCTGATCGATTTCTCCCGCCAAATGAGCCGTGAGAAATTGGGTCACCTCGGCGCGTCTTCGGGGCGCGACCCCTGATTGGCTGAGAAGCCGGTCAAGGGGCGGGGTCACGGGGGACGGGTGGGGTATATAAGCCCCACAGGCGGCCAGGCTTCTTCAGATCAACACGTTTGCCCGTAGGGTAGCGTGTTGATCAGTGGTGCCTAGGTCTGCCCGGCAGTACCTACACTATTGTTTACTAGCTGTGCTACTAAATGCTCGGGTGAGTGAACCGTGAGGTTCACCTACGCCTGAGCTAACAGTATGGCAGCCCGTGTAGATGGCAAATGCACGGCCCCGGAGAAGGCTGAGGCCTCCGATGGGGAAGACCGAGTTCTCGAGTCTGACACGGAAATGGACACTACCGGTGCTCCAACCGTCGGTCAAGGCTCGGCTTCGGTACCAACTGAACCTAACCCTGAGGGGTCGGGTGATGTTGTTCCGAAGACAGAACCTGGTCTGGGTGGTAGTAATACCAACCAGGAGGAGAACCCTGCAGGGGGATCTTCTCCGAAACCCGCCGGTGTATTGGCACAAGAACCGACGGTCCCTGATGGTGATTCATCAGACGGGTCCACGGTTCGTGCTAAGACCAAACGGAAGCGGAAGCGTAAGAGGAGGATTGCATCTTCCCCTGAGACTCCTGCTACCGAAGAGGTCGCACCGACTGAGGCAGATAGACTCAAAGCTGTTGCTGATAGACTGGCCAAGGCGGAAGCCGAGGGATGGTCTGTCGCAGAGAGCAGAGCCAATCGACGCCTCCGCGCCAAGGCAGCGCATGTCCGTCTAAACCTGTGTCTCCGTGATGATGACCGGGAGAACCTGAGCCTTTCTGATTTAATTCAGGAAAATGGCAAAATGGCTCTTCCTGCACCTCACACGACCGATGGTTCAGACGACGAAGACTGGTTGACAGGTGATTCCCATCCCATTGACTGGTACCTCGTGTACCTCAGGGCAGTGTTAGACGGGAATAAACCTAACATCCATAGGTCATGCCGCCCCAAGCTGAAATATGCTTGGAAGAACTACGTGCCAGGGGATCCCTGCCCGTACGTTCGCTGTCAGCGCCTGAAAGGGACTGCGACAGCAGCAAAACGGTGGCCAAACCTGTTCAAGTTTGCCCGTCATTTGGTAGAGAAGCACATGAATGTGCGTCCCTACTTGTACTGTGTGAGTGGGAGTACGAGTACTTCCTGCCCTGAGTACAGTGACGGGGAACTATTCCGTAGCCAACGGAGATCTGGTTTGGTAAGGCATCTTTGCGACAATAAGGGCGTGCACAAGCGCACTATTAGTCGTGGAGTTGAGGCTGCACTGAAGGTTTGGGGGTGCCACAAACGTGTAGGAAATCTACAGTTTAAGTGGCGAACCAACAAACTTAAACAGTGGAACTACCTCACGGAGGCTGACTGGGAGAGGTTGTGTAAGGGCGCCAAGTGCGAACAAACCGACCTCGGACCAGCTACAGAAGCTCCGATGCCCACTGTAAAGAAGGATACCCCTCCTAAGAAGAAAAATCTAAAAAGGGGCCGCCAGTCATCCAAAGATGATACCAAAGGTGGACGTGACCGTTCCCGCAGTGAACCTGCGAAGAAACGTGTCGCCACCGCCACGGTAACATCTGAGGTCGACCGTAGCCAAACCGTCGGTACCGTCACGGTATCTTCGGTTGCATTGCCCCCGGTTGCTGATCAACTGCCCAGGCAGGAGAGACAGAGACTGGGTAATGCACTGGCTATTGTTCAGAACTCTTTGGGTGACGAGCAGGCGGGACAAGTCGCTGCTGACTATGTCAAGCAGTACAAGTGGAGTCAGAAGCAAAAGAAAGCTTCAGCCCCACAGGAGAGTGTCTCACCTGTCAGTGACGCTGAACAGGTAGAGGTACAACAGCCGGATGGGGCGTCAGCCCAGCCGACTGCTCCAACCCAGCACGGAGCAATCTCTAACCCCGTAAGGGATGACGAGGTGACTCCAGTACCTGAGCACAGGGCTGTTGACGAAGGGCTAGCAGGGTTACCTGTGTTGCCTGGAGATGGTCCTGCTTATGACTCTG
This sequence comes from Harmothoe impar, assembly GCA_947462335.1. Lineage (NCBI taxonomy): Eukaryota > Metazoa > Annelida > Polychaeta > Phyllodocida > Polynoidae > Harmothoe > Harmothoe impar. The sequence goes on along the minus strand of OX381716.1, from coordinate 57,352,040 downwards.
GATTCTCTGACACTCTGGTCCCCGGATTCGAGTGCTACAGAGCTAAGATGGCTGAAAACGCAAGTAAGCTACTCCAGTTTCAGGTTTCTTTCTTGGAGAAGTCCTACTTTGAGCAGTACAAGTTGCTCAGAGAACAGGCTATCCGGGAAGGGAAAGCTTGGGTTGCTGAACGCACCAGAGTCCTTGCCGAGCGCGAGGCGAGTCTGGAGCAAGATCATGCCTTCTGGAGGGCTACGATCGACCAGCTCGAATCAAGGTTGACAACTTGTGACGCCAAGTTCTTCCGGCAGTTCGGGCTAAAGCTGACAGAGTGGGAGAGAACTGGTTTTCCAGATCTCCAGTCCAGGTTGGGGCTTGCCGCAAGGCCTGCTCCTCCTGTGACCCCGGTACTGTCAGTACACCCACCTAGGTATGAGATGCCATTTTCTTTCATGGCACAATCTACCCGGGTGGTCAGTGGCGGGGAGCCTACTGCGGCGCCGAGTACCCTCTCGGTAGCCCCAGGTGGAGCCCTTCCTCTCCAGGTGGAGGCTGCTGTGGTTTACACCACGGAGGCCCCTCCTGGAGGAAGTCCTGATGGGGAAGGAAAGCCATCCGGCGGTGTCCCTATGGACACCTAAGGTTGGTCCCCCGTCAGGCCCTCTGGGGTGCACTGTTCCGCCCCTCGGAGGTAAAACTAAACCATCGACGCAGCTACACGCCCCTGGACAACCAAAAGCAGACCGACGGTGCTGTCGTGACTTAACTGAGTCTCTACTGCCACCACACTGGAAGCAGCCTGATGTCTTCAACCGTGGTTTACTACTAAGCCACAACCGTCGGTGCTCTACTACTGTCCAGGGCTCCTGATCCTGTGGTCACATTCTACTATTGTGACCTATGAACTATTATATGGATCATCCTCCTGTGATAATTATTTATAGGGAGGCACGGACCTACCTTTTTATATTTATATTTCACAAGAGATGGAAGTACTATACCGGTACTGGACTCTATCCATCTCTACCACCATAAACTGCTAGGTACTGGAGTACCGCCCCTAATAAGGATGACGATCTATCCCACCTTATTTAGGATACGCTATTATGGATTTTTATATATAAACTTTTCTACGCCAAAGGAAGTGAGAGCTATTATAGTTCTATTATTTATATATAAGGACACTAACTCCACACGGATTCGCACCATTGCTGAATGAAGTAGGTGATGTGTTGAGTTTCCAAGGTGGTTATTTGGTGCCTTTACTATTAACTGATACTAGTCTAGGACTATCAGTTGGACAGTTTTTATATCATGTGCCTACGGGACTATGGTTTTACAAAGACTATATTGTTGATATAAACTGTTATGTGCATGTTAACTTGTATGTTCATGTATGTATGCCTGTTGTTACTATGAGTAGAAATGTTACTTGTTGATAAATAGATATACGTGGTATATAATGTATCCAAGAGGTATTATTATTATAAAACCAACCCTTCCTACATTCTAAAGGGGGGTAGTGTAACGGGTTGACTATAAAGTCTAACTGTTATTGTTGTATATCTATTGTATGTTGTATGATGTAAGACAACACGGTTCTATTGTGTTTAATAACTGTTTTATTCATCTAACTAGTGTCGTCGGTTCGTTACATATACCGACTCCTCTAGTTCGGTTATCTATACGGTAGTGTACCGGTACCACCTTCGGTTACCGTCGGTAGTTGTTACATAATCATTTTTACATAACTAAACCTAACAGGTGGCGCTGCTAGTACGGTCACGTGGCTACGCAGCGCTGTATATAAGACGGCTGCTTCCCCATTGGAAGTCAGTCAGGTTTGGGACTGTCGTGACATGACCACCCTGTGCTCACGGGCTTAACTCTATGCTATAGGGTTGCCCACTGTATTATATATCTGTTCTGATCTTGTATATCCGCTGGTTATACTTGTACTATAATACCCAAGAGTTACCTTTACAATAAAGTCGCCGTATATTAAAGTCTAATTTACCTTGTCTGGTTTTTGTACTCAAGTGTCACATACGTAGTAAGAGACCAACTACAGTTCCATAAGAGGAAGATGCATGAATATCTTGGTGGACACAGGAGCCAGTGTGTCATGTGTAACCTGGCCTATGCTAAAAAGTATTGGTTTCAAGGAAAAGGATCTTACAGGGACTCCTGCTATCCGAAGGGTTAGAGGTGTAGGTGGTGAAATACAAGAGGTAATTGGAGCAGTAGACTTGATTATTTCTATTTCAGGATTCAAAATTCAGCAGAAATTCCATGTATTTAGGCAACTGTTCACACCTATGATATTAGGATTAGATTTTCTCACAGATTACAATGCCATGATTAATGGGAATACTGATATTAGATGATGGATTGGCTGCAGTGAGTTTGGTAGAGAAAAGCAAAACATTTGCAAAGTCAGCAAAATCAGTGAAAGGTGTCATGATACCACCTAGAGCACAGTGCAATATACCCTTAAGAGTAGGAAGATGCAGATCAGGAACCAGTTATCTGATGGAACCAATTTCAAGTTTAGATACAAAGCATAATTTGGTAGGAACAAAAGGTTTGGTAAAGGTAATGGGGGATAGAGTGAACTATCTCTTGATGAATCCTACCAATGCTACAGTATGGATAAATAAAGGTACTGTAATTGCTACTGCTACAGCAGTAGGGTTGAATGAAATAACTGAATTAGACAGTGTAAAGGGGAACACAGCAAATGTGTGTGCTGTAGGGACAGAAACCGAATTGAAAGATGAGGAATACATTAAAATTGCTGCAGACTTAGGGGTAAGTCTGGAAGGTACTGAATTGACTGCAGAGCAACAAAGAAGGCTCATGATACTCTTAGGGCAATACAGAAAAGTATTTGCAAAGGACATGTCAGAGCTTGGACATACAAGTGTCTACAAGCACAAAATAGATACAGGTGATGCTAGACCCATCAGGCAAAGGTTCTATAGACATTCAGCAGAGGCTCAAAAAGAGGCAGAAAAACAAATCAAAGAAATGCTAGAAAATGGGATCATTGAGAAATCAACATCTGAGTGGCATTTCCCGGTGGTTATGGTTAAAAAGAAAGATGGATCATTTAGGTTCTGCATAGATTACAGGAAGCTTAATGCCGTAACAAAGCCAATGTCTTTTCCTCTACCTAGAATGGAGGATGTTTTTGATACTATTGGAGCAGAGAAACCCAGCTGGTTCAGTACACTTGATTTACGGTCCGGATTTTGGCAGGTGGAATTAGATGAGAAAAGCAGAGACAAATCTGCATTTATTACACCTCAAGGGGTATACAGATGGACCAAAATGCCATTTGGGTTATGCAATGCCAGTGCAACATTCCAGATGGTCATGTCAGAAGTGTTAAGAGGCTTAAACTGGAAAACTTCATTAGTATATATTGATGATGTAATTATATTTTCTTCTACTTTTGAAGACCATTACAACCATCTTAAACAGGTATTTGACAAATTAGGGGAAGCTAATCTTAAAATGAAAGCGGAAAAATGCAAACTATTTACGCGCTCAGTGGACTACTTAGGCCATGTTATTTCCAAAAATGGAATTCAGGTAGACCCAGTCAAAACTAAAGTTATAAGGGAATTTCCAACTCCAAAACATGCTAAAGATGTTAGATCATTTTTGGGTATGTGTAATTATTTCCGGCGATTTATCAAATCGTATGCTAAAATAGCATTGCCATTGAACCAATTGCTGAAAAAGGAGGCAAAATTTGTATGGACAAATGACTGTGAAGTGGCATTCAACACACTGAAAGAAAGATTGATTAGTCCACCAGTTTTGGCATATGCATCCAGCAACTCCAAATACCAAATTAGCTGTGATGCTTCCACCTATGCCCTGGGGTATGCATTGGAAATATTAGATGATAATGGGAAACAAAGGGCCATAGCCTATGGTGGCAGAGCTCTTAGAGGTGCTGAATTAAATTGGAACATAAGTGAACTAGAATGCCTTGCAGTAGTTGAGGCTATAAAGAAGTTTCACCCATACCTAGCAAATGGTCATTTTAACATATATACAGACCATATAGCTCTGAAATGGCTACAAAGCACCAAGGACATGACTGGCAGACTAGCCAGATGGTCATTGATGTTGCAGGGTTATTCCTTCACAATTAATCACAGAAGTGGGAAGTCCAATACTCTTGCAGATGGGTTGTCAAGAAGGCATTATGAAGGGAAGGAAAATGAAACACTGGTTGATATTGAGGAATTATGGCCTGCTATTTCATCAGCAACATCAGATGAGTCTATGATGCTGGAATGTAAATTTGAGTATAAGAACAATGCTGATACCTGTAATAAAGAGTTTAATATACTGCATGCTGTGGATGCAGAAGAAATAGATGAAGAGCCTATAGTGGCAGATATTGATCAATCAAATGATCTGAAGGCACTACAGGAAAAATGTCCTGATTGTGGGCCAATGATACAATACCTGAAGGAAGGTGAACTGCCAGCTAATACAAAAGCAGCAAGGAAGATAACAATTGAAGCTGATAATTACACATTGCTAGATGGTGTGCTATACCATCTATATTACAGAAGGTCGAAAGGGTTGCCTAAGGCAGACCGCCTAGTGAAACAATTAGTGGTACCAGAGCCATTAAGACATGAGGCATTGCAGGCATACCATGATTCTCTGATGGGTGGAGGCCATCAGGGGAAAGAGCGAACATACACAGCATTACGCAACAAATACTACTGGGTTCATATGTATAGAGATGTTGAACAACATACTAGATCTTGTATCGAGTGTCAAAAATCCAAAAATAGACCGACAGTTACCAAAGCACCGCTAAAACCCCTCCCAATAAGTGACATATGGAGTAGGGTACATCTAGACTACATTGGCCCGGTTACGTGTTCAGAAGGCAATTTCAGACATATATTAATGGTAACTGATAGCTTTACAAAGTGGTGTGAGGCTATTCCAACAAAGACTCAAGAGGCTAGGGAGGTGGTTGAAGTGCTATACAGAGACATCTTTTCCAGATACGGTGCACCAGATACCTTGGTGTCTGACAGAGGTAAATGTTTTATGGCAGGATTGGTAAAGGCTCTATGCTCATTATTTGATGTGAAACGAGTTATGACCTCCAGCTACCATCCACAATCAAATTGCATAGAAAGGCATAATTCAACTGTGGCCCAGGCCATTAGATGTTATGGAAAATTGAACCAAAAAGATTGGCCAATGTTACTGCCAGGAATTATGATGGCATACAGGGCTACACCCTGTACACAGTCCACACAGTATTCACCATACTTTTTGCTTTTTGGCAGAGAGATGAACCTACCTTTTGATTTAGATTGGATCCCAAAAGAAAAATTAGGCAAGACTCCACAAGCACATTTGCAGAAAATTCTGGGTAATTTAGAAAATGCTAGAGAAATAGCAAGAGAAAACATGGAAAAAGCACAAGAAAAGTACAAAAAGTACTATGATGTTAGGGTTAAGGAACCTAAATTTGAACCAGGTGATAAAGTTTGGCTATATAATCCAAAAGTGCCAGTAGGTTTGTCAAATAAATTCCATAGAAAGTGGACAGGTCCATACTACATCACACAGAAAGGACCAAATTATACCTTTAAATTAAGATCATGTGCGGATAACAAGGAAATGAAAAGCCTCATTCATGCAAACAGGATGAAAAGATATTATGACCCAGCTAGTAGACCTGTGCAACCACCTTGACAGAGGGCAGAGGCTGAAGATAGCCATGATAATGATAATGATGCACAGTTACAGGTTGATGATAATGAAACTGCAAATGCAAGACCTCAAAATACTAACCCTACACCAAATAGGGAAGAAGAAAAATGGCATGAGATTGACAGAATCCTTGCCTGTAAGCGCCAGAAGGATGGCATACACTATAGAGTGAAATGGAAGGGACACAGTAATACAACATGGGTGCACAGTACTAATGTGTCAGACTGTGCAAAGCAAGAGTTTCATATTAAAAAGACAGCCAGTGGACGGCGCCGAAAAAGACCATTAAATAAACATGCATTCTTTAATAGAGCCTAAAATGGCAAGAGCTGAGATGTAACCATGGTTTCTGTAGGGACGCGCGGCCCTGTAGATGGAGATAGGCCTGTGTTTTGGAATATGTGACATCTCACTACTAAAAGTTACTTTTGGAATGGCCAAAAATCTAAATTAAAACATTGATGGGATACTGTGGGATGTCTGATTCTCTATTCACAGATAGGATGGGATACAACGAAATATACTTTGAGCAACTCAGTAGGACATCTCAGGATGCTAGGCAGGTGAATGCATAGTGATAACAACAGAAACCACTGGGGCTGTACTTGTACATGAGATAAAATAAGCTATTGCCCATGTAAAATGGAAAGCTACCAATGCTTTCTGGATATGGATAGGTATTCTCTTATGATAGGCAGATATGAGATCTGGATGGATCTATTAAAATGTTAAGATTGCTGGATGGTCAGCACTAGTGTTAACACTTGCCTGAAGATAGGCATTACTGTGGGGTAGACCATGTGACAAATGAGACTGAGACAATAATGAGCAAAGATAAAGTAACTAAAATGCTGGCTGATGACAATTGATCATGCTGATCAATACCAAGTAACCTTGCAAGGTAATGGTTGTACTTGCTACAATGTGATGCACATGATGCATATATGTGCTTGATTGATGATACATGATAATAAGTTTTTCATGTTTAATGATTACTGATGTATACGATGTATAGAAGTAGGTACTGATGTCTATTGTAAGTGATACTGCATGCTTTCATGTCATATGATATTGTGTACTTAAGGTAGAAACAGATGGTTTTGGCAAAGTTTGAGGACAAACTTTATTAGGAGAGGAGGAGTATTGTGATAGAGCTAGATTCCAATGTATTGCATTTAGTATAACTTTGGCATATTCTCTATATCTGAACAGTAACTGTTACACATCTCCTTTAATGTGACTGCACTCTGTGACTATCCGGGTGCGTTGTGCGTCAGGTGATTTACGGCTTGTGAGCGGACTCACACTCAGTCACCTTGGATGATGGGGAATCACCGAGCCCTCCAACGTCATAGCAGTCTATGACGTCAGACCAACGTCTCCTTATATGGAGGGGCCTGTTGGGGCTCCTGCTTCAGGATTGGCTGGAGCTGCATTACACTGTTACTATTTTTAGACATTACACCAAGTTCAAATCTGAATATGTAATTCTGCTAGGCAAAACATAGCTGCTGGCTCTTGCCAAACAACTTTAGGCCAATCTTCCAAACAGAACACTGGTGTGTGGGAACAGGATACTTTGGTATGGAAACAGCAAAGGGCTTCACATGCTCTGTGAGCTGCTCTCCCTGTGAGCAGGTCTGAGACTGAGCTGCGTGCGGGCTGCGCACGTGGTGACTGCTGGGACAAAAGGGATACCCCACTATGGTACACCAACTATACAAGAACAGTTAAACACCATATCTACCACTGACATTCATGGACACTATTCACTTAAAGGAACCTTGTGAATTGTATACTATTGTGCTATATTTGGACATACACTATATGGAGGAATTACAACTATTGTGCTGTACACCTTTGGACTTATTAAACCTTTCTTACATTCACACCAGGTCTCATCTTTACTTGTAATAGGGTAGGATAAAAGCCCTGTTACACAATTATTAAAAAACTTAATGTTTCTATCTGTAAAATACAGTTTACCATTCAGATACAAAATAAGACCTTATGAAATGGCAGAGTGAGTTCCTGAGGAAAGTCCAGCACTGTCCTGTCACGTTCCTCCCGCAGCACGGGCAGCGTGCCCCAGCGGTAGCCGCTCTTCAGGTGGGACAGACACGCCGACAGCCCTGTCAGTTTCTGGTCACTCCGCCGCAGGTGGCAGTCTACATCAGCCATCACTGTCGTGAGCTCAATCTGTGTATAAACAACTTCAGCCATCAGTCTGGGTTTTTACATTGCTATTCAATGAGTATTAGTTTTATCAGATTGTATCGACCAAATTTCTTGACGAGTCTAATCCCTTGAACATGGCCAATGATGGAAAAGTAAATACAATGATAAATACACCAAGGTGAAGAAACTTCATAGTTCATCACACAGAGATAACAGCACACATATATAGCAACGTCTTTACATTCCCAGTGCCAGGTCATTTATCTAGTAGAATGCCACAGTCAACAGCAATATGAGATCAATATCAGATTACAATCTGATTTAATATGCAACTTCAGTTCTAACATTGTAGCAACAAAATCATCACACTACCCAATACAGTAGAAAATACTCATTCAGTTTATTCAACAAAGATTCACAATTCACTAATCAAGTTGGGAATGCCCTAATCTTGTTTATGAACCCCCATAGATGTGGTCCATCCCAGAGGAATCTTACAATGTCACCAATTGGTACCAGAGACAGACTTGCTGCAGCACCCCACCTGGTGACTTTTAGTCAGCCATCAGTACAGTGAGCAGACAGCAGTCAGCAGCAGCAGTGGGAAATGTCCTGCTAGGTAGTGCCCTTGTCTTCATCAAGATTACTGATAAAAACAGAAGTGTGCACTATATGGGGCCACAATGGGCTACAATGAGTCATCTCACATAACCTGCTAAGATGTAATGTACACATGCTATGATATAATATACACATGTAGGATAATCTAATAGGGGAATTACTATTGGTGAAAGGAGGAACTGGACCCCTCTCTCAGGGGAACAGAGAAACTACAACAAGCTCTCGCAAAAATTAAAGCATTCCCTATCCTTAAATATTGACCATTCCCTAAGTCTTGTCTCTGACCTTTTTGAGGCCTTCCCGCATCCACCCTCTCACTGCCTCAGGCTCCTTGTTCTGGGCCAGCCTCCATGGCATCTCATCACACAGGGCCATGTAGGGCATCCATGACAGCGGCCAGTCTGTGAAGTCTCCTCTTGGTGGCCACACGTTGCCATAGTCCTCAAACAGTTGGTTAATCACCACCTCAGCGGTACCTGCTAGGGCAAACCGACACTGTCTATTTCAATCAGGCTGCGAAACGTAAACTATATAGTGAAATCAAATTATGAATATGAAAGTAACAAGTTTGCCTCTGCATAGCAATCACATTTCATGAACTGAAGAGGGTAAAATTAGGACAGATATATATATAATAAAGAAATAAAAATTGAAAAATACATTCATAATATTTGAGAGGTAAGTGAAATTTTGAAGTGATATTATTTGCTATGGAGCACAGTATGTATCACAAATCTCATATTGATCATTAGAAATAGATATCATTCTTTGATTGAGTTTACTGTCAGACATGTGGTTCAAGGCCAAGGTATGATGGCAGATTTTGGTAAACCTTTGGTCACGTTTCAATACTTATAACAGTTGGAACAATATCTCATCTACAATCAGAATGGCTGACAATAATGTCACATTTAAGAGTATGCTTCAAAGTAGCTTAATCAAGTACTTTGACAACACCTGGAGCTATGAGCTCCAATTCACAAACCTGTAATTGTAGTGAGTGGTGATTGTACTACATATAGTCTCTCTTGTCACCCCAAAAGCCCGGCCATGAACATATTACAAATGAACTTTTTTTTGAATTTATTCAACTTGGCTGGCTGACTTAAATATATACAAACTTACAAAGCCTTTGTATTGTATTAGTAACGCAGGTTTTTGAGTCGTATCATTCTCACATGTCTATTTCTATTTTTATCCAATTATCACCTGACTGTATGATTGTTGACTGTCCTGTGCCTAATGAAAATATATCTTGATCACTTGGTCTATAGAACAGTAGGGTATGTAATATAAAATGCTGATTTGTATTGTAAAATCCCTGTTGATCATACCCACTCCATGTCTTTGAGTCATATTACCCTCATATATGTATGGTATTCCTCTACGTGTATCCACTATAAGAATTTGATATCACCTCATATTCATCTCCCCGCCCTTCCCCTTCCCCTTGACCCAAAGTAATATTACCATAACTGACTTTTTTGTAAGTTCTTATGCAGTGATAACAAAATGGAGGTGCTGTTGTAAAAAAAGCAAATGTAATTCATCATTCATTATAAGTATCAACCTTCTCTGTAATTTGATTGAAACAAAAATAATTGTATATACTTTTATATTTTTCGAGATTGCAGAATAAAAACCTTGCAAATTGAAATTGAATTGAATTGACGTCTCCAAAAAAAAATTATGTAACATTTTTCATAAAAAAAAATAATAATAAGTGGAAGAATTCCACAACCATGATAAATCATGCAAAAGCGAAAACTGACTTTTAAAAATGTTGGTTAGTGTCCTGTTCTGAAACTGACCAGACAACAGCTTTCATTGTGTATTTTCTCTGAGTTAAGTCAATGTCCATATTTGGGACCTAGAATCATTCAAGAATTTGAAACCTTGTTTGATGTTAAGAAATATGATATCAAAAAAGTTGACCAAAAAGTTGAGGCAACTATGATTTATCCATAATGTATATGAAGGGCATAAACATCCAAAAAGCTGGACTCACCAGTCATGGCTATCCCTGCAAATGTGAATGAAGTAGGTGGATGGATGTTAGATGTTGGCTGTGCGAGATGCTAATCGTCTCATGTGCATGTCTCGGAGACCATAGGGGCGGTCGCACTATGGTTATAGCCTTGCCTCATGCCGCATACACAATGCTGCCCCCATAACCTGTTGTGTACACCGCACCACCTGATACATGTAAGGCAGCAAAACAACTCAAGTGTTAACCCTTTAGTATAGACGCAACCTGCCAGCCTGTACTGCGTTGATGCAGCATGACTACAACATTGATGGACGTGAAGCCTTAGAGCTATATTTGAACGTTAGAGAGTTAACTCTAGTAATGCACTGTGAATGAATCCTTTTAGCTTCTTCTTTAAAAGGTCATGCAATGTAAAAATCACTCAATGTGAAAAGCATTCATAGTTAAGACGTCACTGAGATGAATGGTTGTAAAAGGACTCCAATAATAGTATTTATGCATCTGTATGGTTGAAAACCTTGAAGTATTTAGTAAAAAAAAGTGCAGACCTTCACAAAACAGGACTCGTATAAATACCCATTTAGGTCTAGGTGTGTATACCTGTATTTGTGTACACTTGTCTGTGTGTATATCGATCTGTATTTATTCCCATAGGTGTACATACCCATCAGTGTGTATACCCATCTGTGTGTATACCCATCTGTGTGTATACCCATCTGTGTGTATACCCATCTGTGTGTATACCCATCTGTGTGTATACCCATATGTGTGTATACCCATCTGTGTGTATACCCATCTGTGTGTATACCCATCAATTTTTGAGTTTATATATGTATTTATTTGACCAGGTCATCTTCGAAAATACAAATACATCATCAAATGACACAGGATAGGGTCTGTGGTAAGTTTCCACTGAGTACAGAGATGGACAAGATGGCGACTACGAGGTAGGACGCGGCAGCGAGAGGCTCCACATGTTATCGGGAATTCTTATAGTTTAATCGTGTTGGACATGGTTAAAATTGGTAGAAAACCTCTATGAACTACTGAAGCACCCACGGGTAGGAAAAAAAGAGAGCTATCTTCGCCATTCTTGACATATTTTTAATATTCGACGAGTGAATCGACACATCCGGGTACTTCAGCCGGACGGAGTCAACATGGCGGCCAAACCAAAGCGCACGAAATTCAAAACACTCGGCTCGAAGGTAACGACAAAAGAATTATCGGAGGCTGTTCACATATTGGAACATAGGATAGTTCTACTGGAAGCAGACCAAGATGTGGCAGCCATTACGACTGCTACACTACAAGAAACGGTCAGTAAACATGAGACCAGGATCTCTGACAGCGAAAAGCTAGTACATGACACCGCTGTCCTGTTGAAAAAGTTGACAGACAGATATGATAAGACCGAACCTGAGAGCAAGCAGAACGCTACCGATGTCAAGAGGATTGACACCAAGCTTGAAGTGCTGAGTGAATCTGACGAGAGGAGGCAAAAGCTTTCTGATACGATTGAAGAAAAATTACAACGCTTTGAAGACGATGACAGGCGTAAAACTCTTCTCATGAATGGTTTCCCGGAAAATCCCCGAGAGGATCTTCGGCAAGTATGTGACTGTTTATTTGAAGACTTGAGTCTAAGCTATGGAAACGAGAGAGTAGACTCAGTATACAGGCTTGGAAAGTACAGCCCTGATCAGGATCGTCATAGGACGGTGGTTATTAAATTAGCCCACAGAGGTATAAAAGGTGAAATATACAGAAAGATCGGCAATCTCAAGGGGAAGGCATCATGGCTAGGTGTCTCTCTACTGGACGAGTTGACGAAGAAGGAAAACAAGGAGTTCATTGAGCTAAGAGCGCTCTACCACCTCGCCAAAAGATACAAGGTTCAAAACGTAAGGTTGCGTCAAAGGGCTCTCATCATAGAAAATGTGACTTATGCTCACAGGGACATCCCTACACTTCCTCAGAACCTGACGCTGAAAGCAGCTCACATGTTAAAAACAGTTGATGGTATAGCGTTTAAATCAGAACACTGCACCCTGTCAAATCTGTCGCCTTGTGAGATCACTTACAACGGTATCCAGTACAACTCGCTGGAACAGGCACTACAGCACACGAAGGCTTGTAGTGGAGACAACAAAAAGCTGGCAGCTAGGATACTACAAGAGACTGACCCGTACGAAATGATGAACCTGGGAAAACAGATCACCCCAGCCCTCGATTGGAATAAAGGTGTATCCAAGGTTGTGTATGACTTATTAAAAGTCAAATTCTCTGATGAAAAAAGAGAGAGGTTCTTGACAAGGACTGCTGGTCGTCACCTATACGAATGTACTTTCAATTCCATATTTGGGGTTGGAAGACACATGGGAAATGTGGCCTCACTCACCTATGATACAGTCAAAGGTGGAAACTTGCTGGGAAAATTGTTAGAGAAGACGAGAGATGAAATCATCCAGAAGGCCAAAGCAGCAGAACAACCAACACCGACAAGGTCGACCACGCCCCCCAAACCACCAACACCTGTAGCAGCTGCTGACCCCTCACCAGAGAAAGATGACGACAGTGCTCCTACCCTTACCATAGCAGAACTGCTAGAGGGCATCACAAACAATGAGGACGAAACAGGTGACAATAAAGCCGGTGATGATGATGATGATGGTGATAAAGGTGATGATGACGATAAGAGCGACGATATATCCAGTGACGATAAATCCAGTCCAAAAAGAAACCAAGAACAAGACACCGAAGAGACAGAGGCCGAACTGCAGAGAAAGACCTTGAATGAGGTCATCATGAGCAGCCCTGAACATTGAGCACCTTCGGCTCACCACGCCCCCTACTGTGATACCATGATTCACCCCACTTGTTTTTACCCTACATAAATGCATAATTGTAATGTCATATTTCTCTAAAAATTATTAGAACTTCTCTCCAACAAATAATGTCTTTTGGTTACCGGTACTATGTTTTTAAATTTATTTATTAGATATATATTTGAAACTGTATATAGACAATAGTCTATTTTTAAGTATACTTTGAAAATCAACTTGTTTTTTGTTCAACAAAATCTCACATATGTAATATGGAGCATGTACTCTCAAGCTCTTGTCTAATCAACTAGGTATGAACCGCCATAAGCGCAGAGGTTCAGCACCTAAAATAATTATAAAACAAATAGACAGGTTGGTGGTGAATGCTTCAATGTATAAAGACACAGTTGTTTTATTGATTTTGACATATTTTTTGTCTAATTTCAAGGCGAGTTGCCAAGACTGATAAATAGTAAGGGTCAAAGTGTTATGCACTTAAACGCTCAAAGTCTAAGGAACAAGTTTGACTTAGTAAAGAAGGAGCTATCAAGTCAAGATATTGAAGTATTATTATTCTCGGAAACGTGGTTAACTGAAGCTGAATTTGATGGTGATTACACTCTCGACATGTATAACATGTATAGATGGGATAGACTAAGAGATAAGTCAGGTGGAGGTTTGTGTGGCTATGTAAGTGATGATCTAGTATGTGATGCATCTAAGTACGAGAATCAAAATGTTAGTACTGTAGACATTGAACTACAATGGTTACTAATTACTAAAGGTAAAAGGAAGCAGAGGTTGATTGGAAATGTATATCGGCCACCCGATGGTAGTAAATCTGAATGTGTAAATATTTTAAAAAGTAAATTGTCAAATGTTGAAAATTTGGATCGCCTCGATGTTATTTTAATAGGTGATTTTAACATTGACTATTTGGAAGACAGTCCTGTAAGAGACAAGCTAACAACTGACTTGGCAGACTATGGTCTCAGGCAATTGATACACGAGCCTACCAAAACTAAAGGTGGCAAAGCTTGTATCGACCTCATATTTACAAATATTGATAATATTGATACATCGGGTGTGGCCTTTCTAAATTTGAGTGATCATTTTCCTGTTTTCTTAGCAACTAAATGTATACGACAGAAAGTAAATCATCGTCATTTTGTTGGACGATCGTATAAAAATTATGATAAAAACTTGTTTTGTGATAGATTTAAGAATTTGTCTTGGGCTGAATTTGACGAGTCTCAAGATGTTGAAACATGCTGGAAGATATTTAGTGAGAATATTGATAAGATATTGAATGTTCTTTGCCCTATAAAAAACTTCAAGATTAAGTTTAGAGAGGAGCCATGGCTTACCCCAGAACTCATAGCTTTAATAATAGAAAAAAACAAAGCTCTAAAAAAAGCAAAAAAAACTAATAGCGTTTTAGATTGGGATTTGGCACACGATCTGAAAAATGACTGTTGCACCCTTATTAAAAGAGCAAAGCAATCTTTTGTGGTTGATCAGCTAGATATAAATAAAAATGATGCAAAAAAGTTCTGGGCGGCCATGAAAAACCTACTCCCCTCTAAGGGTAAAGGTAGCAAAAACATTTTATTAAGAAATGATACTGGTTCTTTGATTGATTCTGAAGACGTACCACTGTATATAAACGAGTATTTCGCCAACATAGGTCCTAAGCTGGCAGAGTCTCATGACAAAGAATGGTCTTTTGAGGGTACCCCTTGTGAAAATGTAATGCCTGATATTATTTTCTCAGATGACGATGTATTAGGAGCCATAAAAGATATAAATATTAATAAGTCCTCTAGTTTGGACAATATTTCTACTCGTGTATTTAAAGATGCCACTTTATGTGTACCGGTAAGGTTTGCAAAAATCCTACGCTTAGCCATTTTTAATAGCCAAATTCCTATGTCATGGAAAGTTGCCAAGGTTACTCCCCTACCCAAATCAGGTGATCTACATCAAGTATCTAATTATAGACCTATAAGTCAACTGCCAATTCCAGGAAAAATTCTTGAACGTTTGATACATACGCAAATTATGAACTTTTTACAGGAAAATGAAATTCTGACTGAAATTCAAGGGGGGTACCGTAAAGCTCATTCAACTTTAGACACAATAAGTAAACTTACAACTGATATTTTAGAAGAAAGAAATAAAGGAAATGTAACAGTGGCAACTTTCATCGATACAAAAAAGGCTTTCGATTGTGTAAATCATTTTATTTTATTAAAAAAGTTGGAATTTTACGGTATTAAAGGAAAAAATCTAAATTTAATCAGAAATTATTTAACTAATAGGAAACAGATGGTAGTGGCAAATGATACGATGTCTCCAGCTAGAAATGTTGTGTGTGGCGTTCCACAGGGTAGTATTTGTGGCCCGTTACTGTTTTTATTATATGTTAATGACATTCCGCAAAATATAAACAGGGTTAATGTTCTACTTTATGCTGACGATACAGTTTTATACACGCATGGAAGAGATATAGATAGTATTGTTCCTATTTTACAAACTGGTTTACAGGCTTATGCCACATGGTCTTCAAAAAATAAGTTAACAATGAACGAAGCTAAGACTAAGTGCGTCTGTTTCTCCAGCAAAATTAAATATAAAAGAATAAGATTAAATAACTTTGAAATTACGGTTAATGACAAAAACTTAAAATATGTTCCGACTTTTAAATATTTAGGGGTGACTTTAGATTATGAATTAACTTTTAACAGTCATGTGAAGGATCTAAAAAAGCAATTGGGTTTTAAATCATCTTTGCTGGGGAGACTGAAACAATTCGTTCCTATAGGTATTTTACTGCAAATTTACAAAACTTATGCTACTCCTGTGATAGACTATTGTGACATTTTATACAATGGTGCAAACTCTGATTTACTACATGGCTTACAGAGAATTCAAAATAGATGTCTTAAGCACTGTTTAAAACTTCCAATTCTAAGTGACACCGACTATGTACATCAGGAGGCAAAATTGCCTAAACTTGTAGATAGGAGGCTGTATCATGCCCGTACATTAGGGTACAAAAGATCTTTAAATAACAAATTTTGTAAGCAGGCAACGAGGCTAACACGTTCAAAAGAATATCCTGTTTTAAAGTATGGTCAGATAAAATCATCGTCATATGAGAAATCCCTTGGGGTGTTCGTAGCCAGGTCATGGAACGAGTTGGAAAATGTTCATAAAAATGTTGAATCCTTGTCTGAATTTAAGGTGAAAATGAAGATTTTGTTAGAAAATTCAATCCCGAGAGATCAAGTAAATCGTTTCGTACATGGTTGAATACCGGTAATACCGGTTGGTGCCGGTCATACCGGTATATGAGGTATAGATTGTATGGTTAAACCTAGATGAATTTTTGAGCTTTTTGAGTGTAATAGCACACCTAAGAAAAGACTATACACTGTTTTCAAGAGTTTAAGTTGTGAAATTCTAAAGTCAACTCGTGTGATAGCTTTTTTCAAAACAGATTTATTCTCAAGCAAAAACATTAAAAAGTGTCGAGTGAAGAAATTTTTCACCACCGTAGAAAATGTTCTATATAAGATGTACTATTTTACATATTGTTATTTCCATCTTGTTGTTATTAACATTTTGAATAATTATATTGTCTTTATTACTAAAATAAGGGGGAGACATAACATCAGCCACGCTGAAGTCCCTCCTAACTTGTTTGGCACAGTATTTTAAACTTGTCTTCAACTGAAATATTCTTGAAATCTATAGTCATAAAGGGTAAAAAAATTGAAGAAAAATGATTAAACACGGTATTATTTAATGTACAGCAAAACATGAATCTTGGAGAATTGTGAACTATATAAATATGATAAATTATGTAATTACAACCTAGTGATACAGGATACCCGATAAAATGTTATCGAAGGACTAAATGTAACTGTGATATGACAAAATGCCAAATAAAGTTGAATTGTTCTAAAAAAAAAAGTACCTATCCGATGCTTCCTCATTTCTAGTAAACTGTTGAGTATAGTATAAGTGAATAGTAGTAGTGATAGAGTTAACAGTATTGTTAGCATTATTATTAACATTTCAATGTATTACAACAGTAGGTGTCTCTGTGGTAGTCAAAATAGTTAAGTATGAAATGTATAGTAGTACAGAGTCAGTATAGCAAGGGTATGAGTAAGTAATAAATGGTAAACAGGTAATTGGTATGTACAAATGATCTGCAGTATATCTATATCTGAGATTGGTGCGGTATATCAGAGTATAGTTGTGATAAGGGGCCACCTGCTTGGACATAATCAATGTATCCTTGCATGGGGTAAGGCATAACACCACAGGCTTCACTAAGCAGGGTGGGTTACGCCAGGGTACCACCTGGCCATATACCGAGCTATCAGGTAAGCCAAAGCTCTCCTTTTAAACCCGTCCTTGCACTTATTGAGTCTACATTCTGGACTCAGCTCATTCCAGAGTTCAATCCCTCTGTAAAGGGGACTTCTCCTGGACCTAGTTTTATCATAATTGGGGTACAGTAATTCCATAGTGTTGGCAGATCTTGTGACTACCCCTCTTGATGGGGCAGGCTTGACAACTATCCCTAAACTACCAGGGTCATGCTCCATACACATATTTGTGGATAAGCAATAGGAGTTGTATATCATGCCTTACGGTTAAGAAATCAACATTTGTCTCATTGTGTAGTTTTAAAACACTATGTTTAAGTCTTACTTTTAAACATACCTGCAGACAGCGCTTTTGAACCCGCTGTAGGCGTTGCTGATTGTTAGTGGTTAGTCCATTGTATAGGTAGACGCAGTATTCTAAAACGGGTGCAATTGTTTGTTTATAGACTAAACAAGCAACAGCTTTGGACATGCTATCACGTAGCCTACCAAACATACTTAATCTACAGGAGGAGGTACTGATTGTACGTGATACCATCTTGTTTAGATTTAAGTTTGAGTCTATGTTGATACCTAGATATTCATACTCTTTGCAACTGGAGAGGGTATATCCTCCCATGTCAATATTCATACCATGATTTTGGTTTGGGATTCTAGGGTTGTCTTTATAACCAAAAGTGATAACCTTCATTTTTTCTGTGTTGATGCAGAGCCCACTGGCACTGAACCAATCGTATATTATGGAAGCATCTATTTGGAGTAGGCGAGTTGCTTCCCTGCGTTTATGGTGGCTTACATAGAAAACAACATCGTCTGCATACATCAGCATTCGGCAGTTTTTGATAATGATCGGGAGGTCATTTATGAAGCAAATGAATAATAATGGTCCAAGGATTGATCCTTGGGGTACTCCGAAAGATATAGAATGTGGGCTAGAGACATGATCATTGCATACTACACGTTGAGTTCTGTTGCCTAGGTAGGCACATAGCCAGTCGGTGTAAATTGCTGGTATACCTAGACCTCTCATGCGGTTTATGAGCTCACCGTGGTGAATCGAGTCAAAAGCCTTCCGCACGTCCAGGAAGCAAGCAGACACAACCTCACCTCAACTCACAGTGTGTATACCCATCAGTGTGTATACCCATCTGTGTGTATACCCATCTGTGTGTATACCATCTGTGTGTATACCCATCAGTGTGTATACCCATCTGTGTGTATACCCATCAGTGTGTATACCCATCTGTGTGTATACCCATCTGTGTGTATACCCATCTGTGTGTATACCCATCAGTGTGTATACCCATCTGTGTGTATACCCATCTGTGTGTATACCCATCTGTGTGTATACCCATCAGTGTGTATACCCATCTGTGTGTATACCCATCTGTGTGTATACCCATCTGTGTGTATACCCATATGTGTGTATACCCATCTGTGTGTATACCCATCTGTGTGTATACCCATCTGTGTGTATACCCATCTGTGTGTATACCCATCAGTGTGTATACCCATCTGTGTGTATACCCATCAGTGTGTATACCCATCTGTGTGTATACCCATCTGTGTGTATACCCATCTGTGTGTATACCCATCTGTGTGTATACCCATCTGTGTGTATACCCATCTGTGTGTATACCCATATGTGTGTATACCCATCTCTGTGTATACCCATCTGTGTGTATACCCATCTGTGTGTATACCATCTGTGTGTATACCCATATGTGTGTATACCTGTATGTGTGTATACCCATCTGTGTATATACTCATCTGGACAGGCACGCCTCTGATAGATGGTTTATATTTTAAGATGGACGTTTACGTAATAACTCACGAGGGGACTAGATACTAGTAGATTACTAGATAACATTTATTTACTGTTGTAGGACACAACGATACATTAACTCTGCATGACACAGTAGCTCCATGTGCATGTCCACATGTTAGTCTCATGTGAGTGCTTCTTCTAAGATGACATCTAAAGCCAAAATGTTCTGACCTTTTTTGATTTTAGCCGGATTTATAATTTTTTCCTTTTTTTTATGTTTTGCATTTCCCCATTTTAGGGCTAGTTTTAGCGTTTTTCCTCTTAAATAGTTAAAAATTGTTCGATTAAAAATCCGTAAAAACTGGCATGTAGCAAAAAAAAAGTTGAAAAAAGTGGGGGGAAAAAAGGAAAAAAAAGAGGAGGACCCGGCACTGTTTTGTACTTTTTGCCAGACCCGGTCGGTGACCGGAAACAAACTTCTTTTTTTTTTATTTGGGCTGACCACAGGTAGGTCGGTAGCACTTGTTTGTCGAGGGAATTCTTCTAAACTGTCCAGAGCTGCCTACAAAAAGAGCCCTGGAGTGCCAGCTGTCATCCAGGCATGTACGGCTGACTCTCTCTTGTTACGGAATAAGACAAAGACATCGAGGTGTAACTTATCATAAAACCAACAGATAATACATAGTCAAACGGAATTACTGTCTTGTGTTGCTCTCTTGTTCTGCTCAAAATCTTAAACCCCCCTATGGCTATCTGTACGTAGAATGTGTTTTATTGTTAAAATAAAAAGAGAATATTTGATTTTTTCCCCTTGCATGTTCCACAGCAATCAAATCTCGAATTTTTTTCGTGATGTTAAAACGTGATTCACCCACAAGCACTGAGACACCATCCTGCACCAAAAGCCTGTGTATGTTCTGTATATGTGAAGAGTCATGTATCGCTCTGTTTTATCTCTAGCGTCATGTGATGTTCTGTTTTACTGTAGAGTCATGTCATGTTTTGTTTTATCTCTGCAACTGCATGAAGAATCCGAACTTTACATGATATCCCCTCAGCGTTGTAAAAGTGTCCCTCACCCGTCAGGAGGGCCGAGTTACTCACCATGGCTACGTCCGTGCACCATAGTGACACGGGACGGTGCAATACAACAGTATGCCGGCACTGAAGCTAACATTCAGCATGTACACCCTCTTTGTTCTGTGCGACGCCAACAGTTTATTACATGCAGATACGGCCCTCTCTATGTTAAAGCTATGGGAGCTCCGTACTCCATGTCCCCATGGAGTACGGTCATACACCATACTCCATGGCCTCCAGGTTTGTTAATTTCCTTCATTTTAAGACATTATGGCCATCTAACAAACACGAACCCCTACTTATTAACATACATGTACATCATGTACATCACGTGTTAAAGCTGGGTCATATCACACTCAGCCTTCCGCATCGTGTGATATGACCCAGCTTCAACTCGTGAAGTATGATGTGCATGTATGTTAATGAGTAGGGGTTTGTCTTTGTTAGATGGCCATACTGTCTTAAAATGAGCTTCAACTCGTGATGTACATGATGTTCATGTGTGTCAATGGTGTGGAGTTTTGTCTTTGTATGGTGACTTCCCATTCCATGAGTATGCTGCTATAATTGGTAGACCTGTAGTTATCAGCTCTCTGAGTGTACCTCCATGTGAGGATTACCTCATTTATGACCGTGTATGGAGTGTGCATCACCAGGACCCTCCCATAGATAAGGGCTGGAGGGTGTACTTGGGGTGAGGATCGGTACCAACATGTGGTGGTACCTGGGGAACAGCTGTAGTCACATCCATACAGGTGTCACATCCTTACAGGTAGGTGGATAACGCGGACAGCGCAGGTGGGTGCAGCATGTACACCTTCTTACAGATACAATATCAGTTAAAAACCCCAATAAATTAAGTCATAAAATAACATTGCAATTGCTTGCATTAACCACTTTCTCTGTGTTTGACATCATTCTATATGGTATCAGTTTTCTCCTTATTGTGATTTGCAGGTAGGAATAGACTGAATGTAGTGGTTGTATACAAGTCTTGATTTCTGTGAGCTGACACCTATTCCTTTGTGACAACATATTGTAGTATTACTATGCTAAATGGTGAATGAGAGCCTTCCAACTGTCCATACCTGTATACAATTATGGATCATATAATGGGAAAAAGGCCTAAAATTAGCGGACATTATTCATGTTGTGTTCTGGAAGTAAATTCTGTTTTATTTTATATGTTGATGTAAGTAAAGGTGTAGTAACGGCTCGTGATGTTGGGAGCACACTGAACTTGATGATAAACATGCCTCAGAAGCATGAGCATTATACCCTTCGATGGTGGTATTCACTGGCTTTCCACGTGATAGGATAGTCAGTATCAATGAGATTTGTGACCTGATGTGAACACTTTAATTTCGTTTTTACAAAAGTGTCACTGGACCTCAGACAACCGTTGACTTGGTTAGGACGATTTTGGCTCCAGAAACATACTCTTGTTATGGTATTCTTGGCCAAAAGCTCTTGGGGCAAAAGCGATAGAATTGATCATGTTTGGGAAAATCTGCTGAAAGTATATGCTTGGGCTATATCGGAAAGAAGGAAATCTTGGTGACAATAGACCCTTTATAAGGCAATTTCTGTTAAATTGGACCCTTGTTAGGGTGATTTTGTAGAACAACATGCAGCGGAGAACAACTAGTTGAGCAAAGCTCATGGTGCATTATTATTGCTTTTATCATAACGATTGGAATTGTGTCCTTTATAACAAAGCTGTGTTTGCTAATTCAGAGCCACAACTGAAGTAAGGGATGATACTCCACATGATTGCTACCCAGACAGCATTGGTCCCTGGGGTCCATATATATATGTGTTTTACTTGAGGCAGCTGGGGGCCCATATCTGGGTTATGGTTCTTTTTGTCCAGGGCTATAAGTGGGAGCCCAGATGGGCCAGCCAAGTGAAACTATTATTTTCATAAATACATTGCAAATATTTCAAAACATGCTGACATCTGATTTTCCTCCAGAAATCACCTTTTATTGTACATTTTTATAGCTTGTGCTAAAGTGAAATAAATCTGGGCTCAACAAGGACCATAAACCAGTATATGGGTGAATCTGCTTGCCCAAGTAAAAAAGGGTCCCACTAAGCAATGTTGGCTGGGTATCCACGGGAGCTTTTTACAAGAGAGTAGTGTGTTACATAAGGAAAGTTAGCAGGTCCATCTATTTAAACCCCGGGGGGCACTCACATTTTTTTGACAGGGGTGTGCGGCTGACCCTTTAACAACCGTTACCCTTGATGGAAGAAATTTGGTCAAAAGTGACCCTTGTCGTGAAGCATTTTGCCGAAAACTCCAAAACATTATACTTTTTGGAGTGATTTTGTCAAAATTTCTGAAAAGTGACTCTTGGTGAGGGGGGTTTTTGGTGAAAAGCAGACCCTTGGTGAGGGGGATTTTGGTGAAAAGCAGACCCTTGGTGAGGGGGATTTTGCTCAAAAAGTACCCTTTCCAGCCGCACACCCCTGTATACAAAGTATACCAAGTGCCCTCCCCGGGATTTAAACATATTTATGCCTGTGCAAACACTACCGTTTTACATTACTACAGATAACCACAATAAGTCCAAGATGGCGGTAGTCGGGTTGTTGCTGGTGGCGCTCCTGGTGCCCTCCGTGGGTGCACTCACTGATGTGGAACTGGCGCGGTTCACGACCCGGAACCACACCGAGAAGAACACCAACCTACAAGGTACCACTACCACACCGTGTCTTACCAAATCAGAAATTGAAGTTCTATGACCGGGTGCAATCTATGACCGGGTGCAATCTATGACCGGGTGCAATATATGACCAGCAAGCATGAATTTGAAAAATTATTACAAAACATAATGAGAATGAAATTGATATCATAAAGTCTTAAAACATCCATTAACTTTTCCCTCTACTTCTATGTACATCTACCCTATATAAGCCTTTTCTTTCAGACCGGTCATAGATTGCACCTGGTCATAGATTTACAACGTGTATGAAGTTGGTGAGACACAGACACAACCACCAGTGTTTGTCTGAACTGGGGACGACAGAGTCATGTTAATTTGTTCTCACTTGACCAGTGCCACATGTGTGCATCCCTTCAGGAGTGTATGGATGCCTGAATGCACTACTGATGCATAACCCGCCAGGCCTGCATCCATGCATCATGACGGCAAATTGCTATTGCATCATTTCCAATAATGAACAAGGATGGAACATGAGGCGATACCTCTGAGAGAGGTGAAATTGTTGCTGTTTGGTGCGTTCCATTTACCTAAGTTCAATATGATTTCGAGTTGAGTTTGACAAGCTTATGTTTCGTTATTTAAAAAACATAACGTAATCAATTTGTATCTATCTTTTCCAAGGACATTTGTCAGGAACGACCAAGTGCTATTCAAACATGACTGAAGCAAAATGATAAATGGCTAAAGCCTTATTCAAAGGGACTCACTGGAATGGAGAAGACTAATGTGAAACCCTGGAGACTGATTGGTTAGCCAGTACTGACTAAGTTCTTGAGTCTAAAGATTATGTGTGGGATGGTATGGGAATGTGCATTTACAGGCTCATAATATGTTCTACAGCTAGCTGCAACCTGCACTAATGCCCCTCTATAAGGCACACAGCATTTAGTCATGTTGATGATGTAAGGGCTGACAGTGTGCTGTGTTTCCCCAGGTGAGGTTGCCATGACGACAGAGGGTGACTACCACAGGATCAGCAGTAACGGCATCCCTGACCACACCACCGGCACCTTCCCCGGCAAGGGGAACCCTAACACTGTGTCCAAGTTTAACTTCAACTTCAGGTACGGCTACATTCATGGGTATGGGTAGAACTATGGCTTGGTTGAGATGAAATCACATAAATTAGAAACCTCACATCATGTGGATGTACAATATCGAGTGCCTATATATACTGCGCCAGGTGGCAGAAACTGAAACTACTATCAAAAGTCATGCCAGACATTATCATAGACTTATAAACATGTTTTAGTCACTCTCTCACTTCATCACTTCATCACTGAACTCTTAGTATTTTTATTGTAAATTGTTGATAATGATCATATGTTTATATAGGTCTACAAGGATTTTGGTAAGGAATTGTTGGCAGATTTTTCTGTGAGGCAAAATTTCGAAAAAACACAAATTTGTTATTTGTTTTTCTCTTATTGATTTGCCATGTTAAATGTGATCTTCTAAGAATATCTGGGAGATTTAGACAATTCTATACAAAACTCACATATATAATACTAACATCTGTTTATGGAAATCCATTTTTTGTATATTTACTACTGAGGATATTTGATCTTGAATATGCTTTAACCTATTGTTTCATCCACACCCTATAGGCTCACCAAGAACCCTACAGTGGCCGCTAGTGTCACTTGTCTCCCTAATGGTCCGATTGCCTTCTCGAGGAATGGCATCCCTATATTTAACCCGTTTAACATTGACGGAGACAACGCTGTAGAAGGGGACTCAGCCGAGGTGTTTGACAGCTGTAATGGGCATCCTGATGTTGCAGGTAGCCGCATGTTTATATACCGTAAAACTTCGTTATAAGGAGGACCTTGGGACCAGTGCAATTTGCTCCTTACAAGCAATGTCTCCTTATAAGCAAGGTCAGCCTTATAAAGGTCCAGCAACAGAACACTCCATACATGTGTCTCTTGTACCCTTATAGACTTGAATTGAATACAATTCAGATGGGTGTGTGTATTATTTCAAGTCAAAACCCCTTCTAGATCCCATTTATGGAGCTTTTGATCTCCCTTCCTCCCTAGGGAAGCTACAAACGTATTCTCCCCAGCTCTATGGGATGGGGCAGTGGGCAATTTTAAGCACTATGTGACTGTAATCCTGAGAAATAACTTACCTGGGTAAGCTGTGCACGTACGAAATAAGGAAATGAGCCAAAATTACCTCCTTATATCAGAGGTTAAGGTAAAAACGCCTCCTTCTAAGAGAGTTTTCTTACTATATAAATGTATAGGGAAAAATCGGGACCACACAAATCTGCTCCTAATAAGCAAGGTCTCCTTATATCAGAGTTCCTTGTAACGAAGTTTCACTGTATACCGTAAAACCTCGCGTATAAGCCTAACTCGCATATAAGCCGAACCCTGACCCTGGGCCGATGCTATAAGGCACACCGCATACTGTGGCTTATACGTGAGGTTTTACACTAGGCATTTTACATGACTTTGAAATTCAATATGAAACAGTAATAGCCACTTGTATGCCATGATAGCATATGCTGAATAATTCCAAACCAATACAATGCGGAAACCCAAAAGAAATTTCATTATAGAAGGTCCGGGTATGTATAAACTTAGAGTGAAAACACTATTTTAGTCTGGGAAAGCATCCATAATTTAGAAAAAAGCAAAAACATTTCTCTTTCACCATTCAAGGGCATGTTTGTGTTGGAGATATACATGTGCATCTAAATTTAGAAGAAAAAAACACTCTATTTTCTTCTGAAAATCACGAAAATCATGCCCCCATGTGTTGCAGGCATCTACCACTACCACCAGACCCCTAACTGTGTGTACGGCGAGGGGAACGACGAGTTTATCGGTGTAGCCCTGGACGGCTTCCCCATCTACGGCTACAAGGTATGCATTATACGCATTACAGTGACATCTTTCCAATGGTATTATTAATAGGGTGTTAATCACCAATATTGTTTAGATTAGTCATTTTAGGAACATAAATTTTATACGACTATGTGTAAATCACATGTCTCTGTATCAATTGGTCATTATATGAGTTTCCTCTAAATTCTATTTCTCATGTCTTTAGGTCCTCTCTGGTATATACATTATATCCGAGGCACTATAATTACCACAATGGTAGCCTCAGAGAAATTACTACATGCTTCAATTCTGGAATAGATTTGTTGGGTTTTGCAAAGAAACTCTTCATATATATATATATATATATATATATATATATATATATATATATATATATATATATATATATATATATATATAGCCATGATATATATATATATATATATATATATATATATATATATATATATATATTTATATATTTATATATTTATATACTAACCGCAATATAATCTCTCCTCCTTCGCTCACACAGGACAGCAATGGGAATGAGATCAAGTCGGCTGACCTAGACCAGTGTCATGGGCGTGAGGAGGCTGGCCAGTACCGGTACCGCCTCACCCGGGACTACCCCTACGTGATGGGCTGCTTTAAGGGGGCCGTGAGCCCCGACGTCCAGCAGCGGAGGCTGACGGACAACTCGTGTAGGGTCATAGCGCAGTCTGCCGCCGCCCAGCCCGGGGGCATGGCGCCACTCTGTATGTTAGCTATGTGCCTCATGGCACGGGTCTCTTTGTATTGCTCAGAGGATTTCTTAGAATATTCAATAGGTTTGTTGATATGATAGTATTAATACCCCTGAGGTACCAATCACAATAGTCATAGATCTGTAAAACACAGAAACGCCAAGAGGTGACATTATCCTGTACCAGAAACATGTATCAGTCCATGAAAATCGTGTAAATGAAAATAAATCATGTGGTTTAACTTTCTTCCTTAAGATATATCCTACTTGGAGTTTACATAATTAGTTCACTTTTTCTAGAGAAAAATGTGGTTACTTTCTCTTCCTCTGTGTCCATCAATAATGTGTGTCATATATGGTACACTGTACCCAGTTAAATAGATACGGGTAAATTGTGTTTGTGGCCAATGCCTCCTGTGTGGATATTTAAGAATGGATATCATGATGCCCCTAGCCATGATAGATGAGACTTTCTCATGGGGATCAATGCCTGCATGTCGGGACAGTTGTGGATTCATCGCACGCAGGTTGTTTTTTTGTGTGTCTTTTTGGGGGTTTACATGTTTTTACATGTTTTCAACCCCATTCAGACGTAAATCATAGATATTCCTATGTTTATTAAAGTTAGTACATCCGATGTGTGGGACAAAAAAATAGATTTTCCTATAAATAAGTCAGAATGTTCACAAATAATGTATTTGACTTCGTATCTTTTCCATTCCCCCTAATTCCCTCCGATTTTGCTCTAATTCGATTTTATTGCCCAGAATATGGTCATTTTGGAATGAAAGCGTGCACTCTTTTTATTCCTGCCATTGAAAATACGCCCATGGTTTGGGGACATTGGATCCCTTTGTGACCTATGAACACCCATTGATGACATTTAATTGACCTCTATTCTCTAAATATCATACATTTACAGTGTTTGGAATACATTTAAGGAAGATTTAGAATTTGAAGAAAAATCAGATATACCACTTTAAGTCTGAATCAGGTTAAGTTCTTTTTATAAGCCTGATATGTACTTCACAGAAAAAATCCAGAGTCGGCAAACCTGGCACTGCCTTGTCAATTTGACAAGGAGAGGGGCTGGCAAGCAAAACTCTTCAGTTAGAAGACCCATCTAGAGCTACCTGGCATATGCCAGCCCTAAACTTGTCTACAAGTGATTCACCATTTTCCCTGCAGGTGGCCATTACCTAGCATAAATATGTACCCTTGGGAACAAATTGATTAATTCCTATGTTGATATAATACTGAATATTACAATACATATATGTTGATATGGAGGATTATCTGAAGTATCTAGGGAAAAGGTAAGATAATGTAAAGAATGTATACTTTTGACAACATTTAAAGAATAGAGCACATGTGTAGAATTAAGACACCTCTTTTGTGTCTTCACCAGGGCACAAGTAGGTGCATGCACCTTATATTGGTATTATACACACACAAGCCTACAGTCCATTGCTGGAGAGTAGCCTATTCGCAGTAAAGACTTGGTGATAAATTATGTGAACCCTTCGTGGCACTAGTGTATTAAATATCACTTCTATATGTGGTTATGTATTTAAACAAATTGATCAAATAATTTCATCTGGAACCAGACCAAACTAATACATTTGAAACCCTAGACCTACCACCCTTATGCAATGATGAGCCCCAGCTGTGGCTAATCTAGGCCTGCATCAACTACCTAGTTTGACAACCTCGACAAGTCTAGGGTCGTCTCGTGGGATAGTAACCTGGCAGGTTGTCAATTTGATGAGTTGAAGCTAGTTGATTCTATGCTGTTCACTTAGAAGACCCTAGGGTCGTCTTATAAGACGACCTTATGGACTCCAGAGCTCTCCAGAGTTTTTCAGTATTCTCTGGTCTCACAATAGATGCCAGCACTATCAAGAATCTAACAGCACCTGGGGATCCACCACATTCAAATCATCGCACTCAAATAATCATAAATCTAATGCAATGGAAATTTGCCGCACATAGTTGGGGATTCATATGACGTGTACCAAGCAACCACTGTGATGTAAAACAGACCCCACGTACCATCGCCGTATTGCATTCACTACCTGGACACATGGTAAACCTGCACTAGATGTCTTCCTTCATCACCTCAACACATGTCACAAAACGATAAAGTTCACAATGGAAGAATCCACCACTACAGTGAACTTCCTAGACATAACGGTCAACAAAAATACAGAAAACAAACTCAAAAACTCTCTACGGTAAACCCACCAACAGCAACAACCAATTGCTGTACTCCTCAGAGCACTCAAGACATGTAGTCAGAGCCATTCCCTACTCTCAATTCAAAACGCATCTGCACTAGAGAATCTGAATTCCTACCAAAATTCTGAATGCTCTGCACCCATTTGCTTCGCAGGAAATACCCCCGCAAACTATTCATAGACTCTTTAACCAGGGCAAAACGACAACCCCAAGTTGAATTAATCAAGCCAAAAACAAAACTCACAAACACGGGTAGACCAAAAGCATCTTATTGCATCACTATTCACAACCCCCCAATAAAACAAATTCTCATAGAGAACTAGGACCAAATGAAAAACAAAGACCACATGAGTGTTCAACAGCCGAAACAAAAGTCCAGGTGATGAACTTGTGAGAGCATCCACCAGCCAAAAGACCCCAACAACCAAGGTCCCACACATGAGAAAGTACCCATGCAACACTCCCATGAATTGTAAATACTGCCCAAAAATCAACAAAACTGGCTTTAAACCATGACCAGCAGAAAGTTCAGGACATTGACTTCTGTCAATTGTCAAAGCGCCAACATCATTTATGCCATAACTTGCAAATTTTGCGGCATACAGTATGTTGGACAAACTCTGGAACACATTATGGACCAATTCCTGGGCCACAGTGGTGACATAGACAACAATCTATGCCCCCCTCCTCCACAAACACCATCAAGATGGAAAGGCTTTGATATCACAGTGCTAAGCTTCATCAAAAGCACACCGAGATCCCCTGCTGGAATCTTGGAACTCAAGGTAGAGGAAAGACGGTGGAAGCACCGCCTCTGCAGCATCACACCTAATGGGTTAAACCCACTAGACTAAACTAGACCTAGGCCCAGGACCCTCACTCATTTGTAAATCCATCACCGCATTGTGAAACAGGCCCCAGGTACCGGGTGACTATTGTGTTGATCGTTTGTTTGTTTTAATAGTTTCATTCATATATTGCAATTCAATATACACATATGATATATACTGTTATCCAATGAATACCTGAGGAGGCAGAACAGTGATAGGCAGATCAATGATGCCCAATAGGAACAAATTACACCTTGATGATAATACTTAGGGGGTTGGAATAAGGATGAAAGGATGATATGATACTTAACTTCAATTACATAAGGTTGTGAGACAGTACACAATCAACACTCTAAGTATGTAATAACTTGGACACCAACGCTACTTGCAGATATAGCGTAGGTATCATATAGTTCCGACCTTGAAACAATAAGCGTGTAATACACAAAACAATCATGTGTATTCTGTGAGATCCCTTTGATCTTGGATGTGTATTTCCGAGTAGTGACCGAATACACGAGGCCAGGGCATGCTTTTAATCTCTTGATTGGTGTAATTAGTGGATGTTTATTAGGCTGGCCCTGCTCTTACCAGTCTATATAGCCAGCCAATCAGAAATGGATCCGCTTTCACTCCATTTTCTCATTAACATAATCTACATGAGGCTAACGCCAATCTCGCTCCCGAGTCTAGGCGTTAGTACCATAGGGTCTACTGAATTAAGTATATAATGGCGGGAACCGATCCTCCACTGGTTACACTGTTGACCCACAGAGGGAGCCTGAGTGCATCGCAGCACCACCTAGTGGGTAGAACGAGACTTACACAGAGAGCCGGCCAGAATCTAACTCAGTAGACCCTAACGGTACTAAGGCATAGACTCGGAGCGAGATTGGCCTTAGCCTCATACAGATATTGTTAATGAGGTCATGGAGCGAAAGCAGATCCATTTCTGATTGGCTGGCTATATAGACTTCTAAAGGCAGGGTCAGCCTAATACACATCCACTAATTACTCCAATTAAGGGATTAAAAACATGCCCCGACCTTGTGTATTCGGAAATACACATTCAACTTCAAAGGGATCTTACAGTCTGACAGTTGAATACACATTTTTATTCTGTGTATTCCACCCTTATGATGTCAAGGTCGGAGCTATATGATACCTACGCTATATCTGCAAGTAGCGTGGGTGTCCAAGTTAGCCAGAATCAGTCTCAGGCCCCGACTCTATAATAGTAAAGTCTGGGCAAACTCATATAAAAAACGTGTTTCACTAACTTGCCCTCAGGAGTTGACCAATCAAATCCTGTACACCAATTCCTGTGCACAGCCTGACAGGCAGTAACAATCTAAGCATAGCAGTGTGACCAGTCCCATTTGCAGCCCTTGTGGCGGAAAAAGGTACTGGTTGAGCGAGTCTGGGCAGAATCGGCCATATTTAGGGAGTGGTCATTTTTTAACAACAGGGGGGCGGGGGATCGGTGAATTTGTTGGTCCCCCCCCCCCCTACGGGATGGGTCGACATTTGCTCAGCCCCTTCCCCCCCCCCAGGCAGGTTGAAATTGAGGGTGGCCGACCCCTTTTGAGCTATGGTAATGTGCGGGCTTTTTTTCGCTAAAAAAGGGTGCAATTGTTTTGCCCCCCCCCCTCCTCAGGAGGGGTCCAAATTTGTTTGGTGCCCCCCTTCAAGGGGTCCAAATATTTCTGGTCCCCCCCCAAAAAAAACCTAAACACCTAACCCCCCATGTTGTTAAAAAGGCCACTCCCTTACTTAGACTTTGAAAGCAGAAGGAGTAACCTGCATAATTGAGAGTTTTTTTGTGTCCAAACATTTACCAAGTAGTGTTGTGCAACGCACCCCAGATACTAAGTGCACAGTAGCAGCTCAGGGCTGTAGCTATCAGTGCATGGTTGAGTCAGGCTGCAATCAGGGCCTGAGTCAGGATAACACGGGGATAACGGCAGATAGCGGCGTGTTATCCAACCTGACTGACATGGTTACAGCATGCCGCTCCCTGGGGGCGGCTCACACTGACCACACAGGCCGCCACCAGGTGAGTCGGACCCCACACCATACCGTACTGTGTGCTGTAAGACCAACTTTACTTATTTTCTGAATTATTTTAATTCATTTGAAACATGACATACTTATATTATGTGCTTGATAGCTGGGTCTTCATCAAAGAGTTTAAAAAAAATTTCTTTAAGGTTTTAAATCATGTATTGATCACAAGATATGTGCATACAGAATACGTGAACATAAGTGTAGGTAGATATAGAACAGTCAGTTTAACCTCTTGGCAGGCATGTATTGATGAGAACATACAAAAACGTTGTTTGGACAATACATTGATCAAAACGACACTGTCGATAATGATTACGATAGCACTCAGCAGGGCTGATGTAGTGGTGTGCTAACCCTATAGTGCTATGGTGCAGCTACATATTCTTTCAGACCTCAGAGGAGAGACAGGGCGGCTGAAGGTAGATAAAGTTAAGGGGCCCCAAAACCTGAGAGGTGTTGATTGGAAGGGGGTTCAAATGGGGGGCGGGTATTTTAAAATTTTGACTTTTAGATTGGTGCATTTAGAGTGGTTTGAAACACAATATGCTCCATAGAAGGATTCAATACGAATCAATATTACTCACGAAGTACAAGACAGTGTGGAGTATAAGACAGTATACTGAAAAAGTAAACTTGTCTGCAGAATCTTGTTAGTGACAAGGAAGCGGGTCTTCTAGCTGGAGTTGTCAGATAGAAGACTTCCATACTTGGCATTTTCCTAAATCCCAACATTTGCCAGCACCAGACTTGGTACTACACCAACCCTAAAATTTCCAAATGGTCAGCATGATGTATGAATGTATGTCTTTAAATGGACAACCATTAACTTGTTTAGTTTATGACAGTCACTAAAAATACTCTAAAATGTTCTTATGAGACGACTATTTGACAACTTTAGATGCTTTGATTTATCAGTGTAGTATCCCAGTAGGCAGCCACTAGCCGAGGCCTGGAGTGTAAACTCACAAAAGCACCCACTTTAAGAATCGGTCTATTCGCTACACGATTTGGTTTTATGCTTATCTAACATAGGCTAGTGAAAGCTCTGATGTATCCGTATTGCCCTGATGTAGTACGCTAGCTGTAGCATGAAGCCAAGTACCCCGTCCCATGGTGTGACATTTGGGTGAAATTTGGGTAAAAAAATGTGGGGGGAAAATTCCTGATCTTTAAAAGAAAATTGTGAAGACAACCTTGATAATCCTAATCCCGAAAAAGAAAGGCACAAACTCTCTAAACAGAACTGTAAAAACGCAACTAGATAAAAGCTGGTGACGATTCATCCAAAAAGAAAAGAATCGTAGAGAACCAAGGGGATATCTGCATGGCATATTGGTAAAATCATACACCACTAAACCTCCCATATTTTGCACATCTCTCTGCAAAACCTATGACTTACATGTAATATACCATGATTTTGAGGGTCTGTAAAAAATACGACTTAAAGCCTCAATTCATTGACTTCAGTAGATACACCCGTAGATACATTCTGGCATCAGCATCCAATCAGATTACATGATCTATATCTGTCCCAGATTACATAATGCTTATCATAGGCATGCATGATGAGCCTTAGGAGAAGGTCCAGATCTGGCCAAGTCCAAACCCATTACTTTCAAATGGTTGCCTGATCCAAACCACTTGACTAATCTGCATGTATCATATAAGAACATTTATTCTGCTTTTAACATGGTCTATATCATCTAACCAGGTTCCACATGTGCCACAACAATGACTTCAAACGTGTGTATTATGAACAAGACTGTCTGTGGCATGAAGTTTAATATATTGCAATACTACTAGTCTAATGTACATTTATTATATCGTAACATTCCCCTATGTAGTTGGTTTCTTGGAGAGGTGGGAATTCACATTGAGGAACCTATGCTGGTCTCACAGAAATTTGTTTTATCAATCCCCAAATTTAGCTAACTTTTAAATAATCTACATGTCAATGGGTATGCCAATTATCTACACCACTAGAAACCAAGGGGATATAATATCCTATGAGAACACACTGACGGAAATTATATGTGCACTCTACTGCAAGTATTTATATTTACGTTCTACT
Organism: Harmothoe impar; assembly: GCA_947462335.1. NCBI lineage: Eukaryota > Metazoa > Annelida > Polychaeta > Phyllodocida > Polynoidae > Harmothoe > Harmothoe impar. The sequence goes on along the minus strand of OX381716.1, from coordinate 57,317,910 downwards.
GCAAGTATGAACAGGGGTCTCCACACCTGTGGTTAAATCGAATGCCTAACAAATAAACTGGTAGATATATTGAGCAACCTTAATGGTCATGAGACTAATGGGTTTCTGTATCATGTCTTTAACGAGTCTCATGTTGTAGCGATTGGCGTAGGTGTGTGTGTCTTCAACCTTTTTTTTGTAAATGAAATTTTCAATCAGGAGAAAACAGGCTAGGCTTCTTTAATAAAGTGCACTGCCTATATGCCCCTGGCTCCTGAGGGCCTCATTAAATGTATAGTAGATTACAGGCTAGGTAGGGGAGAGTTAGTAGGCCTAACACTAGTCGGTCGGCGAGTCCCCCTGTCTTCCCCTTCCCCTAGTGGTAGGTGTCCGAACTAGGGAAAGACTGTGGCTGGTGCTGCCACCTACCAGGGGGGTCGGTACTAGGAGTGATTGGTTGGGGTTGGCGTCAGTAGTAACCCAGAGCCCGCCAAATGAACACTGTTTGAAATCAGGGGTGGAGGACTTATTCCACAATGGCTACTAGGAAAAGGGTTCGGACTTGTTCTGGATGTGGACAGGCCCATCTGCCACGAGGAGGTGCCCATGGATGTACAAGGAGGAGGCAGCAGTACCAGCTGGTGGACATGCCGGGTGGACATGGTGCCGAGGGGAAGTTGTATTTGGACTATGATTGGATTTCCGAGGACTCTAAAGCGGCCTACATGGGAGATCAGGATCAGTCACCAGAGAAAGACAGTGAGTCAGCTAACAGTACTGGTATAGTACTAGTACTACTACATGTACTACTAGTGAGTCAGCTAACAGTACTAGTGCTACTACATGTACTACTAGTGAGTCAGCTAACAGTACTAGTGCTACTACATGTACTACTAGTGAGTCAGCTAACAGTACTAGTGCTACTACATGTACTACTAGTGAGTCAGCTGACAGTACTAGTACTGCTACATGTACTACTAGTGAGTCAGCTAACAGTACCAGTACTGCTACATGTACTACTAGTGAGTCAGCTAACAGTACCAGTACTGCTACATGTACTACTTGTGAGTTTAAGGCCAAAAAAAAAAAAGGTTTGTTTCCAGTCACCCGACCGGGTCTACCAAGGCAGAAATGGCGATTTTTTTTTTTTTTTCTTTTTTTTTTTTTTTCCATATTACAGTCTGTAAATCAGACAATTATCAACGATTTTTAGAGTGAAAAATCAATTTTCACCCAAAAAAAGATAACCGGAATATCAGACAATGTTGGACCAACAGGGGAAACCTGGGGGGTCGGGGCCCCACCCCTGCTGGATTATTTTTAAAAAAAATTTAAAAATAATTCTATGAAATATTCAGGAATTCACGGTAATCACAGGTCTTCAGAAGAAGAAGCAAAAAAAAAAAAAAAAAAAAAAAAAAAAAAAATCCGACCGGCCGGGTCATGTGTCCAGGACCATGTTACTGGAAACACACCTTTTTTTTTTTTGGCCCAATAGAACTACGTGTACGCAAACACGTAGCACGTGTAGGGCCCTGTCTACACGTATAAAGTCTAGGGGGAATTATGATAGAAAGAAACTGATAATATGTAGTTGGAACAGAGCTGTATGTGTGATATACACAGCTACCTCATGTAGATGCTGGCCCTGGGATAAATATATCACTGTCTGCCTCCCTGTATGGGCCCAGGGGCGGATCCAGGGGGTAGCCCTTGTGGAGAAGTGGTCCGCCCTAATTCTGAGCAAATCAGAGGGGAGGGCACTAAGGCCTACTACTGCTACTGACCAACCAACAATGTACAACAATGCATGAGCCAATCAAGTTACCACCGGGTTGAGAAGGGTTGACAACAGGGGACAGGTAGGCATGTGAGTATGACCACCACCACAGTGGAAGTGGGCTAAGTGTGGACAGTCTCGGACTCCCAGCCCTATACTAATGTATGGGCTGGGAGCAGGGCTGCATTTCACTTTTGCGCCAGTTGGGTGGCGCAAATGATGTGTATTGGTCAATATACATCAAACTACAGACAGATTCTCATCTAAATCAAAAGGGTAATTAAAGTTGGTGGCTGCTACTGTGTAATTAACACCTAGAATTTACAGAGGCAATGTAAATATGTGTATTCATGTAGGATGGCTGCCTGCTTCCAGGCTATCCAATTCGTAGGATAGACGCTGGCCGAGGCCTAAGTGTGGAGGGCGGATGGGGTGGGGCAATCACCCGGTGCCACACAGCTGAGAGTGGTAGTGAGGAGCAGCTTTAAGTGGTACTGTATATGTAGTAGGACTATCCCTAGGTGTGAAAGGGTCAAACACTTGGAGAAATAATTCCAATAGTTTGGCCAAAATACCCTTATAGTAATAGTGATAATATCACTACTCCCTTAATAGAAAATAGTTGTATTGGAGCCTCGTATTAGTGTCTATGTGTCTGCCAGAGGATATTTGTGCAGTCAATTCATAATTGATTGCATTGTTATGCCAACATATATCAGAATGACTCCCTTCTCTACGTGAGCAGCTGCTGACTGCCTGACCTAAGGGAGTCATCCAGGACCGAGTCCCTGACTCACCCAAGGAGTCATACACGAGCCCAGCCTCGAACACTCCAGGCCCATTGCCGCCGTCAGGCGGTAATGGGCCTGGACAAATTAGTATCTAATAAAAACTGTCCTACTTGGAAAATGATCCGGAATCCTGGATCATTTCTTAATGAGATAGGTAGCTCACTGATTGGTCAGCTATGGTCACATGATCATGACTGAAGTTGTGCATGACATCATGGGTTCGAATCCCACCTTGGCACAATAGGTAGTTCATTTTTTACATTAACTATTTAACCCATTTGAAGCATAGCCCTACCTACAGTGACATAGTAATATTACTTATTAAAGATGTGACTGAGTATATTAGTGCAATTCAGGCCTATTATGTAGATATCAATTGAGATACTGATTGAGCCACAGGGGGATTCGAACCCACATCCTCCTGATTGCTGAGATACAGTAGCATAGACTATGGCATAGTGTATAAGCAGGGGCGGATTTAGGGGGGGGGGGCGGAACGGCGTGCGCCCCCCACTATATTTCTGTATATTTTAATGTGACAATTTCCAATACCCCCAGTACATTGCCTATTTCACGCCCCCCCCTTTTTCAAAATCCTGGATCCGCCCCTGATAAGGGCCAGTGTAGGTATGGGTCTATAAGTAAACCCCCAGACTGTAAACGTACAGTCAGGGCCCGAGACTGACACGAGCCAGGGCTCACCTAGAGAAGGGCTCGTCTGCCGATTTTGAAAACACAGAGCAGCCGACTCGTACTCATGAACCAGGGGATTAGCGGCTTACTCAGGAATGCTCCGGTACTGTATATGTAGTAGGACTATCCCTAGGTGTGAAAGGGTCAAACACTTGGAGAAATAATTCCAATAGTTTGGCCAAAATACCCTTATAGTAATAGTGATAATATCACTACTCCCTTAATAGAAAATAGTTGTATTGGAGCCTCGTATTAGTGTCTATGTGTCTGCCAGAGGATATTTGTGCAGTCAATTCATAATTGATTGCATTGTTATGCCAACATATATCAGAATGACTCCCTTCTCTACGTGAGCAGCTGCTGACTGCCTGACCTAAGGGAGTCATCCAGGACCGAGTCCCTGACTCACCCAAGGAGTCATACACGAGCCCAGCCTCGAACACTCCAGGCCCATTGCCGCCGTCAGGCGGTAATGGGCCTGGACAAATTAGTATCTAATAAAAACTGTCCTACTTGGAAAATGATCCGGAATCCTGGATCATTTCTTAATGAGATAGGTAGCTCACTGATTGGTCAGCTATGGTCACATGATCATGACTGAAGTTGTGCATGACATCATGGGTTCGAATCCCACCTTGGCACAATAGGTAGTTCATTTTTTACATTAACTATTTAACCCATTTGAAGCATAGCCCTACCTACAGTGACATAGTAATATTACTTATTAAAGATGTGACTGAGTATATTAGTGCAATTCAGGCCTATTATGTAGATATCAATTGAGATACTGATTGAGCCACAGGGGGATTCGAACCCACATCCTCCTGATTGCTGAGATACAGTAGCATAGACTATGGCATAGTGTATAAGCAGGGGCGGATTTAGGGGGGGGGGGCGGAACGGCGTGCGCCCCCCACTATATTTCTGTATATTTTAATGTGACAATTTCCAATACCCCCAGTACATTGCCTATTTCACGCCCCCCCCTTTTTCAAAATCCTGGATCCGCCCCTGATAAGGGCCAGTGTAGGTATGGGTCTATAAGTAAACCCCCAGACTGTAAACGTACAGTCAGGGCCCGAGACTGACACGAGCCAGGGCTCACCTAGAGAAGGGCTCGTCTGCCGATTTTGAAAACACAGAGCAGCCGACTCGTACTCATGAACCAGGGGATTAGCGGCTTACTCAGGAATGCTCCGGAGTAAGCCTGCAGGCGCTCTCCTGTGGGCAGTTTCCAAACGCGCCCGGCGCCTGGAGTAATTCCATAGTTACAAAATATTCCGCCAGCCGGCGATACGTGTGTGCAGTCTCGGCGCGCCCCAACTACTGCAGGTCCGGCAGGCAAATAGCGGCATACCAAGTATTGACAATTTTTGTGTAGGACTAGGCCTAGTAGTAGGGAAGGGGCGAAAATGTTTTATAGAATAGGCCTATAGAGAATATTGTAATATATACCTATAGTAGGCCTATAGGCCTACCAAGTATTGACAATTTTTGTGTAGGCCTAGGCCTAGTAGTGGGGGAGGGGCGAAAATGTTTTATAGAATAGGCCTATAGAGAATATTGTAATATATACCTATAGTAGGCCTATAGGCCTACCAAGTATTGACAATGTTTATATAGGCCTAGGCGTAGTAGTGGGGGGAGGCAAAAATGTTTCTATAGTATAGGCCTATAGTAGGCAGTTCGACGACTAGCCTGTTTGGCTACTCCCTATCTGTCACAGTGCTAAAGAGGGGCATGTTGTATTGTATTAATTTACCTGTTAAGCTATGTTCATTATTATATGTCTTACCTTGTTGGAAACGTACATTCTTCTTCTTTATAATCTGTTAAGATATATGTTTGATAAGCTTTTTTAAAATCTAATTCACACATTTTACTTTTTGGTACAGCTGAGAATATTGGCATTGTGGGCTGGGCCATGCAACCGAGAGGGCAGACATGGTCCTTGCCTTCAAGGGAAAAGAGGGTCTAATTTCAATATAAATGCACAATTTCTTGGGAGAATATAGCAGGCACAATAAACCTTCCATATATGTAGTTTTTACAATTTAATTTTTAGTCATTTAGTCACAAAGATAGCTTGAATTCACCCAACTTCCAACAACCACTGTTCCTTAAATAATTGCTAGAAGAGTCTGGAAGAGAGGCAACATATTCTATATAAATTACTTTTATGATAAAAGTTAATAATTTAGCTTTATCTATTACTCCATTTTCCTCCAAAAGACATAAAAAAGGCTCCCCACAGAATAACAGACTGGGGGAATGTATGACCAGGCCCTGTTCAGCCAGGGTGACGGCCCTCCCTGCTCTCTGTGGCCGGGGGTGGTCAGTTACCACTCCTGCTGTGTTGATTACCTCTACTGCAGCCAATCCTCTTAAAGGGTCTTAAAGGGGCATTTGACAGAATGTGTATGGTGCAAAATTATAAGATAATGCCTCATAACCCCCCAAAATTATCATTTGTTAATTATCATATTCGAGCCTGTGTATTTTCTGCATGATATCTTGTGACCAATACCGATTTTACATATTCAATCCAGATATTTGTATTTTTGGCCGAACTACCTACCTATAGAGAATATTATAATATATACCTATAGTAGGCCTATAGGCCTACCAAGTAATTACAATTTTTATGTAGGCCTAGGCCTAGTAGTAGGGGAGGGGCGAAAATGTTTTATAGAATAGGCCTATAGAGAATATTGTAATATATACCTATAGTAGGCCTATAGGCCTACCAAGTATTGACAATTTTTGTGTAGGCCTAGGCCTAGTAGTGGGGGAGGGGCGAAAATGTTTTATAGAATAGGCCTATAGAGAATATTATGATATATACCTATAGTAGGCATATAGGCCTACCAAGTATTGACAATTTTTGTGTAGGCCTAGGTCTAGTAGTGGGGGAGGGGCGAAAATGTTTTATAGTATAGGCCTATAGAGAATATTTTAATATATACCTATAGTAGGCCTATAGGCCTAACAAGTATTGACAATCTTTATATAGGCCTAGGCTTAGTAGTGGGGGGAGGCAAAAATGTTTCTATAGTATAGGCCTATAGAGAATATTATGATATATACCTATAGTAGGCATATAGGCCTATGCGGTATTGACACTTTTTATGTAGGCCTAGGCCTGGTAGTGGGGGGGGGGGGCAAAAATGTTTCTATAGTATAGGCCTATAGAGAATATTATAATATATACCTATAGTAGGCCTATAGGCCTACCAAGTAATTACAATTTTTATGTAGGCCTAGGCCTAGTAGTAGGGGAGGGGCGAAAATGTTTTATAGAATAGGCCTATAGAGAATATTGTAATATATACCTATAGTAGGCATATAGGCCTATGCGGTATTGACACTTTTTATGTAGGCCTAGGCCTATTCTATAAAACATTTTCGCCCTTCTATAAAACATTTTCGCCCCTCCCCCACTACTAGGCCTAGGCCTACATGAAAGTTGTCAATTCCGGGTGGGCCTATAGGCCTACTATAGGTATATATTATAATATTCTCTATAGCCCTATACTATAAAACATTTTCGCCCCTCCCCCACTACTAGGTCTAGGCCTACATAAAAATTGTCAATTCCGGGTAGGCCTATAGGCCTACTATAGGTTTATATTATAATATTCTCTATAGGCCTATAGGCCTACTATAGAAACTTTTTCGCCCCTTCCCTACTACTAGGCCTAGGCCTACATTAAAATTGTCAATACTTGGTAGGCCTATAGGCCTACTATAGGTATATATTATAATATTCTCTATAGGCCTATACTATAGAAACATTTTTTGCCCCCCCTCTACTAGGCCTAGGTATACTATAGGTATATTTTATATTATTCTCTATAGGCCTATACTATAGAAACATTTTCGCCCCCCCCCCAACGAATAGGCCTAGGCCTACTATAGGTATATATTATAATATTCTCTATAGGCCTATACTAAAGAAACATTTTCGCCCCCCCTCTACTAGGCCTAGGCCTACTATAGGTATATATTATAATATTCTCTATAGGCCTATACTATAGAAACATTTTCGCCCCCACTACTAGGCCTAGGCCTACTATAGGTATATATTATAATATTCTCTATAGGCCTATACTAAAGAAACATTTTCGCCCCCACTACTAGGCCTAGGCCTACTATAGGTATATATTATAATATTCTCTATAGGCCTATACTATAGAAACATTTTCGCCCCCCCACTACTAGGCCTAGGCCTACTATAGGTATATATTATAATATTCTCTATAGGCCTATCCTATAGAAACATTTTCGCCCCCCCCCCCCACTACTAGGCCTACTATACGTATATATTATAATATTCTCTATAGGCCTATACTATAGAAACATTTTCGCCCCCACTACTAGGCCTAGGTCTACTATAGCTATATATTATAATATTCTCTATAGGCCTATACTATAGAAACATTTTCGCCCCCACTACTAGGCCTAGGTCTACTATAGGTATATATTATAATATTCTCTATAGGCCTATACTACAGAAACATTTCCCCCCCCCCCACTACTAGGCCTACTATAGGTATATATTATAATATTCTCTATAGGCCTATACTATAGAAACATTTTCGCCCCCCCCCCCACTACTAGGCCAACAATATTGGTGCATAGTCCTGGGGACTAAATCTGTAGTCCCCAGGACTACAGAGGAAGTCCTTAGGACTACAGAGGAAGTCCCTAGGACTACAGGTATTACACTTGTAATCCTGGGGACTTTCTCTGTAGTCCCCGGGACTATAGAGGAGGTCCTTAGGACTACAAGTATTAAATGTGTAGTCCTGGGGACTAATAAAATGGTAGTTCTGGGGACTAAGTATAGTGCCGGGGACTACTACAACAATTAAGCTGCATAGTCCTAAGGACTACAGAAACAGGCCTACATAGTCCTGGGGACTACAGGCATAGTCTTGGGGACTACCCACCCAAAATTCCTAGTCCCTAGGACTATACTTCTATAGTCCCTAGCACTATGTAGGCCTGCCCTATCTATCTCTTTGGTAGCAGCAGTCTTGGGAAGTCCCCAGGACTATGTGGGTAGTCCTCAGGACTACGATAGTAGTCCTCAGGACCACACCTATAGTCCTCAGGACTATACATGTAGTCCTCAGGACTTTGTGGGCCATGCAGCCTATAGATTCATGTATTTAGAAGCCTGTGCATAATGGTTTGGCCCCAGGTGCATGCATAGGCTTAGTCCCTAGGACTACATGTAGGCCTACAGGCCCTAGGACTACATGTAGTCCCCAGGACTATAACTATTAACTGTAGTCCCCAGAACCTACATGAATCCCATGTGCCCCCCCCCCCCCCAAAAAAAAAAAAAACGGAAAAAAAAATACCCTGTCCCCCAAAGTAGTATAGTATGTATCGGAACGGGACTATAGTTAAGTACTGTTTATTACTCAATCGACATGCAGCCAATCAGAGGCCTCCATTTGGTCACGTGACCCGTTGCCATGGTAACGTGACCTACTTAGGGCTCTCAGCCAATCAGAAGCCAGCATTCTGGGTGACCTACTGACCTACTTAGAAGCTCTCAGCCAATCAGAGGCCGGCATTCTGGTAACCATGGTAACGTGACCTACTTACGTCACGTGACCTACTTAGGCTCAGCCAATCAGAAGCCGGCATTCTGGTAACTAGGGTAACGTGACCTACTTAGGGTTTGTTTGTAAACAACACCACGTGGCTTTCTTGTTTGTAAACAACACCACGTGACACGTGACTGTTTGTAAACAAACAAACAAAAAAAAGTTATGTAACTTATATATAGAAATAAAAACACAACAAGATAATTTCTTTTCTTTTCATTTTATTCTTTATTTTTTCATTTTCAATCAGAAAAAACACACAAGTTTATGCTTTTTTAGCTTGCTTCTTCGATTTGCAGCAACTCAACAGGCCGCAAAGTCTCACGCCGCCGTCACTCGCACCACCACACCCCGGACGACTTTTCTCCAATAGACATTGCACGACTTTGGATAAATCCAACACCATTTCGGCAAGGCAGAGAATCTTTGCCTCCATGAAACGGCCGCCATCGCAACAACCCGTCACAACAGCATCATCGATAGCTTCTGACTCACGACCCGGTCGCTCAGCTTTGGGATTTTGCTCATGCGCATGACGCACTTCTTGGGGTTTCTTGTTCGACATGCTTCAATTAGGAAATGAACGCAATGAGGTCCACAGGTGTCAGCAGAAGTGTCTTGTAGTTGAATGCGGTTTCTTTGCCACTTGAACGGAGCAGAGCGTTCCACGAAAGACAAGAACTCCGCACTCAGCGGCGGTAAGCCGAAGGAATCAAAGTAGTACACTTCACCCGTGCTCGACACGTAAAACGCCACCCAATGCTGACCTGGTAAATGTTGCGGATCTGTGTTGCTCACGAAACAAGTGTCTTTGATAGGGTGCTTCGGAATAGTGTCACAAGAGAAAACGCCCAGGAAACGATGTTTTGTGTGAACGTTTTCCTTCAACACTCTGCTTATTTCAAGCGTGTTCATACGATACGCCAAGTACCGCCGTCTTGTCTTCAGTTCATGTGGTAGTCGGTGACGGGGTGTCGATCTCGGGTCAGCTCGACGACGTTGTCGTACACCAAGTAGAGTAGCACCGTTGTTGTCGCTTGTAGCGCCGAGCGGAAACTGACTTCCACCCTCAGCTGACCCGCTCTTATAAGGTTCACGCGACACCCGTCGTGCGATCTGTCTGGGGTTAAGTCGAGGGGGAACACCGTGTAACCGTTCAGGAATTGTTCGTATGAAATACCGCAGGAGCGCGCGCCCTCGTACATCCCCGTTTCCGTGTGTAGCGCCAAGTACTCTCTCACGGCCGCTTTGGTCTTAAAGTCGGGCACGTAGGCGTCGTTCGGCACTTTCTGATCGTTCACTATCACTTGAAGCGAGCTGATGTCGTAATGCTTCATCTCGAACGGGTTCTTGGTGTAGCTACCGTTGAAGGCGTCGTGGTCAAGGAAGCAAATCATCATCGACTTGGGAAGCTGGCCTGTGTTGGAGTGCGTGTAGCTGTGATCTCTGTTACCTTGAGGGATGGCGTAGGTCGTCACCTCCACTCTGTTCACCGGGTAGTCGAAGGGCCCGTGTTCTATCACCGCTCTCTCGTGCGTTTCCGCTACAGCGTCCGCCACCAGCACGCGTCGCACGTAGAGCTTTGCTTTGTAGATCTTCAAGCTGTAGCCTCCGTCAGCGGCGCACATCAGATAGAAAGAGGGCGCCGCTTGTTTCAGAGTGAGATTGATTTCTGTCTCTCCAACGATGAGCTTCGGTTGATGAGCCAGGTCAAAGTGCAGTCGCGCCATCAGCGAAAAGCGCTTGTTGGAGATTAGCTTCTTGCGCGCTTTGTACCCCGCATTCGCGTCAGTCAACGTGTCAAACTGACCGGGCGTATCTTCATGCCACCCCTGGGCGCTCATGACGCCGTCCTTCACGTCTTTGTTGTAGTTGAGTAACCCTTCCAAGTAAGCTCGGTAAGGGTAGGTCTCGGTGTTGCCAGACACTTTGAAACCGCCGATGGAGACTTGGACGTCTTTGAAGAGCGAGTGAGCCAAGTTGTTCACCGGAGCTACCGCGTCGGTGTCCTCGATCGCCGCTCCGTCCTTTAGCACTTGACATTCCAGATGAAGGTAATTCTCGTTCAGGTCTGTGTACTCTTGCGACTTGTTGATGGTGAAATTTATGTTACCTCCATCCTCTAAAGAGTTTTTTGTTTCTATCCCCAGGAAAGACGACTTTAAGATAGTAGTCTGAGTCGGCGCTACGGTGTGCAGGTCGAGCTCAGAGAGCGCGCACTCGTTACTGCTCTCGTGTACGTAAGCCATTGTGTTCTCTCTTCATGCGGCCGACAGACTGACGCCGGCCGCCTCCAGTCTTTTTATTTATACCTGAACGCCTAGGCGCTTACCGGTCGAATACATCCCCTCTACGTCTCTTGCAAGAGCCACCGCCCGTCTGAGGAGAATGCCGGCGACGTTTCGACCCTTTCTTAGACGCGACAGGCGTCTTTCCTCCCGAGAACGCCGTACTCGCCAGTCTCTTCAGAGCGCCTGCGCCTCGGTCTTTCACGCTGCTCTTTAAAGTCCGACCCGCCAGCACATCTTTAGCTACGCCCACACCGGCGCGGAGCAGCGTTTTTCCCACCGACTTCAATAGCGGGGTAGCCGAGCGCATCAGACCTAACAGAGCGCCGCCTAAACCGTGCCCGCTCTGGAAAGAGCGCCCGCTGTACACGTTGACGCCGTTGCCCAGCTGCGCGTTGTAGTAATCGCTGTACCCTCTGCCGACGGTGCGCCTGGGTGGAAAGTACGGAACGCGTTGACGCATCATTTTTCTCTCTTTCAGCGCTCAATAGGTCTCAGATGAAGTGTCACGGTCACCTCGCCTCTACCGAATGGGATGGAATGACCGGATCGGTCTCTTAAATAGATGCCGACCTCGGTAAACCTCTTGGATTTCAAGGGGAAATAATCCAAATGGGGAAAACTGATAGCTTGCACGCCACCTCGACGCTTTCCGCCTCTGTCCACCGCCACGCAGCGCAACAGCGGCACTTGCATGTCGCCCACACGTCTCTCCTGGATCATGTCGGTGTATATGTACACAGAGTGCACGTCCCCGTAAACATCCATCGAGTAGGCGCCGGTAGTCGGCGACGCGAAACACGTCTTCTCTCCGAAGCCTAGAACGCATGCGAGATGCTGACTCAGCAGGACAGCACAGTGTCTCGGCGGTTTGATGGTGACGCGTTTCGTCTTGGCGTCGTACGATAAGATCCGCATCGGTTTGAGCAAGAAGCTGTCGCCCTCTAGTCTGTCATCTCGCAACGTCTCACTCAAGCGCTCGATTAGGGTGTGGTTGCTTCCGGTGAAAATAGGAGGTATCTCGAATATGTTTGGCATGAAACTGCGCACTCCCATGTCCTTCTCCATCTTTTCGATCATCTGTCTTGCTTGATGGCTGATCGTCTTCTTCTTCACCGCCGGGGACAAGAACTGCTTGTATACGGCATTCGTCTGTCTCAAGTCGACCTCTCTCTTGAACCTTTTTGTTTCCGGTTTCAATTGCTGCTCTTCCGACGTGTCTGATATCTCTTCCACCGTTACATAGCTCGCTTCCTTCCAGTTCAGCGGGAATTTTGAGCTGAACGTTAGCTTGCTCAGACCGTTCGCGTTTTTCATTCTCTTCCAGTCTACCTGTGGTTTTTTTCCTTCGGAGAATTTAGTTTCTTTTAAAACCTGGATCGCCTCCTCTAGCGAACCTTTGGTGCGCAGAGGAACAACGATGATCAAGTCGTCGTCGTGCACGTTAGTCCATTCTGTAGGGAGGATGATCTCAGTCAGAGCCGCTTCGTACGCTTCGGGCAGAAGGAGCGGCGAGTCGAAGTGAGTTCGGAAAGACGTCAAGCTGTTGTCAGGATAATACTCCATAGAGCTGTTGCTAGGTAGAGTGATGTTCATTTTTTTTTTTTTTTTTTTTTTTCCTACGTTATTTTTTTGACGGGGATCCACTCGTTGAACTTGTCGTCGTAACCTAACCAACGTACGAAAGCTAACTCTTTACCGTCGACGGTCTTGCGGCGCAACACCTCGTCTATCAGGTAGTTGTTGTCGTAACGACTCTTGTACACCTTCTGAACCTCTTCCGGGTAGAAGACGCCTTTTATCTCCTCGCCCTTGTCGTCTTTCAGCTCGAACCCTCTGCTTCCCAACGTCTTAGCAACGTCGACCACTTCCTCGCGCCAGTTTCCCTCGTACCCTTTGTCGAAGGCGCCTTTAGTTCTCAACATCCTCACTCTGTCACCCGGAGCGATGACGTCGACGGCGGACGTCTTTGTTTTTTTCTTCTTTTTCCATATTTCGTCGATTTGTTTGTTAGTTGGGAGATCTTGTCGGTAGAAAACTGTTTCGCTGTTTTCCGAGCTGACTTGAGCCGGCGCCATTTTCAACGTCTTGTGGTGAGTGCGATTGTAAGAAGACACTACATGGTGCAGTACGTCTACGTAGCGATACGTGCGCTTGTGTGTGAAATAACGCCACAGCTTCTCCTTCAGACTGCGGTTCAAGCGCTCCACTAGACTAGCTTTGATGTCGTCGTTCTCGCCAGTGAAGAACTCTATGCCCTCGCTCTTCAAGTGATCTTGAAAGATCTTGTTCAAAAACTCTTTCCCCTTGTCTGTCTGAACAGTGCGCGGTCGTCTCTCGCCAGTGCCTGTCATCTCTCGGAAGGCCTCGGTGACATCAGCGCCGCTCTTGGATTTAATGGGAACGGCCCACGCGTACCTAGAGAAAACGTCGATCGCCGTCACCACGTACCGGAAGCGGTCGTTGTGAGACGCCAAAGCTTGCATGTCCATCAGATCTATCTGCCACTGCTGATCGATTGCGCCGGTTATAGTCTTGTTCCTTGCGAATTTTCTCCGAATGGGTTTATGTTTAGTGTAGGCGTCCAGCGACACTAAAGCATCTCGGATGACGGCCGGGTTCAGGTGGCGAAAATGATGTTTCTGGAGTTTAGTCACGCTAGTGAAACTGGAGGGCGCTTTGACGTCGGTATATCTAGCTACTACGCGCTTCTTTTCTTTTTCCTTCTTGGTCAGTCTCTTCACTGGTTTGCCCATGGTGGGCTTGTTGAGGGCGTGAACGACGAGCTCGCCGCTAGGCGGTTGCGCCCTTTCCTTTTCTTACGCGGCACGCTCCTATAGGAAGTCGGAGTTTGGAAAAGTTCACGGTCGTCCTCCTCGTCTTCAGAGGATTGATCGTCCACCACCTGGAGAGAAGAGTCTGCTGCTGCTACTGCTGCTGCTGCTGCTGCTGCTTCTCCTTCTTCCGAGTCGAAGCTCGGTCGTTTCCGACCTCTGTCAGCAAGCCGTGTGTCCAAACTTTGGCCAGGTCCGCTCGCTTTATACAGATGGTTTCCGATCAAGGAGTCTGTGGGAACTGCTTCGCGCAGCGCTTTCGTGAACGGCGAGTAGCCCGCCGGTCTGGGCGCCGTCTTCCTGAACCTGGCGGCGTCGTTCAGTAAGTCCACTATGTTGATGCGACGCTCAGGTGGTATTCTCCGACCCGACATCTCGCGCACCGCACCGTCCTCGTTCCACTTGATCACACCGGATTTCTCCAATTGTTTGTACAGCGCCACGGTCCGAGTGCGATTCCTCTTGGGAACTTGGTTCACCAACCGCTCGAGTAGGGACGCGCTGGCCTCTTCAGCAGACTGACGGAGGTGAGCCGGGGGCGAAGAAGAGTAGGACGAAGAGATGTTGCTGTTGTGGGGATTCGCGAGAAAAAATTGCAATCTATTCAACAACCTTCGGTATTTCAACATTTTTCTCGCGCGATTCCAAAGTGGGGTCGTTCAACACTAAATCCAAGTCCCTGTAGATAAACTGTAGCACCTGGTGCAAGGCCGCGTCGGGATGAAGGGACTGTTCTGCCTGCTTGTGGTAATAGGCCATGTCGGCAGGTAGGCGGGCGGCGGTGGCAGGAGCGGAACTCTCGTTCTTTTCAGTGCGCTCATCAGGAAGAGGAGGAAGGTTTGGAGCAGTAGAAGTACTAGCAGCAGCGACTGCAGTAGTAGCAGCGCTAGTAGTAGCAGCAGCAGCGGGCACATGATGAAGTAGACCTGCTCGTGATGATTTGTAGAGCGTCTCAGGATCCACGAGCGCTAAACGTTTGTAGTGTTGTTGCTGCTCTGAGTCCGTCATGGGGACGACGGTGGCAATGACGCTGGTGGTGGCGGTAGTGGTGGTGGTGGTGGTGGTGGTGGTGCTGTCGGCGAGTAGGTGTCGAATGAGGTGTCTCATATACGGAGAATGCTCTTTATAAGCGGTAAGGCCATCCCTATGAGAGCCGGAATGAGGAAACCTCCCTCTTGTACCAAGACGCGTCTCTTTTTTTTGATGGGCGTAGATTTTTTGCCGACCTCCCTCAACACGTCAGCCGATTCTCGAAGCTTGTCCAGTTGTTTGTCGCTGAGCGGGATGTTCCCTACCAGTAAATTGTGACAGATCTCACTTAACGCTGCGATCAGATCGTCGCTTCCAGAGTCTATTAGATGCGAGCAGTCCTTTGGCGAGCACTTAGCTAAGTGCTTGAGAGTACCAAAGTGTCTTTCGAGTAGATGAGAAGACATTTTTTTTTGCTACTGCTTTCTCTTGTTCTTTTTTTTGTCTAGCGGTACGAACACTAGCTGAGAGTGTATGGACGTCAAAGAGGAGCGTATTCTCAGATCGTCAGGTGTTGACTGCTTGAAGTCCAGAAGGAGGTATGAGTGAGGTCGCTTGAGTTCATGGGTAAATATACTAGAGAGGGCCGCCGCGTTGGACGGAAACACCTGGCGAGACAGACTAGCTATTTGCCCCATGTCGCGCGGGTTCTTGAAAACGATCATGTAGTGAGCGTTCAGACTCATAGTTCGAAAGTCGGGTGATTTCTGGAATAGGTTCT
>OX381716.1:57190974-57301974 GCA_947462335.1 Harmothoe impar | reverse complement strand
TAGAAAAAAACACAAATGATAAGCCTAAAACGAACCCTCATTTTTTTTCATGAATTGAGAATAATTGAATCAAAGTGTCATCTGAAGTGGGTTTTTTTTTGGTCATTAAAATGTAGCCCCCCCCCAAGAAAAAAAGAAGAAAATTGCCTAAGAAGCGACCCTTTTGAAGGAGCCCATAACAGACCCTTTCCCTTACGGAGCTGACGGAGTACCCCCCCCTACACCCCCCCCCCCGCCCCACACGGCCCGTGCCCCGGGGCAGGCTGTGCAGGTGAGCGTGACGCCGACCGTACAGGTGAACTCACAGGTCACATCTCCGGTCACATCACCGGTCACATCACCGGACCTGTCTTCACGTAGCAACAGGACAGCCGCGCCGTATACACCAGTAGGAAATGGGAGGGGGGGGGATTCTTGGGGCTATTCGAGAAATTTCCACTTTTTACACGCCGGGTTTTCCCCGCACCCCCAACCCGGATCCGCCCTTGTGAAGGACATGCCATTTAGGCAACAATAGGAAGGGTGGGAAAGTAAAGGGAGAGTATGGAAGGCGTGAGAGAGGGGGTGGGGCTTTGGGGGAGGGAGAGAGGTGGATAAGGAGGGATGGGGGAGGGAGAAAGGTAGGTAAGGAGGAGGAGGAGGAGGAGGAGGAGGAGGAGGGAGAGAGGCAGGTAGGGATGGTGGGGAATGAGAGAGGCAGGTATAGGGAGAGGGAGGATGAGGGAGAGATACAGGTAAGAAGGATAGGGGGAGGGAGAGAAGAAATGAAGCAAGCAGTACTAATAATCAAGCAAGGAAGGAAGAAAGGACGAAGGAAGGAAGGAAACAATCAAGGAGGAAGGAAGGAAGAAGGGGGCAGGAAGGATGAAAAGAAAGAAAGGAAAGAAAGAGGAAGCAAGGAGGGAAGCAAGAAAGCAAGGAATGAAGGAAGCAAGCAAGCAAGGAGGAAGGAAGGAAGGAATGAGGAGAAGCAAGGGGAAACAAAGGGGAAGGAATGAAGCAAGCAAGCAAGTACAAGGGAAAAAAAACAAGGAAGCAAAAAACCAAGGAGGGAAGCAAGGAAGGAAGAAAGGGAGGCAGGAAGGAAGGAAAGAAGGGAGGAAGGAATGAAGGAAGAAATGAAAAGAGAAGAAAGAACGGAAGGAAGGAAGGAATGAAGAAAGAAAAAGGAAAGAAAGAAAGAAAGAAAGGTATGATGGAAGGAAAGACAGACAGAAGGAGGGAAGCAAGCAAGGAAGAGAGCAAGTAATGAATTAAGGAAGCAAGGAATGAAGGAAGCAAAGAAAGAAGAAAGGAAGGAAGCAAGGAAGAAAGAAGGGAGACGGATCGAGGGAGGGAAGGAAGGAAAGAGGGGCGTAGTGAGAGGGGGTGGTACCGATGCTGAGAGGGATAATAACAGGGCGGTAGGAAGGGATACACATACAGAATATAGATCATAAAGCCCCAGCTTGGAGAATTAATAGGTGGTTTTTGTGCATGTTGCTTGACAGGGGCTGAGAGGGATGTGGCCTTCATGCATGCCGACATCCATCACACATACTGTTACCTTATGTAACTCCGGGCTGACAGGGTCGTACGGCGCTCGTCCATCATCCACACAAGGGTGCAGCACATGAGGTCTTTATCCCTCAAATTGCCACCAGCTCATAATCTGTTAAAGTGTTAACCCTTTAAGGGGTGCAGAGCGCCTTCATGATGCCATCTCCCCGCTGTAGTCATCATGCATGAATGCGGCCTTGGCGAGTATAACTCGACAGTGCTACATTCACGCATCATGTCGATCCTATGGGCTTGACACACTCTCGAATGGTCAGCATGATGCATGGATGTAGACCTGGTTAGATCTAAATTCCCACATGTTACAATGGTACTTATGTAACCAGTGTGATTTGAGTAATGGCGTAATTCATAATGACAGCTAGCTGTCCACACGCCGCCCCCGGCTGATGTATAGGGTCTGATCCCCGTAATGAGCTAAAGTACATGACACAAGTCTCCTTCATGTGATCCCACTTTACTTTTACCTGGTTCGTTAAAGTGACATGGTCCGATTTTTTTCATATTCTAAATCCTGCTTAAATATGTATCAATTGTTAGTACAATATTATATTTGTATAGGGCCCAATAAAATGTCATCTATGGGCAATAAGAGCCCAATTAGAGGTTCAGATGTGCCCCAAGTATAGCATTTTACACTGTATTTTCAATGGGGGAATTATAGCATGCACTCCAAAATTAGTAAATTGAGCCATAATCTGATCATTATTCAACTTCTAAGCTGAATTCTAGGGAATGAGATTAAATAAAGTAGCTAGCACATAAAGTATGGCCATAGGGAACATTCTGGTCCATTTTTAACCAAATTGATTTTTGAGCCTTAATCATCGGACCATGTCACTTTACAAGCACACACTGCTGGGAGTTTTTGTTGCAGTAGATGCTGCTGCATGTACACTGAAAAAATAAAGTTGTCTCCAGACTTGTCTAAGTGACTGTCATAAAATAAACAAGTCAAAAGTTGTCTAACCTATCAGGTTACCATCCCACAAATAGAATGTGGAGCTGGCAAATGTCTGGTTTTGGGCTGGCACATGCCAATTGGGTCTTCTATCTCCACCTAGAAGACCCACTTCCTTGTCACTTAGACGAGTTTTTGACTCGTTTATTTTATGACAGTCACTTGCAAGAGTCTGGAGACAAGTTTACATTTTGAGTGTACCGTGTCCTGTAACAGAACAGCACAGGTCACTGTGTGGGCGGATTTAGAGGAGGGGGGGGCGCCCCCTCCTTTTGCCCTTTGGTTAAGAGTTTATTTGTAATTTTTACACCCCAATTTTGCCCCAAAATTGGGGATGCACCCCTTCCTATTACCAAGAAAAGGGTCCGCCACTGCACTGCCAGTCGGGTACAGGAGATAAGGGGTCCGGGGGGGGGGGGGGGGATTTTGTAAAAGATTTGTCTGATGATATTTTGCCGGGGGGGAAATTTTGCGCGCTGCGCGCGAAATCTCATCACCCCCCCTGTTGTTAAAAAATGAGCACTCCCCTATACAGATACTAGTCTTGTGTCACTCAGAATGATTTTCACCCTCGATACGAAAGTACATCCATGTGCCTCTACATGGGTAAAAATCGACACAATGACACAGCCCTTCTGTTATAAAATCGACATGGCGACATGGTCAAAACTGTGGGTACCCATGTAGAGGCACGTCCATGCATGTCGCTAATCCTCCAAGACCGGGTACATCCCCCGCCCACATCTAAGGGAGTGGTCATTTTTTAACAACATGGGGGATTTGGGGGGGGGGGGCAAACAAAATTTGGACCCCTCTTGAGGGGGGGACCAAAAAAATTGCACCCCTTTTTAGTGACAAAGCCTGCGCTTTACTATAGCTTAAAGGGGTCGGCTGCGCTCAATTTCAACTTGCCTGAAGGGGGGACCAAAAAATGTTGACCCCTGCCGTGGGGGGGGGGGGGAGATAAAAAAAATGACGACCCGCTCGTGCAAAAATCCACCTGTTGTTAAAAAATGACCACTCCCTAACGGTGCTTTACGTCAATAACATGAGGGCAGATAACGGCGTAATACGGAGGCATATTTCCCACGCGCCGAGCATGACGCCCGAGGCATGACCACTTTGGGTAGAATTGGATGAAATGGTGGTTTTTAGCTCCGTGTTTACAGCACTGATTGCAACAGGTGGCGGCACGGCCCCGGGGAAGCAGCACACGGGACACGGGGTCTGCATGGGGGGGGGGGGGGGTCCCAATTTCCCCTGTCGATTCAGAAAAATGGCCCTGTGACCCTGTCGATTTTAAGAAAAGGCCATGTCACCTTGTCGATTTTAAGAAAAGGTCATGTCCCATGTCATAATATCTTCTATTCCTGATGCCCCATGTTACTAAGTCCATATCGCCGTGTCGGATTTAGTGGTCCATACCCGTAGCACATGGCACCACGGCTCTAATTGATGTAATGTGGCTTTAACTGGTGGGAAACAACGGTCGGCGGCAATTACTGCAGCCTGAGTCACGAGGCATTGTCTCCATGACAGGGGAGGGTGGCATTTACAGCGGGGGGGGGGGGGGGGGAGGGGGTCCTCTTCACACCGACCGGGCCTGGCAAAATAGTGTCGAGTCCCCCCCCCCCCCCTTTTTCACTTTTTCTATTTTTTTTTTGCCAGGTTTTACGGATTGTAAAATGGACAATTTTTAAGGTTTTTAGAGGAAAAAACGCTCAAACTAGCCCTAAAATGGGAATAATGCCAAAAAAAGGGGGAAAAAATAAATAAAAGAATCGACCAACCGTGTCTGGTTTGTCCGACCATGTTACCGAAACCAACCTTTTTTTTTTGGCCTAAGCCGTGGTAATGGGCTTTAATAACATCATGATTTTAATCAATTATATCTACACTTCTAAACAGTTACGGTCGACAGACCCTTTTGCACTTAAAGTGAAATACTTTATAGCCTAGTCAACAAAAAGAAGATACACAGCCAGTTAGTCGATCAGCACCGATTATTTTTCCAGAAATGTGACCTAAATGTGTATTCTAAATATCTCGATGAGTGTTCTAATTTGTTTTCACTATGTGTACACTGTAAATAGCAGATACCGTTTACCTACAATAAGATGTACACCTACAATAGATTCTAGTGTATACCCACACTAAACTGTACACCCACAGTAGGTTATTATGTATACCTACAAAAAAATGGCAGCATTGCACAATTTTGTGTGTATCCCAATTCTGTTTTGGGTCAACTATAGCCGCGTGGGTCTTAACCGGGGTCTAAACACATTGCAAAATGAGAATGACGCAAGAGAGAAACATCTTCATGACTGTTATCAAATGATATATGTCAACTTGGAAGAATAGGTAATCCTTTGTAAACCAAATCACGGTGATGCACTGTCAAATTAAACTGAGATTTTTCGTAAATATAAGGGCGGAGCGGGCTACAACCAGGCCGCCGCGTACGGGGTCGTGGTAGTTCTCACTTCACCCTCTAGGGGGCGGGTAAGTGGTCGCTAAGGAGCCTAAGGACGCCACCGTTTTCCACCACAGTTGGATTTCGAAATTGCAGAGTTGCGTCCATCTCCAAACTATACTACAGATGTGTGGGTGTACCGAGTGTAGCAAACATCTAGCAAAACCCCTAAAAAATAGTTCAATTTAATTCACTCAACCATGCTGGGCGAAATAAAATCTATATACAGTACTAAACAGATGTCCATACTTGAGATATGATGGATGTAAATGATATAATTTATGAAGGAAATCCGACTTGTTCTCTGGACATGCCTGTCTTTTTCATTTGACATACCTGGCACGCATCCTACCTACCTACCTACCTACATGGACGATGGGTGGTGGACTTTATCCTTTGTACAAGGCCTTTAGTCATTAGTATAGTTTCCACCCGAAGATTTTGTCCTAATTCACCTGACATAGTCATCACTGCGGTTATCTGTGTATAACATATGACGCAAGGTGCACCAGACGCCGCAGTCCACATCTTCATAACTTGACAAAGGCAACAATCTAGACAAATGGCTGGTACATATAGGGCTGGGCGGTACCACAGTTAGTAGTTTGTCTTCTTGAACACAGACATTTGTCAATAAACCCTACAATGCCACGCTTAATGCCGCTCTATTCTCACCTTAGGCAGCCGTTATGAATATACTACCAAACTGTCATACAGCATACACTAGTTGAGGATACTTATCAGAGTAATGCATTACTGCACTATGCGGTCCTTAAAGGGTGACTGGTGACCATTCTGGTACATTATACCATATGATCTAGATTACACCTCTGTGTTCTGTGAACTGAACTGTTAAAAAACGATTTCAACATTAAGCCGTAAATGTATTATTGCGTTTTAACTTTTACAAATGTAATCAGCATAATATTGATGGCTGATCACTGTTCAATACTATAACAGTTCACATGCTCCTTATTCTGCGTCGTATACTATTGCGATTAGGGTACATTAGGGTGTGTCACCCCAAATTTGACATGTCAGTACTGTAGGTAGACCGTGAAAAGGAGAACACAGGTAAGCATGTCAAAAGCATGTCAAAACTGAAGCGCTCATCACCTAGCGGTCATTCACCTTGTCATGGCGTAGCTAAACACATGTGCTGTAAGCAGGTTAAGTGCCATCCACCATTACCTTTTTGTCTCTAAGACATCGATAGATCCATTACATTTAAGTGTAACTTAATGTTATGTTTTTGTTTTATGGGTAGACATACTTAGATAGATAAGCCGATAGTGTGGGAATCTGCACGCTCTGACACCAATTGTGTCACCTCTCCGCACTCAGAAATTGCATGGCACTTATCTAAATTTCTCTAGACTTGTATTTTTCAAGGAGTGAACATGCAGACAAGGTAGTAGTGCAGGGGAAGTAAGCGCGCGACATTGGTAACTGAACAGTGGAGACCCCTGGAGGAGAAAGTGCTAACCACAAGCCAGGCCGACACTAGCTGAATACTGGTATCAGACCGTTAAATGTCCCTGTGCGGCCAGTTCTTCCACAGTTCGACTGGGGAATAAAATCCATACAGTCTGCGTTGTCACCATGAGATAATGGATGGAGAAAACCATTTCAGATGTATACAAGCCTCAGTGATGCCTTCCCAGCTCCGACCCCCGGACGATAGACCTTCCTCCATACCACGAGAGATGTACACAGCAACATAACAGTCCCAAATACACTCTGTTTACAAATAATGTTTATACATACTGCATGCTCAAGTGGAAAATAGAACTTCCAAGGCTAATAAAACGATTTAGGTCCAATTTTGCCATCCCAGGACGATTTTAGCGCCCGATCTCATATCAAACAGATTTGCTTTTAAAGCTGCTGTACTACCTCAGATATATAGAGTCTGCTTGTTGGAGTGTACTGGTAGCATCTCAATACATTTTGTGTCTTTTAACCATGCTAAATTTAAGGAAATAGACGAGGAAAAATAAAATGCTTCCAGCATTCTATTCAGCACTTAATTATATCAACAAGGGAGTGCCATCTACAGGGATACACCTGTACTAGTAGACTGTGTTTGTGAGTAGAGCAATGGAAAACCTCCATGCTCCCCTCCACTCACTACTGCCACCTGACGGCTTTGGATAACACTAAATATCCAAGCCCCTCCAGAATATAAATAGTAGCCGAGATCGCAGTCCTGTCTAACATAATATTAAGACTTTCTTGTCAGAATAAATGACAGATTATAAGAGGAAAAGGATTATACAATCATTTGAGAATCAAATGAGGAAAATGTATGTTTGAGAGTGGGAGGAGGTATAGCAGCTTTAATTGGTCTAAATGGTGTAATCTGTATTTTTACTTAATAATAATAAAACTCTATATACATAACATCTGAAGTAAATATCGGCAAACTTATATAACACTTATTTCTGATCTGATCGTCTCCCTAATATACAGAATAGCTAGGGGTAGCAGGGTATTGTGCCAATTACCCAAAAGATGGGGTAGTGGAGAGCCATGTTATACCTGGAGCCTGATACCTGAAACTTGCCTTCACACCCCATAGCGTCCGCTGAATGCTGCTGTATAGCCTCTATACACCCAGGTACGACCCCCTACCCGGGTCTGCTACTGTGATAGGCCAGGTGTGACCGCCTCAATGTCTGTACATGTGCTGCCAACCCCAAACTGCCTGCAGAGTGTGACCCTCATACCCCTCTAACATCCCCATCTAACATCCTGATACAAATACCTCAAATAACATACAAAACTATCATGCATCTGATTGCATCCTTGGCAAGGGGTGCGTGGTATCGTCGTGATATGTGTACTGATCCCTTCCCTTACATGCCGACCTCTGGTCTTTCTGCATGATATGGGAAACACCATACCCGCTGTACACTGAAAAACTCTGGACAGCTCTGGAGTCTGTAAGGTCATCTTACAGGACGACCCTAGGGTCTTCTAAGTGAACAGCATAGAATCAACTAGCTTCAACTTGTCAAATTGACAACCTGCCAGGTTACCATCCCACAAGACGACCCTAGACTTGTCAAGGTCGTCAAACTAAGATAGTTGATGCAGGCCTAGATTAGCCACAGCTGGGGGCTCATCATTGCATAATGGTGGTAGGTCTAGGGTTTCAAATGTATGAGTTTGGTTTGGTTCCAGATGACAAGATTATTTTATCAATTTGTTTATATACATAACCACATATAGAAGTGATACACTAGTGCCACCAAGGATTCACATAGTGTATCACCAAGTCTTTACTGAGAATAGGTTACTCTCCAGCAATGGACTGCAGGCTTGTGTGTGTATAATACCAATATAAGGTGCATGCACCTACTTGTACCCTGGTGAAAGACACAAAAGAGGTGTCTTCCTTCTACACATGTGCTCTGTTTTTTAAATGTTGTCAAAAGTATGCATTCTTTACATTATCTTACTTTTTCCCTAGATACTTCACATAATCCTCTATATTAACATATATGTATTGTAATACTCAGTATCATATCAACATAGCAATTAATCAATTTGTTCCCAAGGGTACATATTTATGCTAGGTAATGGCCACCTGCAGGGAGAATGGTGAATCACTTCTAGACAAGTTTAGGGCTGGCATATGCCAGGTAGCTCTAGATGGGTCTTCTTACTGAAGAGTTTTGCTTGCCAGCCCCTCTCCTTGTCAAATTGACAAGGCAGTGCCAGGTTTGCCGACTCTGGATTTTTTCTGTGTATGTTTTAGGATGTTAGGCGGAATTATAACTGCTAAACCCTTTAGGAAGGGCCCGAGATGGGGGTAGCTGTGTTGCCTGTCGATCCTAAGAAGTGCCAATGTCCCTTGTCGAGCCTAGGAAATGGGCCTCGTCCCTTGTCCATGGTGAAAGGGCAGCCTAGTTTAATACAGTAGTGCCATAGGGGGTCCACATACTCTATCACCAAGTCTCTACTGAAAATAGGCTACCCTCCAGCATTCCCTTGGCCCTTGTCCATAAGGGTTAAGGATACTGTGTACCCTCCTCTTTTCAGACAAAATCAGACATTGAAAGGGGTATGGCTTAGTGACATGTGACATGAGGAATGTAAGAGATAGTGACATGCGACATACTAGTAGCCTTTTCTTAAAATCGACATGGTGATTTCTTAAAATCGACAGGGTGACATGGTCATTTCTTAAAATCAACAGGGAAAATTGGGACTCCCCATCCAGACCCCCTAAAGCGGCATTGGGCGCCATGGTGCACCAACGCCAGTGAGTAACCCGGGGGGGGGGGTAGTCACTCTTTGATGCTAGGTACCAACTGCGAAACTACAGCCCCCCCCTATTTGGTCATTTGACAGCCCCTTGAAAATGTGTATTATTTTTACAGCCCCTTGTTTTCTAAGAAATCAGATGACAGCCCACTGTTAGGAGGCCTATTCCATTTAACGTGAGGTTATTTTGGGATTATATAGATTACTCAAGTCATGTATGAGATTTAAGGGTTCATTATTTTAATTTCAATTGTGACAGCCCCTGATCTTGTACTTAACAGGCATTGACAGCCCCTAATTTTTACTTTTATATAATTAACAGCCCCCGTTTTTTCTTGCTTTGACGCGCGCACAGCGACAGCTCTTCGGGGTCATTACCGCAGTTGTTACCCATTCCTATACTGAGTACCCCCCGGGTGAGTAACTCGGGGACACAGAGAGTTACTCACCCCGTGGGTCAGCATGGTGCATCGCCTCCTGTGCGTTACTCCCCATGGCTGATGCATCATGAGGGCATGCAGAGGGGTCCCCCCCCCAGGTCGGAAAGTCCCCGAAATTAAGTGCTCCAGGTCACAAAGTCGCTTTTTTAGACTATTTTACTAAAGCCAAATTTATCCAAAAGTCGCCAGGTCGCTTATATTATTGTAGCAGGTCGCCAGGTCGCTTTTTACCCCTCTGTAGCCACTCATAACATAACAGCATTATGCTGTTGTATTACCAGCCTACCCCCCTACGTCCCAGGACGTCTCACGGCACCAAGGGGCGTCCAGGAACATGGCATCTCCTGCACACATACCTCGGCCTGCCAGTACCACTGACAAAGACGTCAGTCCGGGGTAATTTAGCTGCATTCTACATGATTACAGTGTACGGCCACAGATTGACACTGATGGACGCTAAAGTGACAAACATCCCCCGCCCTACCCACCCGACCACCATCTACAAGGACCGCATGCACGGTGGCTGGGTTTTCGCACCATTTTGTGTTCTCATAAGTACTTTCAGTTTCCAAGGTTAGTTGAAGGTCAATAAGAGGAGGTCAATGAGAGATTGTATGGGACGGGATCACACCGTGCTGTACCGTGCAATACAGCCTTTGTGAGCTGACAGGGCGTCTTACATGGAAGATCAAGTCAGTATAAAGGGAGGGGGGCAGAGACATCATAATGTAGCAGCGTGACAGGCCCCTTTCATGCTGTGACGCGGGGGTCGCCCTCACCCCCACACACACCCAGCTAAGTAAACATCTTTATGTAGAGGTGGGAACAGCAACAAGTTAGGTGAGGGGCTGCAGAAGAAAAAGCAGTTAAGAAAAAAGTCAATGACCCCGGTGGTGCCTCCCCATTACGACTGTCGTAAAACCACATGGAGCTGGCGACTGAAGGACTGTCAGGACTGATGGGGCTGAGGAAGCTGGATCCCGGCAGCTGGGCGCCATTCAGTACACCTATGTGGCCGTCGATTTAATAATAACGACAATGTTTACTTATACATGTATTAAGCACGTCTATATCGAATAATACCTAGACTAGAGTGAAGCTAGCCAACTACTATCCGCTATACTGGAGTCTGTGGTGTACAGGCAATCTGTACCTTGGTACATCAGTCAATCCATATTATTGATATAAAGGTTGGTTCCACTTTTGCAGAATCAAAGTCAATCTATAGTTTGAGAACAATCAGCTGTAACTTGGGTCTTTCTTTTGTAATAGCTTTAGTACAGTCAGCATACATGCATTGTGTAAGGCTAGTAATATCTGTAGCTGGAGTACATTCAGGTTGTAGCTTTTGTAAAGCCATCCTCTAACCTGGGGGCCTTGGTGTGGGGTCCTCATGTCACATCTCCATTTTAAGAAATGGCCATGTCACCATATTGATTTTAAGAAATGTCCCATGTCACTATCTAATTTTCCTCCAGTCCCATGTCACTATAAGCCTCAAAATGATCCGTGTGGCCGTGTTGAATATAGGGGTCTAGGGCCATAACCTGTCAGAACAAAGATGCCCTGTAAGGGAGTGCTCATTTTTTAACAACAGGGGGGGGGGTGGTGAGATTTTTCACACCCCCCTCTAGAGGGGTCGAAATTTTTTACCCCCCCCCCCCCGGCAGGCCGAAAATCGCGCGCGTTCGCGCCCCTTTGTAGCATAGTAACGCGCGGGCTTTTTGCCTCAAAACAGGTTGAATTTTTTTGACCCCCCCCAAGAGGGGTCTAAATTTTTTACCCCCCCCCCCGGTCAAGGGGTCCAAATTTTTTACCCCCCCCCCCCCAATCCACCACCCCCCCCCCCTGTTGTTAAAAAATGAGCACTCCCTAACTAGTGGTGATGTACTTTGTGATGTGGTGTGCTTTACGTCTTCACCATGGCAAGGTGAAGGCCGTAGGTTGTGTGACAGCCGTCAGAGTGACTGACAGCTTCTATGTAATAATAACATGACATTACACCACCTTAAGTGGAACACTTATCATCGCCACTCACCTCACAACCTGCCAAGACGCACCCAGTCACACTACCGTCATGCCGACCGGCCACAGCCCAGGCACTAGGCAGGACGCCCAGCCTACATGCCCTACTCAGAGAAAAGAAACAGCGTCAAAACGGACCCCTTAGGTCAGCCAGAGAGTCACCTAGGCTCCCTCAGGCGACCTTGGCTCCCCTAAAAAGGGGAGTCATTCTGGAGGCAACCTGGACTCCCTTTTGACGCTGTTTCTTTTCTCTGTGTACCCACACCCCACCCACCAGCACAACATGAACCAGCCTGTAACACTCTTTTACCTGACATATACTTTTCTATGAGTGATTCAATGCACTTAACTTGTTTTATAGGAGATGATTAAAGAAAGCAAATTGATTTTCCCAAATTGCCCATCCCTCTTGCTGTCGTCCACCATGGGTGTGACCAGGGACACAGTTGGCTGTTCCCGTGTTTTTGACGAGTGTCTTTAACCCTGTAAGCACGGCATGATACGTAAAGCCTTACAGTGGAGTTGTCGTTTTGGTGTGCCGATGCAGCACCGGAGAGGAACCCGCCGATGCAGCACCGGGGAGGAACCTGCCGATGCAGCACCGGGGAGGAGCCCGCCGATGCAGCACGGGAGAAATCCACCGATGCAGCACCGGGGAGGAGCCCGCCGATGCAGCACGGGAGAAATCCACCGATGCAGCACCGGGAGGAACCCGCCGATGCAGCACCAGGAGGAGCCCCGCCGTTGCAGCACCAGGAGGAACCCGCCGATGCAGCACCGGGGAGGAACCCGCCGATGCAGCACCGGGAGGAACCCGCCGATGAAGCACCGGGGAGAAACCCGCCGATGCAGCACCGGGGAGGAACCCGCCGATGCAGCACCGGGGAGAAACCCGCCGATGCAGCACCGGGAGGAACCCGCCGATGCAGCACCGGGGAGGAACCCCCGGTGCTGCACCAGGGAGGAACCTGCCGATGCAGCACCGGGGAGGAACCTGCCAATGCAGCACCGGGAGGAACCCGCTGATGCAGCACCGGGGAGGAACCCGTCGATGCAGCACCGGGAGGAACCCGCCGATGCAGCCCCGGGGAGGAACCCCCGGTGCTGCACTTTGGGAGTAGATTGACCTTGTATGGCTGGCATTGTGCCGTATAGAATGCAGCACTGGAGTTACTATTAGGCTGCACTGAGGCCACACATGGACACAGAGCATGTTCACCTCAATTCAGATGAAAACATTTCCATACACTATTTAAAATAGTGTAGTGGACGCCCGAAAAGAGCAAGTTCCACCGGGACTCGAACCCGGGTCGCTAGATTGTGTAGACTTTACAAATTCGCATTTCAATAAAGAAAAACAATGCTTCAGCTAAATAAGTCTAGAACTATTTAAATCATCTTTGCATCCTAAACTGCAGTTTAAATAAAAGGGGCATTTAATATACTGTCAACTTGATGTGCCATGTACAAAAGTTCCAACATATATCTGTGCCCAGCAATGCACACACATGTTTACATCTTACTCAAGGCGGACACCTATCTTAATGCACTACGCTGCCCTTTCAAGGCTTTAGCAAAGTACACCAATAAATAAGATCGCTTTTCTGACACGTCAAAGTCAGTAAATGAGATATAACCCTGGGCTGTGCGGAAATTGATTTCTTGAATAGGTTTAGCCGGTAAGTCACACGGCCAATTACCGTGACAAAGGTCCCTCCAAGGGCCATGCCGCGTGAGTTATTATCACTTAACGCACACCTCTGCACAAGGACAGTGGGAGGTTTTGTTAACATGTATCCAAGCCTGTGCCATTCTACACCTCCACCACCGAGGTACAAGCTCTGTCCGTCATGGATGAGCTGGCACTGAGGTACAACTTATGTGGGCCTCTACATGGATTTTTGAGCATGTCCCTGCCTCACTTTTTATGTTTACAGTAACTTCCCCTGTGTAACTTCTTTTTTTTTTTTTTGGGGGGGGGGGGGGGACATTCAGGCCCCCTCCACAATGATTGAGGGGATCCCCCCCCCCCCGACTCCCTTCCCCTACTGCCGCTCACCGTACAGATCTGTCACTCCGTACAGACACGCCGCTGACTGACAGATTCAACATAATTAATAGCTGTATGAAATCACTTTTTAAATGAAAACATTTATGTCCGCCACTCATCACAGGCCAAGCCAGGGGAGGGGTGAGTAATGGGAGTTTGATAAAGTTGTGACAGCTGCCGTTCTAGCTACTGGTGAATAAGAAGGAAGCTGTGGAGCACCTTGTCGTGGGTCAGGGTGTGCAACCATCATCTGCAGTAACTAACGTGGTCTGCAGGAGTGCAGATAATGGTGGATCATCATGCGGCATCTGGGAAGTATCTGAAGGTTGTCTCACAGTGCCCAGCTCTGTGACAGCTCTTTTATTGGGCAATGGTGATTATTATTTGCACTATTCCCAGTCTGTCATGATGTTTTCCTAATTATCATAGATATGCTGATTAGATCGAGATATCATGGGAAACTATGATACTTAGAACACATTGGGATGCCCATCCACATGTATTCACCAAACCAACAGATACAAGATTGATGCAGATCACGTTGATTTGATGCAAATCATAGTTGGGTGATTTGCCGTTATCTGCACTACTGCGGATCACATTAGTTACTGCAGATCACGGTTGTACAAAGGGTGCCCATGGAAATAGACGCACGCAGTTCTACGGGTGATGTGAGGCCCCATGTCCTTGGTAAAAACGGATCTAAACAGTTTAGCTGTCAGGCCATCGGTTACTGCGCCATCGCTGATCTCTACCCCTGAAAATGGTCCGACAAAATATCCCACAAGTTTGATATTATTGGACCAATTAAAACATCACACCTGATGGTTCATTAAAAGGCCTAGAACCAAATCGGATACACATCAGTTTTGATAGAAACTACACTTAAATATTTGGTGAACTAGACGCTTCCCACATAAACGGGAGATCCCCAGTCAACACTGTTAGAACCTACAGACAGCAAAGGATGGCAGTGATTTGTTAAGGCATTTAACATCTTTACAGCTGGGAGTGTCATTTTCTCTTTGATGTGCCCCAGTGGTGACAGCCTTGACCTGGGCAGATAATGTTGACCTCAGGGTCAGACGACAATAAATCATAATTCCACCCCAAGATATTACTATTTCTACTGTGTTTTCTGCATTAAAGCTCATTTTTGTTACATTAGGCATGTACACTTATGTAAACTATGTTACGGATCGCTAAGGGAAATGGTATCCATGAGGTACAGCGTCTAACTTGGGAATCCACTATTGTGATTACTGATGAGGGTGGAACAGATCAAAATAACTAAAATACCATTTTCTTTTTGCGCAATTTTCCCTCCTACTTACAAGGCCGGGCGCCTTACAAATATCGTTTTTATCTTTGCTAGGATGATGGGATATCCCAAGGCCCGGCATTGAGTACCTAAACCACGTCACTGATGCATTATTTATTGAAATAAAGCCGGGAGGGGATGTGCAAATTGATTTCTTGAATAGGATTCAGAAAAAGATGCCATTCTAAACGCGTCAACAAGATAGACACTTACTGTGACGATGGTGTCTTACTGTGGCCTGCTGCAGCTCTACGCAGGGAGGGGGTCACTTCAACCAGCTTTAAGTATCAGTTTGTATGCATGATGAATCATATACATGCCAATATAATAACCAATATAAGACTGTATGGAAAAGTAGTATTTGAGCCCCCTTTAGTTCTGATTTGGGGGCCCAGCCCCCTCTGCACCCACCTTTCCCTATGCAGGAGAGGAAGGATTGAAAATTGTGTGTATCAAATTACAGGTCTCGACAAATTTTGGGTTGGGGGGCCCAAACATATTCAGCCCCCCCCCCCCCCCCTCAGTGATTGGGGCGGGGGCGGGCCCCCTGCCCCCGCCCCTTTTCCTACGCCACTGCTCTATGTTAGTCTGACGTGTTCCCTCTGCAGCATCTATTTTTGCTTGAGACCAAAGAGGTTTAAACCCGTTATTTGATAATTTACCTGGGTTTCCACAGGTTGACGATACCGACTTTGTTAATCTCATGGACATCACTGATGATCTTGCTGATCTTGCTCACCTTATTAGTTTTTCACTTGGATCTCCCTTACATCCTTAAAATAAAGAGAGAGAAAAAAACAACTGGCTGCATGTATGATACCAACCATACATGTATTTGTAAATTGCATACCACATAAAGATAAATGTAGAACCCCCTCCCCGATAGGCACGGCTGGGTGACGTGTACAACAACAGGCCGGGGTCTACACCCGGGGGGGGGGGGTACTCAAATTTATTTTGACAGGGGTGTGCGGCTGAGCCTCTGACAAACCCTTCCCCTTGGCTAGAGGGATTTTGGTAAAAAGGGCCTTTGTTTTCATACATTTCGCGAACACGCGCCTCTTGACTAGAGCAATTTTGGTCAAAAGTGCTTCTGTTTTAGAGAAATTTGCCGAAAATTGGAGGGATTCCAGTCAAAAGTGACCGTCTTTGCATGAATTTTGGTGAAAATTCGAAAAAGTGACCCTTGGCTAGAGGGATTTTAGTGAAAACAGACCCTTGGCTAGAGGGATTTTGCTGAAAACAGACCCTTGGGTAGAGGGATTTTGCTGAAAACAGACCCTTGGCTAGAGGGATTTTGCTGAAAACAGACCCTTGGCTAGAGGGATTTTGCTGAAAACAGACCCTTGGCTAGAGGGATTTTGCTGAAAACTGACCCTTGGCTAGAGGGATTTTGCTGAAAACTGACCCTTGGCTAGAGGGATTTTGCTCAAAAACGACCCTTGCCAGCCGCACACCTGTGTATACAAAATATACCAAGTGCCCCCCCCCCCCCCCGGGGTCTACATCCTCCCTTTGTACAGAACTTAACTACATGTACACCATAAACAATCCCCGCCAGATCAGATAAAGCCGGCCCTGCCAACCCCCCAGGTGGACGGTGGGAGCCAGGTAGGGTACACAGACATGAGATAAACTAGTATTTCTTCTTTTTTTTTTTTACCTCAAACCAGAAACTGCGACCTATGTGAATCCCACACACCGCACAGCACAGATGTAAGTGGTCAGGGATCAACCACTAATGTACACACTAATCCGGCAGGGGCCACATGAGGTCACTAATGTACATGCTAATCCGGCAGGGGCCACATGAGGTCACTAATGTACATGCTAATCCGGCAGGGGCCACATGAGGCCATTAATGTACACGTTAAACCGGCAAGGGCCCTGTTTTGATAGGGTCGGTCGGGTGACCTGAAACAAACCTTTGTTTTTTGGCCTTACCCCACAGGTAAGTCTGGTAAAATTACTAAACCAAAGTGTGTTAATACATGTATTTCACATTATTATGACACAACTAGTTCACCACGGACATGAACTTGGGCATTCCATGGGCATTAATTCCAGTATAGGGTTTGTCTTTCAATCGCAGTGTTAACACAATTTTAGCGTCAGAATTGGTTTACATATGTATATTGAACCTAAAATATCAAACTATATTGTCATAATTTATTCTTTTTATGACACCACTAGTTCACCATGGAGACTGAAAATGCCTTAGGGAGTGGTCATTTTTTAACAACAGGGGGGGGGGGTTGGTGGATTTTCGCGCGAGCGGGTCAGAATTTTTTTGGTCCCCCCGCGATAGGGGTCGAA
The DNA here is from genome assembly GCA_947462335.1 of Harmothoe impar. NCBI lineage: Eukaryota > Metazoa > Annelida > Polychaeta > Phyllodocida > Polynoidae > Harmothoe > Harmothoe impar. Next base: position 57,284,556 of record OX381716.1, on the reverse strand, counting down.
ATTTTTTCAGTCCCCCTCCAGGCAGGTTGAAATTGAGCGCGGTCGACCCCTTTGAGCTATAGTAACGCGCAGGCTTTTCCGCTAAAAAAGGGTGTAATTTTTTTGGTCCCCCCCTCAGGAGGGGTCCAAATCTTTTTGGTCCCCCCCCCAAATCCACCAACCCCCCCCCCCCTGTTGTTAAAAAATGACCACTCCCTTAGGAGATAATACATTGTACATCTATACATTACCCTGATGACATATTGATATAAATCTAGATTCTTGTGACACAACAAGTCCGGAACTATTTTCCACCCATAACTAATATGATGGTACACCCCGGGCATCCTACCTGCGGGTCGCGTGGCGAGGTGCTGCCGCTGGATGTTCCGTAACCAGTAGGACAGGTAGCTGGACGGCCGGCCGCGGCGCTTCCTGGGCACTGGGGTCACCACCATCCAACCTGAAACACAGAGCGTAGAGTTATACACAGACAGAGCTACACCGGCGTCACCACCATCCAACCTGAAACACAGAGCGTAGAGTTATACACAGACAGAGCTACACCGGCGTCACCACCATCCAACCTGAAACACAGAGCGTAGGGTTATACACAGACAGAGCTACACCGGCGTCACCACCATCCAACCTGAAACACAGAGCGTAGGGTTATACACAGACAGAGCTACACCGGCGTCACCACCATCCAACCTGAAACACAGAGCGTAGTGTTATACATAGACAGAGCTACACTGGCGTCACCACCATCCAACCTGAAACACAGAGCGTAGAGTTATACACAGACAGAGCTACACCGGCGTCACCACCATCCAACCTGAAACACAGAGCGTAGTGTTATACATAGACAGAGCTACACCGGCGTCACCACCATCCAACCTGAAACACAGAGCGTAGTGTTATACATAGACAGAGCTACACCGGCGTCACCACCATCCAACCTGAAACACAGAGCGTAGAGTTATACACAGACAGAGCTACACCGGCGTCACCACCATCCAACCTGAAACACAGAGCGTAGTGTTATACATAGACAGAGCTACACCGGCGTCACCACCATCCAACCTGAAACACAGAGCGTAGTGTTATACATAGACAGAGCTACAGCGGCGTCACCACCATCCAACCTGAAACACAGAGCGTAGTGTTATACATAGACAGAGCTACACCGGCGTCACCACCATCCAACCTGAAACACAGAGCGTAGAGTTATACACAGACAGAGCTACACCGGCGTCACCACCATCCAACCTGAAACACAGAGCGTAGTGTTATACATAGACAGAGCTACACCGGCGTCACCACCATCCAACCTGAAACACAGAGCGTAGAGTTATACACAGACAGAGCTACACCGGCGTCACCACCATCCAACCTGAAACACAGAGCGTAGAGTTATACACAGACAGAGCTACACCGGCGTCACCACCATCCAACCTGAAACACACAGAGCGTAGGGTTAGGCCAAAATGAAATAAAAATGTTGGTTTCCGGTGACATGGTCTGACAAAGCAGGCCCGGCCGGTGGGATTTTTTCTTCATCTCATATTTAATCCTTAATAATTGTCCGATTTACAAACCGTAAAAATCAGAAAGTGGCAAAAATGAAAGAAAATGAAAAAAAAGGGTGACCCAGCAATGTTTTGCAAAGACCCGGCCTGGTTACCGGAAACTTTTTTTATTTGGCCCTATACATAGACAGAGCTGCACGCTGAAGTGACCAAGTCAGTGGTTATTGCACGAGTGGGGGTTGTCCCATTCTGCACGCTGGCCGCATAGTGCAGAGTGGGACAAAGTGATGGAAAACATTGTGAAAACAGGGAACATAATCATAGTCAATGATGATATTGTCTTTTATGTCTCAAATATGAATCTAGAATCACAATGCCTAAATACTGTGTAAAATGTGGACGTTTCCAAACCGGTGCTATATCCCATAGACAAATGATATTGTCTTTTATGTCTCAAATATGAATCTAGAATCACATTTGTCTATGGGGTATACCGTAAAACCTTGCATATAAGCCGCGGCTAGTACGTGAATAGATCAGCCGTGCGGCTTAGAGGATCGGCCTAGGGTCAGGGTGCGGCTTATACGCGAGTTTTTGCCACTATGGTTCAGTACTAAAATCGGCACATTCAGATCGCCAGTGCGGTTTATAGGATCAGCCTTAAATCAGGGTGAGGCTTATACGCGAGTTTGCCTTATACGCGAGGTTTTACGGTAGCACTGATTTGGAAACATCCACATTTAACACAGTATTTAGACATTGATTGGCGTTGGTCTGTCAGGAATGTGACAGTACGATGTGCAGTGACCAATATGGCACTAACTACAGGAGGTGCACTTTCCTGCATAGTTCCCATGGCTCCGAGCCATGTCGAGTTGTACAGGTATCTAGTCGCTTTGGCTGGGATGTTCTGAAGTCATCCAAGTGGAATAATCTCCTCCCATAAAATAGTGTTATTGGAGTGTGACCTGGGCGGGCTGTTTCTGGGCGCCACCTCACCTCAGATAGCGCCGAGACAGCGCCTCCACACATGGGCGCCTAACCCGCTAACCCGTTAAGGCCGCATGTCGCTAAAAGTCAACATTTGTCGTCATGATGCACCAATGCAGCCCAGTGAGTAACTCGCCGGTGCTACATTGGGGCATCATACCGACCCTTCAGGAGTGTATCAACCCTGTAGGTTCAGTATGATCCATGAAAGTTTAGGTGGCAGCACTGACCAGTGCCGCGTGCATGCATGCATCATGAAAACTGATAAACAAGCATGTTGAAGCATCAACCAGTCCCAAGAGAGTTTATATATAATTCCACATAAATGCCGCGAGATATAAATACCTCGACAACCCGGTATGTAGTGAGTACAAAAGGGTTGGTGCAATTTAACTTAATAAATGCTGCTATTTATAAACAGCACGCCAACCCGGTATGTGAGGATGTCGCTGAGATGGATGGGTGTGTAGATGGAGACGTGAGATGGGGTACACCTCCCCGTGGACGCCCCATCTCAGGGATCCCTCCGTGACTGCGGCAGATAAATCCTCCCCACCTGCCTGTGAGCACCTGTATCTGGGTGTAATTGCCGCACTGTCTCTGTCATGCCGCGTCCCGCCCTCTCAGACACAACCAGACACAACACTCAAAAATTAAACTTGTCTCCAGACTCTTCAAAGTGACGGTCATAAAATAAACGAGTCAAAAACTTGTCTAAGTGACAAGGAAGTGGGTCTTCTAGCTGGAAATAGAAGACCCACTTGGTATGTGCCAGCCCAAAACCCGACATTTGCCAGCTCCAGATTCTATTTGTGGGATAGTAACCTGATACGTTAGACAACTTTTGACTCGTTTATTTTATGATAGTCACTTCGACGAGTCTGGAGACGAGTTTACTTTTTCAGTGAACCAGCACCACCCAGCCCCTCACCCCCTACCTGGGATCCCTACGTCACTCTTCTGTTGACCTAAGGAAACATTTAAAACGACTTTTTTAAAAAGAGACTAATGACAAAGCTCTGGAATTTCGTTCAACTCCTTCTTAATGATTCACAGGAAGTTTAGAACTGATACAAGTATTATAATATGTGACATGTGCTGCGAAAAGAGACGTTAGGGCACCTTACAGTAAGGTCTCATTTCATGACACTCAGATCCCTTGGAGGAATATCCTCGTGGTCAGGGGAGACAACCTATTACATTTGTATTAACTGTTACACATATATCGGGCAAAATGGTCGCTGTTCCATATATTCGTGTACTAGTAGTCAGAATAGAGACCCACCATGCCAAATCAGAGGAGTAGTTTTGCTGTTTTCGTAACTGTATTGCAATTTTTGAAATGTGTTTTTACGTTGATATAACAGTGACAGTATGGGACACATGGATCCCTCCAGCCTCCCTTACTTTGATTCTCCTTCTCTAATTGGTGGTAATTGGCCGCAACCACGTCTTTGATTGTTCAATTATTACTTGTTATGGGCGGCGACACGTGATAACGAGTTTAAAGGTAAACCAGACATCAAAGTTGCACACCCGGACCTATACCTGCAGAACCCACAGTCTAAGTGGATAACGTGGCCTATTGCCACTTTATGGTACTGCTTCAGCTCTTTAAGGACGGCATCATGCCTTAATGCATCAAGCCCTTGGTCGCCATGATGCATGAATGCAGCCATGGCGAGTAACTCACCAGAGCTGCATTCAAGCATCTACCGAAAATACAGGGTTGAGATACCCCAGAAGGGCCGGCATGATGCACCAATGCAACACTGGCGAGTTACTCCCTGGGCCTGCGTTGGTGCATCATGACGACCAATGTCTTTTTTTAGCGACATGCCGTCATTAAAGGCTTAAAGACCACCTAGTGTTTTAGCCCTTTATTGTCATATTGCATGGATGCAGCCCTGGTGAGTCTTCTACAGAGAGGGCTGCGTGCATGCATCATGACGACCACTCGGGAGTGTATCGCCCTTGCAGTGTCGGCATGATGCATGAATGCAACACGGGTGGGTTGTTCGCTAGGCTTATTCAAGCATCATGACGATGAAGGGCACATGAAGGGCATGATGCATAATGCGGCCATGGGAGCTAAGACTAGTAAGGCCAAAAAAAAAGGTTGTGTTCAGGTATCCCTAGCGACCCTATTTTTTTGGTCCTACCCAATTTTTTTTTCTTTTTTGGAAGGCATTTTTGTGTTTTTTTCTACCAAAAAACGTTTTTTTTTTAATGAAATTTATTTTTCTCGTAAAGTTATACGAAAATGGGAGGAATTTTGTCTCAAAATCCTTTAAAAAATTCGGTAAAAAAAAAAAAAGTCGACCTACCTACCCTCCTTTTTTTGGCCCATGTTACCTGAACACAACTTTTTTTTTTTGGCCTAAGAGACACATCCATGTGGATGGTTCACATCAAGGCTGCTGAAATCAAATAATGTGGTCCAAGTTGTTTTAAGAGGACTGTGTATACAGTTTGACGTATTTCACGCAAATTATAAACCAGCGATTTTTTTTGTATGCTTTACCATGCATTGAAAACACGCGAATCTGGCCCATTTTAACTCTTCTGAGAAAATGTATACCCGGAAATACCTTCAGAGTAGTGATGATGGGCCCATTAGGGGCACATACAATTACACTCTTTCAATTACGTCTACGTAATTATAGGGATAAGGGTCACTTGACAATATTCTGTAATTATGTGAGATTGTCATGAACACGTTGCCACCTGACTAAAACTATTACATGTACCCGATGTTTCCCCATGGGTGTCTAATGCACGCTGTGGTCCCACGGTTTATGATGTATATACCCCAAGTACCAGGAGCCACTCCCAATAGCACCTAACATCTACACTCATGAACCTACAGGTATATCTAGACAATGAAATTATAGTAATTAACATTTCAAATCAATTTTGGATTAACCGTGTAGGGTCATAATGCTGCAAGAACCTCTTGTGGGGATGCAGAGCCCCCCCCCCCCCAGGTCGGAAAGTCGCAAAAATTAAGGGCCTCATGTCACAAAGTCGCTTTCTTGGACCCTTTATTCTATTGACAATTTTGTCCAAAGGTCGCCTGGTCGCTTTAAAGGGCCCAGGTCAAAATATCGCCTTGAATATGGCCCAAGTCGCCAGGTGGCTTTTGACCCATCTGCAGCCACAATTGTGAGTAACTCGCCGGTCGGCATGATGCACTAATGTAGTGCTGGCCCGGGGGGCCACTCCCTATCTTTGCTATAGTAACTATCTGTGAACATCACCTCAAATTTGATACCCTTATCACGGGAGAAAAATCAACGAAATAGCACCCTTTTCAAGGAAAATTGAGTATAAAACATACCCCAATCAAGGGAGACCAAGAAAAATATACCCTTACCAAGAGTGGCCGAGAAAAATTACAGAAAAGAAATAGGCTTAAAATCCCGGCTTAAAATGTACCCTAATATTTCTTATGTCGACAGAAATTGAAAAAGATTTCCAGAAACAAGTTTTCCCAGCCATTGGGTCTGTGCCTAGAGTCCAAAAATATACCCTTTCCCTTGGAATCATGTTCACACATAGTCAGTAATGCTGAGGGAGTGCCCCCCACCCGGGAGTGCTGGTTCAATGTAGTTCCTGACAGGAACTCGGAGGGTGTATCGTGTATCGTGCAGACCAATGGGAAGCTATGGGACTAAAGGCCAGCCGTCAACACGTCAACAAGTGCAGCATGTGAAGAACTGAATGGGTGAAAAAAACGAGTCACCTTTTTATGTGCCTTTTACGTCTGTAAGGTGACAACTCTACACCGCAGTACCTCCAGGAAACACGCAGGATAGAGTCACTACATATGTTATATAGACCCAGTACCTGCCCATGACAGAGCTCACCTGGTCCGCATGTCACGTCTTAAACCCCCCGGGGGGGGGGGCGGCATTTGAATTTTTTTTGACAGGGGTGTGCGGCTGGACCTCTGACAACCCTTACCCTTGTTAGGGCGATTTTTATGCCAAAAAGTTACCCTTGTTAGGGCATTTTCGGTCAAAAGTGCCTAGGTTTCGGTAAACAAGCGATAAAAGAGCCGAAAAGTTACCCTTGTCAGGGCATTTTCAGCCAAAAGTGCCTAGGTTTCAGAAAAAAAGCGATATCATAGACCATGTTTGTGTAAATCTGCTGAAAAAATTACCCTCGTGCGGAGGATTTTGTCAAAAAGTGGCAAATATTGGTAAAAATCCAGACATTTTTGTGAAAAATAGACCCTTGTTAGGGCGATTTTCATGAAAGTGGACCCTTGTTACCGCGATTTTTTTCTTGAAAAGTGGACTCTTGTTAGAAAAAGTAGCCTTCCCTGCCGCATACATGTGTATACAAAATATACTAAGTGCCCGCCCCCCCCCAACCCCGGGCTTAAACCCCCAGCTGAGTACCTGTCCCGATTGCACTCCGACTGTCAATAAAGGGGTACCGAGACCTTCACCTTTAACTGGTGAGAACATGGTGACCGACCCGAGCTGCCCCAAACATCATGTGCCATTCTGTATAAATCAGTTCTTGGGGAAGTAATGTCATCTATCCTTTAAGGGCCGCATAGCGAACTCAGGCAATTCATTGGCCTTGATTTGATGCAGCAGGGGGTGCTGAGGGCTCCCTGTGTGGAGTTGTCACAACAAGGCCTGACCTTGGTGCCTGCTGGGTCGTGGCCTTCCTGTGTACACAGATGTAGGGCGTGTATATCCGTCCCCAAGGACACACACAGATCACCCAAGGACACACAGATCATCCTTTACAGGGACAAGGGCGACAGGTGATCCAAGGATTAATTGACAAGACAATTTTCCTTAAACTCAGGCTATTTGTATTCCATATCATATGCAATCAAAATACAAAGTAAAAAAGTGGGGTCCCAGTGCTAGTTTCTCCAGAATTGGCCATGTAAGATTGATATTTAGGGAGTGCTCATATTTTAACAACAGGGGGGGGGGCGGTGAGATTTCGCGCGGAGCGTGCGAAATTTTTTCACCCCCCCCCCGCTAGAGGGGTCGAAAATTTTTACCCCCCCCCCCGGCAGGCCGAAAATCGCGCGCGTTCGCGCCCCTTTGTAGCATAGTAACGCGCGGGCTTTTTCCCTCAAAACAGGTTGAATTTTTTTCACCCCCCCCCCCAAGAGGGGTCTAAATTTTTTACCCCCCCCCCGGTCAAGGGGTCCAAATTTTTTACCCCCCCCCCAAATCCACCACCCCCCCCTGTTGTTAAAAAATGAGCACTCCCTTATATCATTGAATTGAATGGGCACGGCCTGTGAAAGTAGCTATATCTGGTGTGTTTTGATGAATAAATCACAAACTAGACAAAAAATTCACTCAAAACTAAATTTAAGCCTAGTAATATACAACAATCAAGATTATAAAGTAAAATCATATTGTTGCAGTGCTACTTTTTGCACAATATGGCTATGAACACAGAGAGACAGGTGCCTTAATGCTTAAGCCTACGGGGCGCAACAGAGGGGGGTGGGGGGGGGATGGGTACTTTTGGTGGAAACTATTTTAGGTATTAATATAATCAACCTCAGGAGCATGGAAATGTGTGTTGCTAGGCAGATAAATAATAAGAATAGCTGTTGCTAGGCAACCAGCTGTTTTAGCAACAAACAAATTGAACCATTGAATTCCTTGGGTCCATGTTAGGGGGGTAGGTATGACTGTAATCAACCTCAGGAGCATGGAAATGTGTGTTGCTAGGCAGGTAATCGATTAGAAAAGCTGTTGCTAGGCAACCAGCCATCTTAGCAACAAACGAATAGACCCATTGAATTCCTTGGGTCCATTTTAAGGGGGGTAGGTAGTATTATAATCAACCTCAGGAGCATGGAAATGTGTGTTGCTAGGCAGATACACAATTAGAATAGCTGTTGCTAGGCAACTGGCCGCCTTAGCAACAAACCAATAGAAGCATTGAATTCCTTGGGTCTATGTTAGGGGGGGTAGGTAGTATTATAATCAACCTCAGGACCTATCAAAGGTTGATTAATATTAATGTTATCGTTATGCATAAATTCGTGTTGTGACACCTTAAAACAAAATGGCGGCAACCCTGAAAACAAAATGGCGGCACCTGTACTGACTTCCTGTCAAGTGAAAACAATATAATGCCTCAACCTGGTAGTTCGCAGGCTCACCACCAGGGCCCCTCCGGGGCCTTTCGGCCTTAAAAAATGCCAGAATGCTCTCAATATAAAATGGGATTTAGTTTAAAAAACAGCCGCTAGGGGCCTGTCGCTCTCGTCCTTAATAAATATTATTTTAAACAAACATGGTAGTTGTGTTTGTGTCTTTTAGGATATTGCCTGTTGCCTGTCCGTCTGCACTGGGTAATGCTACTTCCGTACCTACACAGATAATCTAAATGCTCCGGCCCTTAGTCTGCAGTCACTATCCCAGGTTGGTCATAGGGACATTGGTCAGGCATGACCAAGTGCTATTCAAAAATGACAACATGGCAAACAACATAATGACTAACAGCTACTAATGCCTTACTCAAAAGGACTTAGCCTAACATGGAAAGACTAGGGTGAGTTGACAATAGTAACTATAAACCTAGGTTGGTTGTATAGGGAGCCTAAGGATATCAGTGTACATGACCACCTCATGGACACGGGTGTAGGCCCGGGACACATTAAATGGTCAAGGTCACTGGTTACTGGAGTTATGTACCAGGACATGCGAGGTGCACCCGGGGTGTGTACTTATCTGTATGTGTATGCTGCTAGTGTATGGCAATAACCAGACAAGGCCATGGTTTATTGTCTGCACCGCTGACATCTATCTAGGTAGCTGTGTATTCCTGACCTGGGTTAGTCTGAGTGTGATATGGGTGTGGGCGGGTGTGGGTGTGTCCGGGATGTAGATCACTACACGCTGTTATCATGTAAGGTACTGAACCATGTCGTTACTTATCTCCACTCGCTGCATCACCTATTTGTATATGTATTGTCTTTTCTGTGAAGAGTCACCTTTTTATGTGTCAGGAAGTGTCTCTATTATTTCATGGTGACTACGGCACTCCCATTGATTTAACCAAGGAAGGCCGTATTTAACACCCCAGTGACATAACCATTGTCCGTAGTTAACGGCCCGTCAAATCATCAAAATTGTTGATTTAACCACTGTAAATGAGCCTTTTCAGAGCAAATAAGTGGAATTCTGATAAATATTGTTAATAAGGACATGAATAGACACAAAGGAGCACTCGTAGAGGTCCTCACTGAGGGTTATTACACTTGGCTTCGCCTCATGAAATAACCCTCAGTGAGGACCTCTACGAGTGCACCTTTGTCTATTTATCTTGGCATTGATAACTTTTATTCTTGTACATGTATGTGAATACTGGTCGGGGCAGAAAGTATTTGACATGTTATTGTACACGTATACTGCCTTGCAAATTCCCATAGCTGACGTATTTTTGGAAGGCGCAACATGTGCAATCCTACGTGAATAAACCCCTTTTGAAACTCACCCCCTACGTCTCACCGCGCACCAGTGAGCCGGTAAGTGAGGGGTCATGATGCGGTTATAATGTTTGATCCTCAAGGAAACGGTGTAAAAGTATACGCCATTTGCCAGACTCTTACGGCACACTGGTAGTAGTATAGTATGTATCGGAACGGGACTATAGTTAAGTACTGTTTATTACTCAATCGACATGCAGCCAATCAGAGGCCTCCATTTGGTCACGTGACCGGAAGTGACCTACTTAGGGGATTAGTGGTGCATTCTGGGTAACCCTGCAGCCAATCAGAGGCCACCATTTGGTCACGTGACCGGAAGTGACCTACTTAGGGGGATTAGTGGTGCATTCTGGGTAACCTACTGACCTACTTAGGGGACCGGAAGTGACGTCATATGACCTAATTTAGGATCACGTGACCGGAAGTGACCTGGTGAGTCACGTGAGCGGAAGTGACGTCACATGACCTAATGGCCGACCGGAAGTGAGTGACCTCATTGAAGATCACGTGACCGGAAGTGACTTGATTGATCACGTGAGCGGAAGAAGAAGTTTTTTTGTTTAGGAAGTGAGGGTCTTTAGGATCACGTGACTGGAAGCGACGTCGTCACATGAGTGACGCTTTAAGAGACTGCGCGACTTACTAGTAAAAGAAGACGTATGAAAATAAAAACACAACAATATTTTATTTTATTTTTTTTATTTATTTTTTTTTCAATCTTGATAAACACTCTATTTTTTTGAAAAGATGCACACGCTTATTTTTTTTTTTTTCATATCTCTAAAGGACTCGTTGTCACACCGTCAGAATGCACGCGACGCTTATAATACAAGTAGCGCACGCCGTCTTTCTCTATGGTGTAGGTGACCATTTTGTTTCGCACCACTTTGAAGTTTCTATTTACAGCAATGAGAGTTTTTCGTTGGCGAAGAACATCCAAGAAGTCGTCTGGTTCCTGAGGGTTTTGTTTCTTCTGTACGCCTTTTGCACTCCATTTTTTGGATTTTCTTTCACCGGTGTCGCTGACTCGATCGTAGCAAATGTAAGTCTTAGGGTTGAGACTTAGGATCCCGTCACCTTCCCACTCCGCTTTCATAAGCCCCGAAGTTCTCAGATCGTGAAGGTACCGTCTCTCACAACATCCGCCGGGCGGCGGACACCATTCTCGCACTCTTTCCGTTTTTGTCTTCACGAAAAGCTCTAAGTGATCGTCGCACACCGCTGTCGGAAGCCACTTTCGTTTCTCTCTGAAGTACGTCTCTCTCAGGCGAGGTTTGACTAGGTCATCCAACGTGTCACCGCTGAGAGCCATGTAAAGACTGTCGGTGTCCATTTGACAAAGGGCATAATCGCGCCGATCGACGAATCTATCCAAGAAGTCGTATGTGAACTCTAACATTTTCAACTTCGCGTACTGGTATACCATGAACCCTATTTGAATAGGGAGGTTGTTCTTGACTGTTTTCGGTTGTAGTTCGACTTCAAACAGATCGGAACTCAACTCGGACGCCTTTTTGAAGCGCCACGAATTGGCCAATAGTTCGAACTTCCGACTGTCAGTGTATCTCACCGCCGTGTGTTTTTCTTTGTTGCAGATTGTTTTACCGTACGTAGCGTTTCCCATTAACTTGTAACAGTCTGACAGAATTTTCTCGTTCTCGTTCACGTCGCCACGTCTTCGCGCCGCCGTTACTTTGTCCGCGAAACCGGCAAAGGAGCGTTTAGGTAGGTATTCTACCACCAGCTGCACTTTGGTGACTATCAAACCGTGCTCTAAATACCACTTGAGAAGCGGCGTTCCCAAGAGAATATTTTTTCCGTGGTAACTTCCTATCAGACATCTCTGAGGCGTGTTCAACAGCTTTTCTTCCTGCGCAAAGTCTGACATGTGAGGGCCTATGTCCGATTTTGAAACGGTCGCGTTCTTGAAAACGGGGGTCATTTCTTCGAAGTAGTCTCGTAGGTGAGGCGGCGTAGTGATGTCCACTTGAACTAAACCGAACATTTTCTCCTCTTTCACAGCGGAAAGGATGTCGCTCTCGCTCATCGCGTTTCGAGACACTTTCAAAGCGTCAACCTTCCAGCGTTGTTGGGAGGCCTTGACCCGCTCATCTCGACGCTTCATCTCTCGCCATTCGCACTCCCACACGACGACCAGCTTGTGACCTAGCGCTTTCAAGTAAGCGCTTACTCTGGTCGTTCTGTCGCGTCTCTCCTCTCTCAGTGAAGCGCACTGATATCGGTGCGACGGTATGCACTCGTGAGCGTGGAACCAACACCCGTGAAACTGGAAAACCGTATTAGAGGCCGCGTGAAACCCGTCCACGCGAATTCTCCGACAGCCTACAACCATCTCGCCGCCGTTCAAAGCATGGCGCAGTTTCACGTCGCGGTCGTGCTCTACGAAGCGTAACCACTCCAAAGCGCTGTGAGAGTTTCTTTGCCTAATTTCGGGCTTGAACTCGGTCTCGGGCCGTCTCACCGCGTAATGGCCCGTGCAGTGCGCTTCGCTCATGCAGCGCAAGTACAGAGAGTTAGCGTCTAGTCCTAGGATGTGTTGGCACGGTCTCGCTTCTTCGCCGTACTTGTGCTCCCTTATCCGCGTGGTGCCCTTCTCGTGAAATCTATGGAAGATGATGGAAGGACCGCCGACTAGATTTTCTTTGATCAGAGCGTGGAGGACGGCGTCGAACTGGGGGAACGTTGTGAACGCGTCTTCTAGGTTTTGGAAGAGGAACCGTAAAGTCAAACCAGCGAGAGAAACTCCGTCTTTCAACATGTCAATGCCGCGATCTTGGAAAAATTTAGCGTGATTTTTCAGAGCTTCTATGAAAGGTTTGACGTCTTTGTTGTTGTAGTGGATCAAGTAGTCTTCCATAGTTTGCATCTTCTCGTCGGACCAAACTTTCTGACATGCGGCGTAGTCGGATTCGGACATTTTGACGCCCGTCAGCTCGCTGTCGAAAGCCGATCTCGGTGGCAGCGTTCTGTTTGCCAGTTTCCTGGTAGACGTCATCCATTCGTAAGGAAAGTGACCTTTCTCTTCGTTCCTGGTGAAAGCTCGCAAATAGGTCGCGTAGTTGTAACCGGGTGCCAAATAGTTGACTACGTCCAAGAAAACCGTGTGCTGTGTGTAAACCGCCAAGTATTGATTGCTTCTCTTTATGACGCTGAATTCTTGGTTTCTTCGGTCTCCGGAGGCGAAGAACGAGTGAAGGCGTATTTTGATCAGGTTCAAGTCGTAACGCCCCGAGTTGAAGCCCACGACTGGAGCTTGACAGATGTATCTCAGAAGACGCTTCTTCAGTTGAACTAACGGGTGTCTGGTCTGAGCCGCAGCGAAGCCGCCTGGAGAAGGGGTGAACGTCGCCTCCTCCAGCAGGAGAGCTTCACCTATCGCCGCATCTAACTTCGCTAAGGTCGGTCGGTAAAGTTCTAGCACAGCTTCTCCGATGACTTTGGCGTTCTCGTTTATGTGATTTAAAACTCGGTCCAACAAGGGGTCGGAATCTGCGTCGGATTCTCTGACGAAGCAGACGGGCCCCTCCCACCCCGGAAAGTCGGATGCGACGCTAGCCGACAAAGGGACGTGATCCCACAGCAGGGACACGTGTTCCGTCGACGGTTCTTTGCACGGTCTGAAGAAAGCCTCGAAATCGAAGGCGATCTTGTAAGGGTAGATTCCGGAATGTCCGTCGGGGGGAAAAATGGAGAAGTCTGCTAGCGCTTCGAAAATCGTTCTCGAATTTTGGTAGATGCCACCTACGTAGCGCAACTTGACTTGTCGGCAAGAGGAAAGCTGGTTCCTGTGTCTCTTCAGCAAGAACTCGGTGGTGAACGCCGCCTTACACTTGCAACATTCGTATATGCCCGCGTACGCGTTGAAGTCCGTGACGAGAGAGACGTGCAAACCGCCTTTCGCCGTCAGGTGTAGGTTGACTTTACCTCGGGCGGCCAGAGTTCTGGAAGGCGGTCTGATCAGAGTAACGCGTCTTCTCAACTTCCGCCCCGGCACTTGACGCGACGCGGTGTAAACCGCTATCTGTACGTCAAACAAGTTCTCTAACGCGGGTAAGTCGCGGATGTTCAGACCCGGAAAGGATTCAGGTGTGGCAGCGGGACAGAACTGACGTAACAAATCTGAAGCGCGCTTGCTGGTCTTGTATAAGTGAAAGGAAATGCAGCGGAAGATGCAGAGGTTGTCCTTGTTGGGAAAATCTAACACGCCGCTTCTCTTTCCAACTCGACCGGCCTGAGTGATCCTACCGCCTATGGGGAATTCCCCCGGTCCCATGTAAACGCAAATGTTCAAATTGGTAGGAAAAAGAACGTGCCACTTGGTGTCAGCGTCGCAAAGTTTCCGTACTTCCTCGCAAGCGACGGTGTTTTCCATCTTTGAGAGGAGCTCTTCCAAAGTTTCTGAATTAGTTATAGTAGGGAGCGGTTGTATGAGAGTTGCGTTGTTCTGGGAGGCGTGAAAGTAGCGCAGTTTGCTCTTGTCTTCTCTGTGTTGTAAGAGTAAGCCTACCGAGAAACCCACTTTGTATCTGAATCTTTGTGTCAAGTGAATGCGACGCATAGTATCTACAGCGTCACTCAACTCGCCGGTTGGTAGCCTGAAGTTTGTTACACTCACGCGAGTCCCGTGCATCCTGACGCCCGTTTGTATCGCAGGCCAATTCGCCGTGAACGTTTCCTCCCCGTTCGGTACAGCACATATGCGCGGAGGGACGGTCACCCCGTCCAGAGATTCGCGTCGACAGGCGATCTTTCGGCAATCGCCTTCGCCGCATAGAGGGCAAAACTTAGGTACTACTCTACAATTTTCTACGTGTCTCTCGTGGTTGTACGGTCTTTTAAACATTTTGAAACACTTTTCGCATACGTACTGTGTCATGTTTTTTTTTTCACTCAGTTACCAACTACTTAGCCGTCTAACTATCTATCTATCTATCAATCTATCTGTCTATCTATCTATCTATTTATCTTTCTGTCTGCTGTCTGTGTATCCGTCTGTCTGTCTCATACAGCGTACGTCAAACGCTGTGTGTGTGTGTGTGTGCGCGCGTGAGCGTTGAGCGTCTCTCATTCCGAATCTATGCCGAGATATTTCAGAATGATCTCTGTTTTGTCATCCAACTCTTTGAGCGCTCTGGCGGACAGCGTCACTCCCTGCTGTGTGGGTTTTTTGTCAGGACCTTCGTACTTGCGCACGTGGACGAGGTTCTTACCGCTGTAGTAGCTCACAGCTGCGTACACTTCGCTCTCCTCATCCAGCACTGCGAACCAGGGGGTGTGATTAGGTTTTCCTTGCGCGGCCGCTGTGTCGCGTATGCGCACCACTGCGCGGATATCGGCGATGCGTGCTATGAGCTCGCGCAGCGCGTCGGCCGTGAAGTGCACTCGCTTGCTTCTGGTCAGAGACGCCTCTTTCACCTGGCCGTCTTTTGTGTAGCGCGGCCTCCTAGACAGTCTAGCCACGTCCTCCCAGATCTCCAGCGTCAAAGCTCCGTCTAAGCAGAACTCTAACCCGAGAGGACGGGAGAAGGTTTTCTCTGCTTCTTCTCGTCCATCTCGTTCTTTTTCTTGTATTTTTCTCTTCTTACTAGGCCTTGTTGTTCTGGAACTCACCTTAGAACGTTTCACACCCGCAGGATGAGTAACACCATCAGCGTGAGCTGAATCAGCAGCAGAACCGATAGCAGGAGCAGCGTCAGCGCTGGTGGTATCCGAGGCCTCGTTGTTGGAACAGCGCAGCCACACGCCGTCGGTGCTGAGTGTAGCGGTAGAAGATGAAGCGCCGCCGCCCTCGTAAGGTGGCGGTGAGGGCAGTCGCCACGGACCGGACGGGACGCTACTAGTGGAGGAAGTGAGGTCGAAAGGTCGAAGAGGGAAGCCGAAAAACGTACCGCCCACCCCTTTCCCTTCGGGTTGTTCGTACGCCTCGTCGTCAGCGTCGTTCTCTGTCTCACCCTGTTGCTGCTCCTCCTCCTCTTCTTCTCGGTTTAGGGGCTGAGTGTCCGAATAGCTGTCACTCTCAGCGCGAGCGGCGTCGAGGGCGTCAGTCGATGTAGTGGTGGAGGAGAGGGGCTGTGCAACGTGCGGCAGGTCATCAAAGTCATCAACAGTAGTGGGGAGGTAAAAACCCGGTTGCCAGTACTGCGCTGTGCCAGGAGCGTTGTCGTCAGTAGTAGTAGCGGTAGCAGCAGGTGCAGCAGAAGCAGCAGCAGCAGCAGCAGCAGGCGCAGCAGCAGACGCAACAGTAGCAGGCGCAGCAGTAGCAGGCGCAGCGGTAGCAGGTGCAGCAGCAGCAGCAGCCGCAGCAGGCGGGGCGGCAGTAGCAGCGGCAGCGCGCTTAGCAGCAACGTGTACCGTCGCGAGTGTAACAACGTCGCTAGCACGACGACTACTACCAGTAGTACTACTACTACTACTACTACTACTACTACTACTAGTACTACTACTGCTACTACTACTGCTACTACTACTACTACTGCCGCGAGCGCTCGCTACAGCGGGAGGGTGATAAGACCAAGCGGCTGCGGCGGTAGTCTCATGTTCAGTAGCAAGAGGAGGCACTGACGCTAAACGAGCGCTGTTCCGCGTAGTCTTCTTGTTCTTGAACTGCGCTAGGAGTTGTCTTTTGCTCATGGTGGTGACTGTAGAGAGCAGCAAAAGAATGAGTGAGTGAATGGAGGTTTCCAGACCCCTTATATACGCCTTCTCGCTTCTAGAGCTAAGCTACTTACTGACCCTGTTCAGCTGCCGCCGGCTGGCCGGCGGCCATTCACAAAGAGAAACAAAAGACATAAGGCATGACGTTTTCAGCTGGATCCCTTTCCCCCCTTTTGAGAGATCGACTGTCATGAGCTAAGCCGCTTACCACCCTGTTCAGCAATTCAACGCGCATTAGCTGTATAAAGGATTAAGCGGTTGCTGCCGTCGACTGACCGGCGGCCATTCACAAAGACATAAGGTATGACGTTTTCAGCTGGATCCCTTTCCCCTCTTTTTTTTTTTTGAGGGATCCACTGTCGTGAGCTAAGCCGCTTACCACCCTGTTCAGCCATTCAGCGCGCGTTAGCTGTATAAAGGATTAACGGTGATGAGCTTAGAGTGTGTATACAAAAAAAAACTACAGGAGGCGTGTGGCGTGAAGCAGGACCCCCCTAAGACGAACGTGTCTGTCTGTGAGTTGAGGCGTGTGCATGTGGTGAGCGACTTAAGTGTAAGACAAAAAAAAAATCACCACCTCCTGCCGTGGTGAGTAGACCGGGCCGGCCAGGCGGCGGCCGGCTAGTTCAATAGGGAGGGGTGACAGCTGACTAAGGCTGTGCATGAAAAAAATCCGATTTTCACCTGACCTCTGACGTTTGTTACAATGAATGTCAGAGGGAGGGAGACGTCCTCAGGTAGGGGGTAGGAGGTAAGGCTAATGGATGAGGAAGAAACACCGTTTTCAGCTGGTCTCCACGGATAGCGATGACACACCCCTCGTCATCTAAGCTCTTAAGGAGCGGAGCGGCTGAAAAAGCGTCATGCGGACAGGTCGCTACACAGCTGGAGTGCTGTTGGAAATGGGATTAAACTCCCTCTGTATAAAAAGCTCTGATTTCTGTTGGAAAAAAAACATATCGCCTCTGACCACAGTAACGTCTACTACCACCGCCGCCGCCACCACCGCCGCCACCGCCGCCGCCGCTACCGCCGCTGCCGCCGCTGCCGCCGCTAAGACGAGACGAGATGGCTCAAGCTATTCCACTTTCAAGCTCGCCTTCACCGCCTTGTCCACCTGAAAAAAAGTTAATGCGGCTTGACGACGTGAGACGCGCGAGGCAGACCGATGGGGAGAACAGAGAGGTAGGACAGCGGCGGTTAGCCTATAGCGACGCCTTGCTTCGTCAACTAGGTAAAGAGTTGAGCGGCTGTTGGAGAGAGTTGGGCAGTAGCTTAAAAGTTACCGCCGCCCGTATGGATGCTCTAGTAGAGCGCAGTGTCAAGACACCGGAGGAGCTGTGTACGGCGATGTTCCGAGTCTGGTGGGGTGAAACCCCGCATCGTCATAGATGGGGAGAGCTCGGTCGCGTCTTCACCCGCATTAGACGCGTGGAACTGTTGGCTCAGTGGATGTCCCTTCTCCACAGACAGGGGTTGGATTTCGAAAACCCCGACTCGCGCGCGATGCATAAGCACTTGGGCACCCTCGGCAGACGTCTAGGTAGCAGGTGGAAAGAGGTGGGGGACCATTTAAAATTGTCCCTGAGAGGTTAGATAAGATCGCTGAAGAATGCGAATACGGAGGAAGTCCCGCTGAGTGGGCCTTCCGAGTGTTGAAAATGTGGCAAGATGAAGCTGACGGTGCCGGCGGTACACCTTTTGAACTCCTTCGAGTGTTGACTGAGGACATGGGAAAGTTTGACCTCGGCATCACGATATTACTTGACTTTATCAAGCAAGAAACAACGAGAACGACGGACATGTGAATTGTTGTGTTTTATTTTCATACGTCTTCTTTATTAGTAAGTAAAAAAAAAAAAATATCATAACAATTAAGAAGCGCGCCCTCTTAAAGTGTCACTTCCTCCAGTCGCAGCTGATCGCCTCATCGAAGCACGTGATAAACAAAAAAAAAACGAAGAGACACGCTTCTTCCTCTCGAGAGGAAGAAGCGTGTCTCTCGATTGAAATCTTTTTCTTTTCTTTTTTTCTTAAAAGAGACAAACGCCCCTTAGAGTGCCCCCCCACCCCCCTAGAGTGCCCCCCTCCCCCCTCCCCCCCTCCCCCCCACCACCCGCCCCATGCATCCTAAAAGCGCCCCCCTCCCCATGCATCTTAAAGGGGCCCCCCTCCCCCCCTCCCCTCCCCTCCCCCCCTTATACACTCTAAAGAACGCTTCTACCTAGTTCAATAAGTCACTTCCAGTCGCTCGTAAAACAATAAAAAATGAAAAAAAAAAAAAACAAACTTATATCGTAGTGTTTTTTATTAGTTTACCGAAAAAAATAAGAGACTCGCCTCCTCCTCCTCCTCCTCCTCCTCCTCCTCCTCCTCCTCCTCCAAAAAAAAAAAAAGATATCACATTTTAAAGCCCGTGACCCCTTAAAGACGCTCATCTCTTCATTAAGTCGCGTGACGTCACTTCTTCTTCTGGTCACGTGATCAATCAGGTCACTTCCGGTCACGTGATCCTCAATCAGGTCACTCACTTCCGGTTGGCCATTAGGTCATGTGACGTCACTTCCGGTCACGTGACTCATCAGGTCACTTCCGGTCACGTGATCCTAAAGTAGGTCACTTCCGGTCCCCTAAGTAGGTCATATGACGTCACTTCCGGTCCATAAGTAGGTCATATGACCTCACTTCCGGTCACGTGACCAAATGGCGGCCTCTGATTGGCTAACTAGGTCACGTGACCTCACCACTAATCCCCTAAGTAGGTCACTTCCGGTCACGTGACCAAATGGAGGCCTCTGATTGGCTGCAGGTCGATTGAGTAATAAACAGTACTTAACTATAGTCCCGTTCCGATACATACTATACTACTACTGGTAAATGGGCAAGATAGTTTTCTAATGCCTTGTGCCGCCGTGTGGAATGGTGGTTTTATACATCTTATTTCACATCTTATTAAATTGGTCATCACTTCAGTAGGATTTCGTCCATAGCATTGAGCATGCAAATTCAAATACATAGTAAGCCTGCTGTATCTGCGTAGATCCCACTATTGTGGCTCCAGATGGGTCAAAAGCGACCTGGCGAACTGGGCTGTTTTCCAGGCGACCGGGCGACCTGGTACAATAATTCAAACGACCTGGCGACTTTAGGGAGTGGTCATTTTTTAACAACAGGGGGGGGTTGGTGGATTTTCGCGCGAGCGGGTCAACATTTTTTTGGTCCCCCCCCGCGGAAGGGGTCACAAATTTTTCGGTCCCCCCCCCCTAGGCAGGTTGAAAATGAGCGCGGCCGACCCCTTTGAGCTATAGTAACGCGCGGGCTTTTTCGCTAAAAAGGGGTGTAATTTTTTTGGTCCCCCCCTCAAGAGGGGTCCAAATTATTTTGGTCCCCCCCCAAAATCCACCAACCCCCCCCTGTTGTTAAAAAATGACCACTCCCTTAGGAAAAAAATTGGCTATAGTAAAAATGGTCTAAAAAGCGACTTTGCGAGTTGGAGCCCTTAGTTTCGGCGACTTTCTGACCTGAAGGGGGGACCCCTCTGCACCCCCATTATTGTAGCAGCACAAGGCGTACCTACACGCTCTGACTCAGCTGCTGAGGGCTCTCACGTGGAAAGTCACACGGACACACTGGGGCGGGCCATGACGGGGAGCTGGGGGTTTGCCCACAACCCCGCCCACAACATCCCATCTCCAATATTTCAATCATAGCTACACCACTAACAGCTAGTGGAAGATCTGTCGTCAGATATGGCAGGGATTTCTGCCCACATACGGGTAAGGTTTTGGAAAGAAAAGCTTCCCCCGCCCGGCAATTATTGTCAGTGATCCAGCAGCTTTTAATACCGGGGTCAAAACGACATGGGAACATGCAGCTGTCGGCATACCTGCCGGCCTGGCAGAACAGATGGGATTACGGGAACGATCCTACCAGGGAACGATCGTACCCCCCCCCCCCCCCACACACACACCTCGTTACCAGCTGCCTCCCTGTGCAGCACGCACTGAGAAACTAAACTTGTCTCCAGACTCATCAAAGTGACTTTCATAAAATAAACGAGTCAAAAGTTGTCTAACCTATCAGGTTATCATCCCACGAATAGAATCTGGAGCTGGCAAATGTTGGGTTTTGGGCTGGCACATAGCAATTGGGTCTTCTATCTCCAGCTAGAAGACCCGCGTCCTTGTCACTTAGACGAGTTTTTGACTCGTTTATTTTATGACCGTCACTTTGAAGAGTCTGGAGACAAGTTTATTTTTGGAGTGCATTGATGGCGGCGTGCCGGGCCCCGGTTGGCATCTGGACGTGCAGGCTAATGTCCCTGTCACACTGATTTACGTGGCTTGACGACATACTGAGTATCACAAAACAAAGCTGCATACCTGCTCGGCATTTATTGACTTCTTAGAAATAATAATGCAGCTAGAAGACCCGCTTTCTTGTCACTTAGACAAGTTTTTGACTCGTTTATTTTATGACAGTCACTTGGAAGAGTCTGGAGACAAGGTTACCTTTTGAGTGTATATAATATATACGGTCCGTAGATGCGCCCCGCACATAAGTCAGGAAGGTTTTGCCTGCTACGCGTTACTGACTGTTTAACGGTTATTTGAGAGCAGCCTTTAGCGCATTACAATTATGTGTCTGCCCCCGGCGCTTCTTCAAGACCACCGTGTCTTCAACTGCCGGCCCCTGCGGTATGGAGTTCATGTACTGTCAAACCTCGCGTATGAGCCGAACTCGTGTATAAGCCGCACCTAGACTTGCGGCCGATCCTATAAGCCGCACTGGTGATCTCACCCGCGTACTAGCTGCGGCGTATACGCCAGGCTTTACGGTAGTTATAACACAGGCGGAGCTCTGTACTCAGGATATCGGCGGCTGATCACGAGTCACAGACGAGTGCACTCAGCTGTGACTAAGCCAATATCCCGAGTACAGGGTTGTGGCAGTGGTTTAACTGACACCAGTATTGTGCCTCTTCATGGGTAAAAATCGACACCGGCGACACGGTGACACGGCCATTTTAGGCCCTTTTAAAAATCGATGGACACAGGAAAATCGGGGACAAAAATAGACCCACAGGGATTTTCTCTATGTTCTTATTTACCTAAGAATCGACACAGTGACACAGTCCTTCTGCTAAAAATCGACATGGCGACATGGTCAAAATTGTGGGTACCCATGTAGAGGCACAGTGTTGATGGCTTTGTCTCCCCCCTTGTGTGGTGTAAGTGCCCGTGGTGCCGCCCCAGGTTCCCACAGGTCGGCATGACGACCACAGGGCCGGGTATTTCCCGCAGACGGCAGCCAGACGTACATCAGAGGGTCACATAGGTCACCATCAAGGCTACCTCAAATGATGTAATTGTTTCTCTGCCATCACCAAGCCATGAGAAATATGACCAAGGCGCTTCTTTTTTCTTTTTCATTTTGCTGAGGGTTAAGTGGGTAGGGAATAAATAGTAAGAGATAGATAATCTACACAAGTCAGAGGCGTAGGAAGCAAATCTTGATTGGGGGGGGGGGGGGGGGGGGCAGGGGGGCCCACCCCCACCGGCTTTAAATATCGGATTTTAAGTATGACGGTGCTTATACATGCTTGTATCGGAATCGTATAAAAAGAGTATTTTTTAACATTCTTTGATACCAAGCAACTCTTCCCCCACTTTTTCCTATGTGGGAGAGGTACAATTTGGAAAATGTGGATTATATCACATGGTCTTGGCAAATGGGGGGGGGGGCAAACATTTTCGCCCCCCCCCCCTTCTGTGATGGGCAGGCCCTTTTCCTACGCCAATGCAAGTTCTGATTATATATGCAAAGAGGTCCTTGCTCTACCAACGGAACACATATTGTATAATCAACATAAGGTTCCTCCAGTATATGACTAGTTTACCGACATCAGAATGCTGAAGACCACAGTCTCCTACAGTGTGTTGCCAGATATAGCTGACATCCCAGGCCGCCGTATATAAAGGGCTGAGTACCTGTTATGCCTTTAACTCTTTAAGGGCGGCATAAGGCATTCATCTATCATACGTCATGATGCATGAATGCAGCCCTGGCGAGTAACTCGCCAGAGCTGTATTCATGTATCATGACGACCCTCCGGGATTGAGACACTCCCGGAGGGTCAGCATGATGCACCAATGTAGCACCGGCGATGCATTGGTGCATCATGACGACAAATGTCAACTTTTAGCGACATCCGGTTAATAAGGATGATTCCCTTGGCACTCACGGGGAGAGATTATGGGACTTACAAGCTACAACTCCTCTGAAAATATTACATATTACAAAAAACATAGCTCCCACTGCTTTGAAGATGGTATTACAAACAGATTGCTACATACCTGTTCATGATTTCATAGGTCGATCTAAGGTAATTATATATAAATGACGAGAGAGAAAATATGTATCATATTCAAAAAAGGACCTTGTGAAGCCACGTGACAGAGTGGCATGTTTGATATGTTATTCTACAGTAAAATCTCGTTACAGTGATATTTTTTACAGTACACTTTTAGATACATTTGTAGACACATTTAGGGCTAATACCCATTAGCTGCTTTGGATGCATCATCGGCTGATGCAGCCACAAAATTATACTACAAAGTACTAGACTGGGCCTGTTTTTGAGAGTGTACCGGCCGATAATGCATCCAAAGCGGCTAATGGGTTATAGCCCTCTGATACATACCATGGTTTTAACTGAGGACATTAGTCGCTACGTTAGTCGCCTTGTTTAAAGCTACTCAGTGGTAATAGAGCGTCAGAGACAGAGTCCCGTGTCCTCGCATACTTTCTTCTAAGTTCCCTAGAATAGCTAGTTCTGTGTGGGACACATTTACCGCAGCTCTATCGCCGTGTACCTGGTCGTGGTAGTGGCAGTAATGGGGTGGTGGAACCTAGGATGTCATTGATATCATAGGTATCCAAATATCTTCTATAACGTCTATGTCGGTATATATCTGTTATTGGGTATCGAGTATTGAGTATACCCCCTGAATCCCAGCTTTCTAACAGTGAGAGAATTTTTCAGACATTTCTATTACAGGCTGAGCTATATTTGTTTAATGGCCTGCGGCTCCATGGGATTCTGCCCCAGCCCCCACTTGTGAAATATGACAGAGAGGGTATCAATGGGCGTTGGCATTTGTCTATTTATTTACTTAATGCAGTCATTTTAAGCCATGATACACTTTTCTCATGGTAAATCTACCCTGTATTTGTGATATTCATGA
This sequence comes from Harmothoe impar, assembly GCA_947462335.1. Classification (NCBI taxonomy): domain Eukaryota; kingdom Metazoa; phylum Annelida; class Polychaeta; order Phyllodocida; family Polynoidae; genus Harmothoe; species Harmothoe impar. Next base: position 57,260,650 of record OX381716.1, on the reverse strand, counting down.
TAACTGATATATTGACATATCGAGATCGAAGTGTTGAATATCTGACAACCCATAACATTTGATAGCAATGACATCCCTAGTGGAACGGTACCAGGCTGGTGCCGCAGGACGACGCTCACGTGGGAGCGCTGGACCCCAGTGACACGCAACATCATGCCGATATTACAGCAATATGCGTCTCTCAATTGAGTTGACAATAAGGGCACAAGAAAGCTGACACTAAAGGGTTACTGGTCTGCAGATGATTAATACATGTACAACATCAACCATAGCATGTGCCCCCCGATCTGTCATGAGGACGGAGATAAGGCCGACACCTACCGGGGGTACCTGGAACTGTGTCGCAGTATACCAGCCCTAACGCAGTAGACCCTATCGGTACTAAGGCCTAGTCACGGGGTGAGATTGGCCTTAGCATCATATAGATTATGTTAATGAGGAAATGGAGCAAAAGCGGATCCATTTCTAACTGGCTGTCTATATAGACTGGTTAGAGCAGGGCCACCTAATACACATCCACTAATTACCACCAATTAGGGATTAAAAACATGCTCGGACCTTGTGTATTCAGGGAATACACATTCAACTTCAAAGGGATCCCACAGTTTGACATTTGAATACACATATGAATACTGTGTATTCCACCCTTATGATGTCAAGGTTTGAATTACATGATACCTACGCTATATCTGCAAGTAGCGTGGGTGTCCAAGTTATACCAGCCCCGGCACCTGCCCCATAACTCATAAGGAGCTGTTGGAAGGATGCCAAGCTTTCCACTCACATGATGCAAAAAAAGTTAATCTACTTTTCGCAATGGGAGACATTTGTCATTACAATAATTGCAATGATGGTTGAGCTTTCATTGAGAAACGGTATGAAAAGGTAGAACAGTATCCCCAGGAATCTCTGGTCAGATCCTTGAATGCTACAAAATGAAATGACAAATACATGAAGAGATTAAAGAGGGAAAATATGGAAAATCATCTTGCTGAGTATGGTCAGATGATGACTTTCGGTCATCACCGTGATGACCTGACCTCATCAATTGGGCATGATTGCCCTTAGTCATCAGTGGTGATGAGTTTCAAATATGCCTAAGTTTTCAGTGTTATTAATGTATCCACATTCATGTTACAGGAGAACATAAATTAGATACACCTTATTATATTTCTAAGCTGTGTAGATACTCTGAAGAAGGCCCAAATTATATATAGATCACAAGAGATTATTCTCGTGGGATAGTTTGCATGGAATTCTTGTAAGATGTCTCCTTGCAGTCGTTCCCCGGCCTCCCCCAGACCTCCTGGAGGCTCAGGGGGCGGGGGCAAAGTGCCCGCCATGGTGAGGAGTAGAGGCACGACTACTCTCGTTCCCAAATCCTTCCGAAGGAAGGCTCTGGTAACTGCCAAATGTTGGGATTTTGCTGGGTCTGGGCAACCCCTGCTGGTAGCTTGGAACCAGCGAACAGGAACAGGAAATGGAACCAGAAAGGCTGATGGTAAATCTACCTAAAACTACCATCATACATTCTGGATCCATTTCCTGTTCCTGTTCGCTGGTTCAAACCTACCAGCAGGGGTTGCCCAGACCCAGCAAAATCCCAAGTTCAAGGTCATTTGGCTGTCCCCAGAGCCTTCCTTCGGAAGGATTTGGGAACGAGAGTAAGGCACGACTTCCTGTGCACTGCCAGGTCTCCAGTGTAGCAGTATATCCCATGTCCACATGGAGCATATTTAATATCATAGGTGACACCTTGTGGCAATTAGAGGAACTGAATCACGTAAGGTCTGCATAGCATTGAATCTCACAAGACGTCCATACATTGTAATGGGAAGCATCTTTTTACAAATAAATACTGATGCTCCCTCAGTGCTCCATCAGCCACATAGATAATCAGACACCATTCTAGCTATATCTAATGAAAGATTTAATAGACATTCCATTATTGATTTGTATAAACAGTTCAACGTTAGGCTTTGTGGATGACCTATTGTGAGCTGAACTAGGGTGGATTTGTCTATTCCCATACATGGGAATGCTTCTAATATGCAGCAGGCACAAAGGGGAAAGTAATTGGTATATGGATGTATCATTGCTTAGTGTGATAGTACTATTAGACTATTATGGCATTTTCTCAGACATGCAAACTTGGAGAGAACCCCCCCCCCCCAACCCGATGGGAGCTGAGTCCAACTGACCCCGCAGCTGGCTCCTCATCAGCCTCAGAAACCCGGCTGCTTTTTCGGCTGCATGGCGACTGCTGCTGTGGGGTGCCGCCGTGTGAGGCTGCCAGGATGGCATGCTGCCTGCTGTAGTTACATAAGTCTGGTGGTTAACGAGTGGAACTAATGTCTCCCTGTCTATGTGGCGCCTTGCAGGACGCCTTGCAGACCACCTCACCGTCCAGGTTGTATGGTGCCTGGCTGGGCGCCGTCCCAGTGCGGGGCGATAAAACAGCCTCAGCCCTTCCACCCTGTAAGGGGCCATCCATTAATTACGTACGCACATTTCTGGCCAAAATAGACCCCCCAATCCCACCTGTTGCACCATGTACGCATTTGAACTACCCCCCCCCCCCCCATGCGTACATACGCATTTCACTTTTAGCCCCCCCCCCCCCCACCTGATAAAATAAATTCCCGCTTATAACCCGCACCTCACGTATACCCCACACCCCGACTTTGTGCCTCTACATGGGTCCCCTCAGTTTTGACCATGTCGCCGGGTCGAATTTAAGCAAAACGGGCCGTGTCACTGTGTCGATTTTTATCCCCATACATAACTGTACCTTCTATTCAATGTCCGTCGATTTTTAAAAGGGCCGTGTCGCCCGTGTCGATTTTTAAAAGGGCCGTGTCGCCGTGTCGCCCGTGTCGATTTTTACCCATGTAAAGGCACGACTTTGGGAGAAGTTGGGGTCTGAAATTTGTCATTTTGGTACTGTTCAATACTTTCAAAAACCCTCGTATTACCCGCACTTAGACTGTCAAGAAAAACATCTTGATGCCATGTTTTATGTTGAAATGTTGTTTAGGACCTCTGGAAAATGTCTCACCAGGTGGGCTGCTTTTACTCTGGTATGGGACGATAAATCTCTTTCATATTTTTGTCTGTATTTTTTATAAATAGGAAGAGGTGGAGAGACTGTCAAGGGGTTCCTATTGTTTTTGGAGATTATATACACCGTAAAACCTCGCGTATAAGCCGTGGCTAGTACGCGCATCGGATCGCTGGTGCGGCTTATAGGATCAGCCCAGAGTCGGGGTGCGGCTTATACGAGGGGTTTTGCTACTATGGTACAGTACTAAAGTCACCATAATCAGATCGGGGTGCGGCTTATATGCGAGTTAGGCTTGTACGCGAAGTTTTACGGCAGTAACCTTAACATAACCATAACCTGCAGTGATCCCGGCAGGTAGCCCTATAAGGACGGCATGGTGCCTGAGTAGCCCTATAAGGACGGCATGGTGCCTGAGTAGCGGCAAGTAGCCCTATAAGGACGGCATGGTGCCTGAGTGGCGGCAAGTAGCCCTATAAGGACGGCATGCTGCCTGAGTGGCGGCAAGTAGCCCTATAAGGACGGCATGGTGCCTGAGTGGCGGCAAGTAGCCCTATAAGGACGGCATGGTGCCTGAGTGGCGGCAAGTAGCCCTATAAGGACGGCATGGTGCCTGAGTGGCGGCAAGTAGCCCTATAAGGACGGCATGGTGCCTGAGTGGCGGCAAGTAGCCCTATAAGGACGGCATGGTGCCTGAGTGGCGGCAAGTACCGTACCGTCGCGATAAAGCGCCTGGTCTTGAAAGAGCGCCGGTCTTGAATAAGCGCCGGGGGTATAGGGGCCTCCAAATGCCTCTTAAGCACTAAAAACATGACCTTGAATAAGCGCCTGTCTTGTATAAGCGCCTGTGTAAGAGCCCCGCCAAATTGAAGAGCGCCCCGGCGCTTAATCGCGACGGTACGGTAGCCCTATAAGGACGGCATGGTGCCTGAGTGGCGGCAAGTAGCCCTATAAGGACGGCATGGTGCCTGAGTGGCGGCGGCGTGTCCCGCTGTGGTGGCCCACATACCTGCCCTGTAACTGCAGGTAATGGGACTGGGACTCCTCCTTAACTTTGTCAACAGGAAACAAAGGCCTTACAGCCAGCTTAAATCCAATAAATCACCAGATGTAGCACCAGATAGGGCGGCGTCACATTCCTGACGGTCAGACTCTGATACAGCCATCTCCACATCTAACCCTGCACACACCGCACCACGCGGCACAGGGGTGCTGCTGTCATGATGCACTTCATGCAGTCCGGGCGAGTAACTCGCCTTCATGTAGGCATCATGCCATCCCTCCGCGGTGGATCCACCAGTATCCAGTCACGGCATGATGCAGCAATGACGTAAAGGTGAGTTACTCGCCGGCACTGTCTTGCTGCATCATGCCGACACATGTCGCATGCAGTGTGTGTGAGGAGGCTGTGTGAGAGGGTTGCTGCGTCTAGCCCCCCCCCCCCCCCCGCCCCCCCCCCCCCCCACTGCCCCCGCGCCGACACCTCGGTATGCCCACGTGGTTTAAGGCCCCTGGTGGTGATACGTTGACTAATGTACACACCTTAATTACCACTAAACACCGCCTCCGGCACCAAGAGGGAAGAATACTTTGTGAAATCATGCCATGTTCCAGTGAATCCAGATCTTACTCTGTGACATGTTTAGGGGCCATGTGATTGTTATCTTAAAGTTGTGTCACCGGGAGGGGCAGTGCCACAGCTCCTACCGTCATGCCCGATCCGCACGTCCGGGTAATCATCTCCGGTGGGGTGAAGGCATTACTATCATATGTACTATACATCTGTATTACCAGGGCTCCCATTACTTCAGGCCCTACACCCCTAAAATCGATATGGGGACATGGCATTTCTTAAAATCAATATGACGACATGGGTATTTATCAAAATCGACACGGGACATGGCCATTCTAGTGACATATCATGGGTCATTTCTTAAATTCGACATGGGACATTGGACTTAATGACATGAATATGAATAGCGTAATCTCGCACCAAATCAACCATTTCAATCTAGACATTTAAACTTTTCTTGGGGGAGGGGGGGATACCTCCAACCCCTTTAAACAAAATTGACTAATTGACATTGTCTATTAGCAACACTAGTGACACTTTCCTTAGTGACATGGGACATAGGCATTTCTTAAAAATCGACACGTGACGTGCTGACCCCCCCCCCCCCCCCCCATTAAGCAATGGACTGTAGGCTTGTGTGTGTATAATACCAATATAAGGTGCATGCACATACTTGTGCCCTGGTGAAAGACACAAAAGTGGTGTCTTCCTTCTACACATGTGCTCTATTTTTTAAATGTTGCCAAAAGTATGCATTCTTTACATTATCATACTTTTCCCCTAGATACTTCACATAATCGTCCATATTAACATATATGTATTGTAATACTCACTATTATATCAACATAGGAATTAATCAATTTGTTCCCAAGGGTACATATTTATGCTAGGTAATGGCCACCTGCAGGGAGAATGGTGAATCACTTCTAGACAAGTTTAGGGCTGGCATATGCCAGGTAGCTCTAGATGGGTCTTCTTACTGAAGGGTTTTGCTTGCCAGCCCCTCTCCATGTCAAATTGACAAGGCAGTGCCAGGTTTGCCGACTCTTTTTTCTGTGTAGGCCTACTGACATGTTGGTTTTCCGCACATGAACCTGTTGAATTGTACATAAACTGCCAATACTGGTCATCTTTGTAGACTGAAAAAGTAAACTTGTCTCCGGACTCGTCTAAGTGACGGTCATAAAATAAACGAGTCAAAAGTTGTCTAACTTATCAGGTTACCATCCCACAAATAGAATCTGGAGCTGGCAAATGTCGGGTTTTGGGCTGGCACATGCCAAGTGGGTCTGGCCAATAAAAAGAAGGTTTGTTTCCGGTAACCCGACCGGGTTTAGCAAAACAGGGCCGGGTCCCCCTCTTTTTTTTCCCTGCATGCCAGTTTTCACGGTTTGTAATTCAAATAATCTTCAAGGATTTTAGAGGAAAAACGTTAGAAATAGGCCTAAAATAGGCCTAAAATAGAAAAAATAAATAAAAATAAAAAATCCGACCGGCCGGGTCTGGGTTGTCTGACAATGTTACCGGAAACCAACCTTTTTTTTTATTTGGCCTCTTCTATCTCCAGCTAGAAGACCCACTTCCTTGTCACTTAGACAAGTTTTTGGCTCGTTTATTTTATGACCGTCACTTTGAAGAGTCTGGAGACAAGTTTACTTTTTGAGTGTACACTTAAGTATGAGTATAGATATAACAGCTGGAACACATCTTTTTCAAGAGGATTTTATAGACTAGCATTGCAATTAATCGATATAATGGAAAATTCGAGACCAAAATAGTGCTAATCGAAATCAACATAAATTAGATATCAATGACACTTCTATGATTATAATTCATCATCAAGAAGAAGTGACATCACAGTAGGTTTTTTGGTGAGAACACAATAGTTCTGTTAGAAATATTTCATTTTGGTGTTAACATTGTATATTTGAAATGCAAAACGAAGGATGTCTACACAGCATTGGCACACATCACACTTCCTGGTTGCTGTGGGAATCATTCCATGCTATCATAAAGGAGAGATATTGATAAATTGCAATAAGATAATTATTAAGACCTAATTTGAGTATTGGATGTTATGGCATACAATGCAGTCAGAATATTCACCTTGGGTTATGCATGCATTGTATATATCTCATGTTCAAACTCCGCGCGACATGCCAGGTCCTATTTATACATCCTCAATAAGTAGGACACCGTGTACATATATAACCCCCCCCCCCCCGCCCTATATGTACCTATATGCCACCCTTGTACATTTAGAGCCACACCCCTCACTCTCATGACTGTGGCTGATGTACTTTCTCTTTTATCTAGGTCTAAGTGAGGCCTCCCCTGTGGTGGAGTCCATGGTGGAGTGTTGTAAGGGGTTCCAGCAGCACTGACCCTGTCAGTGCCGCATGGCGCATTGACACACCAAACCATGTTCCCGTCCTGATACATGAATGCAGCCCTGGTTAGGGAGTGTTCATTTATTATTTACAGGGGGGGGGGGGGAAACATTTCCGACCCCTCCTGAGGGGGGGGGCGTAAAAAATTCTGACCCCCTCTTGAGGGGGGGGGGCGGAAAAATTTAAGCCCCTTTTTAGCAAAAAAGCCCATGCGTTACTATAGTTCAAAGGGGGGGGGGAGAAAAATTTTCACCGCCTTTGGCGAGGGGGGCGCGAAACGTTCCACGCACTCTCAAGGGGGGGGGGGGGCGTAAAAAAATTCGTCCCTCCGCGCGAAATCTCACCACCCCCCCACTGTAATTAATGAATGAACACTCCCTTAGGAACAGTACCTCCGCAGCGCTGTACTTATAATGTACATGGAGTACGACCATCTGGTACTCATTAACCCTTAAGGACGGATGTCACTAAAAGATGACATTTGTCAGCATGATGCACCAATGCAGCCCCGGCGAGTTACCCCCAGCGAGTAACTCGCCGGTGCTACATTGGTGCATAATGCCGACCCTTTGTGAGTGTCTCGACTCCATAGGGTCGGCATGATGCTTGAATGCAGCCCTGGCGAGTTACTCGCCAGGGCTGCATTCATGCATCATGATGACCAAGGGCATGATGCATTGGTACGCTCCGATAGCAACGCCGTTGATGCTCACCGGTACTACATTGGTGCATCATGACAACATCACGCCACATTCCGGGACACATGGAGGCATCATGACCATGTCATCCCTGAGGCATCATGACCATGTCATCCCTGAGGCATCATGACCTTGTCATCCCTGAGGCATCATGACCATGTCATCCCTGAGGCACCATGACCATGTCATCCCTGAGGCATCATGACCATGTCATCCCTGAGGCATCATGACCATGTCATCCCTGAGGCATCATGACCATGTCATCCCTGAGGCATCATGGCCATGTCATCCCTGAGGCATCATGACCATGTCACCCCTGAGGCATCATGACCATGTCATCCCTGAGGCATCACGACCATGTCATCCCTGGGGCATCATGACCATGTCATCCCTGGGGCATCATGACCAAACCCTTGTCAGTATTTGGAGTCTAAAGCAATGCGTCAGGGTATCTTGTACAATGCTATCAGACGTGGGAGTGAGGTATAGTGCTAAGTTAGCAGGGAGGTGCAGGGATTACAGATAGCTTACTGGGTTGGATGTGGAGTCTGGCAGGATCCCGGACGTCGGTCGTCATGGTAGCAGTATAGGAGTATCCTGGTGTCTGCTAAATCCCGGGGAGGGCGTTATGTGGCGTCCTGTATTGAGCTGTATGGAGTCAGTCCCTCAGGTTGTCCTGTGGCATTGTCTTACACGAGTTACAACAGGTGTGTGGCTGTGGCACGTCCTGACGACCAGCTCCCTGGGAGCGGAGTGCCGCATCGTGCCGCTACACGAGATGACAGGGATCGCTGCACGCTACAGTCTTACAGCTCTGTGTGTGTGGGGGGGGGGGGGGGGGGGGGTAGAATAGGAGGAATGGGACATGATACCCGGGACTGTGTCAGCACCCCCCCCCCCCCCCCCCGGGTACCTGAGGGCAGCCAGGTAGAACGCCGTCAGCCAGGTGAGACGCTGGTGAGACGCTGCGGCGGACTGCCGCGCCCCCTGGGGTGTACGGCGCGAACCGTGACCACGTCCTCAGGCGGACCCCGATCCCGGCTCCACTCCCGGCTGCTGCTGGAGGGGTACCGAGATGTTTGCCTTTAACTTGACTGCAGTCTGGGTGTAGCCCGCCTCTATGGTCGCTCCTTTCCTGGGGTTTAAACCATGAGGAACTTGTAGCCACCAACAGATTATCCTGAGCCACACTGGAGATGGCACGCGCCAATCATGCGTAAACACCGACACGGGCGACATGACGACACGGCCCTTTGGGGCCTTAATTTAAAAATCGACGGACACAGGAAAATTAGGGATAAAAATCTAGATACCCATAGGGATTTTTCTCCGAGGTGCGAACTTTATTGTTCTATAACCAACGTGTGAAGCCTTTGTCTCAGCCGTCCACCGTGGGTTAAATGGCAATACATCTTCCCACACTTCGCACTGATTAATTGGTTCATTCAAAATGTATTTGTCAACGCCCATTGTCTTCATGCATAGTTAAGGGAGTGGTCATTTTTTAACAACAGGGGGGGGGGGGGGTTGGTGGATTTGGGGGGGGGGACCAAAAAAATTTGGACCCCTTGAAGGGGGGGACCAAAAAAATTTGGACCCCTCTTGAGGGGGAACCAAAAAAATTACACCCCCTTTTAGCGGAAAAGCCCGCGCATTACTATAGCTCAAAGGGTTCGGCTGCGCTCAATTTTAACCTGCTGGAGGGGGGGACCAAAAAAATTTCGACCCCTCTCGTGGGGGGGACCAAAAAAAATTCGACCCGCTCGCGCAGAAATCCACCGACCCCCCCTGTTGTTAAAAAATGACCACTCCCTAATGGAAATACATATATAATGACGATTAAATAGAGAGCAATTCATATCATACTGGGCAAAGCTCCCAAATGTCTCCCATTCAGTGCACGTGCAGTACTGGAAGTAGCGGGCCCGGGTCCTGCACTTCTCACCCTTGTATGTGGTCACCAATTATAGAGTACACTAATATCAGTTCTAATTAAGAATAAAATAACCCCTTTACCGCAATGAAAAAAGAGGGATTCCATAAAGTTCAAAGCAAGACTAAAAATAGAATAACCACCTGACCACAAAATTGAGATTCCCCAGAGATCATCTAAAAGTATCCCGTGTCAGGGTTCGTACTGAGTCAGACTGCACCAGGAAGTCACATATAGGCCGTGACCAGAGTCACGCACCCCGCCATCCCTCATTAGAAATAATCATGAGCTGAGAATATCTCAATTATTTCAATTAGGACTCTCAGAAAGCAGGTGTGTGGTGAGGTTGTCATGAGTATGTAACTGCACGTCTGGGGCCTTCATGGGGCGGGGGAAGGGGGTCCCATGTCGCATGTAGATTTTAAGAAATGCCCATGTCTCATGTCACTAAGGAAACCCCTACGTCACTAGTGTCGATAAAAGGTGATGTTTGGTGTCCATTATCAGCGTGTCTATACCAATTATGGAGGGAGATGACTGGAGACATTTTGTAAATGTGGATATCAATTTCTGTATCTTTAAGGAAATCTGTTTGGGGGGGGTGAGGGTACACCCCCAGAAAATATTTTAATTCTAGTCTTGAAATGGTGCTCTCTTCGTATTCATATTCGTGTTACTAAGCCCAATGTCCTATGTCCCATGTCACAAGGAAAGTCATGTCGATTTTTTAGAAAGGCCCATGTTGCCATATCGATTTTATGAAAGGCCCATGTCGCTATATCGATTTTAGGAAAGGCCCATGTCGCTATATCGATTTTAAGAAAGGCCCATGTCGCTATATCGATTTTAAGAAAGGCCCATGTCGCCATATCGATTTTAAGAAAGGCCCATGTCGCCATATCGATTTTAAGAAAGGCCCATGTCGCTATATCGATTTTAAGAAAGGCCCATGTCGCTATATCGATTTTAAGAAAGGCCCATGTCGCTATATCGATTTTAAGAAAGGCCCATGTCGCCATATCGATTTTAAGAAAGGCCCATGTCGCCATATCGATTTTAAGAAAGGCCCATGTCGCCATATCGATTTTAAGAAAGGCCCATGTCGCCATATCGATTTTAAGAAAGGCCCATGTCGCCATATCGATTTTAAGAAAGGCCCATGTCGCTTTATCGATTTCATGAAAGGCCCATGTCGCTATATCGATTTTAAGAAAGGCCCATGTCGCTATATCGATTTTAGGAAAGGCCCATGTCGCTATATCGATTTTAAGAAAGGCCCATGTCGCTTTATCGATTTTAAGAAAGGCCCATGTTGCTTTATCGATTTTAGGAAAGGCCCATGTCGCTATATCGATTTTAAGAAAGGCCCATGTCGCTATATCGATTTTAAGAAAGGCCCATGTCGCTTTATCGATTTTAAGAAAGGCCCTCGTCGCCATATCGATTTTAAGAAAGGCCCATGTCACCATATCGATTTTAAGAAAGGCCCATGTCGCTATATCGATTTTAAGAAAGGCTCATGTCGCTATATCGATTTTAAGAAAGGCCCATGTCGCTTTATCGATTTTAAGAAAGGCTCATGTCGCTATATCGATTTTAAGAAAGGCTCATGTCGCTATATCGATTTTAAGAAAGCCCCATGTCGCTATATCGGGGTCTAGGGCCATGCGTCTCGCTGACACAACACCAGCACATGATGTAGGGTGTTTACCTGCACCGCTCAGAGCCGTGAAAAGGGTCGTTTCTGTGCCTTGCTATATATTATGGCATGGATCTCAGGAACTAGGATGAATTCAGACTAAATAAAGCCACTTTCTTAATGCCAAGAACCTATACTCTAATTCCATATAAGGATTTGAGAAATAACATATTAGTCTATCTGCAAGTGTAAACTGTGCTGGTAGGCCATTCTGTGACAGTCTCAGGGTAGGACACATGTTCCCATTTCCGTTCTAGATGATAATATAATATGTAATTCTGATAGGGGAGTAGAAAACATATGTCCCTACATCTGGGGATTTGCTACTATTTTATGTTGATATTTTAAGTGTACTTGCTAATAGAACAAAGGATTAACCAGCTCAAATCAACATGAAGACTAAATAATCAACAAGTAGCATAGCACATCTTGACACCCTAATTATTGGCTTTAATAAAGTTATCATATGTTAGATTGTATTTTCAGTAGTTATCAACGGAAATTAGGATATGTAGGCATATACCTAGACCTATACAGTACTATTGGACTGAATTCCTACCTGCTGTAGTGGTGATCACTGAGGCATGCTACTCAATCTGGCTCTCAAGTGGCACTTGGCAGTCGATCCAAAACGACCACATATTTACCCTCCACAGTATAGGAACGGTTTCCAGCAATACCACCAACCTTGGATGACATTTAATGACCCCACATGGAAATTATGACAGCTATAAACATGCTGTTTTTTGCATTGTACTCAAGACATATTTATCTTTCTATGGAAGGGATATAGAATTATGTACGATGTGTGTTTCATGTGAGGGGTAAACCCCCTACCACACGGGACACACTACTGGGGGTGGCATGGACGGCACTTCAATAGCCGGCATTATCTTGCTGCTATTCGTCTGATTAAATACGCGCACCTCACATCGTCACATACATGTATATGGGGGGGGGGGGGGGGGGGGGCTCTGTACTGGAGAATGTTGTTGTTCAAGGGGCGCTTGTCTGTCCCCCCCCCCCCCCACCCCGCCCCAGGACAGCTCTATACACAGCAGTACCTGACAAACAGGGCAGCAGGCTGACCTCACGTTAACTTAGAGCTGCGTCTCCCGGGGACAGCAGGGCACCAGTCTGTGCTGCTTAGGCCAAAAAAAAAGGTGTGTTTCAGGTTACATGGTCTGAAAATCTAGGGTAGGTAGGTCGGATTTTTTTATTTTTTTTATATTTTTTACTTTGGCCTGAAAAGTACCTAGAAATTGACTCGCGAACTTTAATGCCGACTCGCCGACGACCGCCTCAACTTGTGAATTATCAGAACAACTCTTAAATTGCCCTAAAATGACCTAAAGTATAAATATTTTTTCAAAATTGGATAACAATTTCTAGGGTCGGCCCTGTTTTCCTAGGTAGGGTCGGGTAACCTGAAACACACCTTTTTTTTTTGGCCTTACTGCGGGATGTTTACCAGGTAGCGCCTCACCCAGCAGAATTCAAGTTACCGCTTAATGACAGGCTCCTGGTGAGTGCCCCTGGCGGTAGGTGGTGTCTACAGACCTCCTGGTAGGGCATGACGGACGTGGGGTATACATGTATCTGTATAGGGACAGAGGAGAGGTGGGAAAGGCAAAAGAGAGGAGGTAGAAAGAGAGGCTGATAAGGGCAGCGGGAGAAGGAGAGAAGGAGAAAGGCAGCAGCAGAAGGGCAGCAGAAGACGTGCAACAGCAGAAGGGCAGTGGCAGAAGGGCAGCAGAAGAAGGGCAGCAGCAGAAGGCCATCAGATGAAGGGCAGCAGCAGAAGGGCAGTGGCAGTGGCAGAAGGGCAGTGGCAGAACGGCAGCAGCAGAAGGGCAGCAACGGAAGGGCAGTGGCAGAACGGCAGTGGCAGAAGGGCAGCAGCAGAAGGGCAGCAGCAGAAGGGCAGCAGCAGAAGGGCAGCGACAGAAGGGCAGCAGCAGAAGGGCAGCAGCAGAAGGGCAGCAGCAGAAGGGCAGCAGCAGAAGGGCTGCAACAGAAGGGCAGCAACAGAAGGGCAGCACCAGAAGGGCAGCAGCAGAAGGGCAGCAACAGAAGGGTAATAGCAGAAGGGCAGCAACAGAAGGGCAGCAGCAGAAGGGCAGCAACAGAAGGGTAATAGCAGAAGGGCAGCAGCAGAAGGGCAGCAGCAGAAGGGCTGCAACAGAAGGGTAATAGCAGAAGGGCAGCAACAGAAGGGGTGAGAATGACGGAGAAGCGAGAGGAACAGAGGGAAAGGGAATGAGAGAGGGAAAGCGAGGAGAGCGCAACGAGGGGAGAGACAGAAGGAAGCAGTGAGTCAGAAAGATGTCGCTAAGGAAGGAGGTGCGTGTATCAGCAAACAGGAAGTTGAGCTGGTGCCGCAGCCTTGTAGCACATACCGCCTCCTACATGGGTAAAGCATTCTCAGCTCTAAAACAATCCAACTGATTGAAACGGCTAATTGTGAGAGATATGGGAAGTCGGAATCCATGTGCTGCACCGGCTCAGTAGAATATTACACTTGAACTAATGTACGATATAAACTGAGGAACAGAACTACCGGTACAGCTTCTAGAATTAAGGCAAACCCAGACACCATTTCAGACCATGGCACATGATGATGAATACAAAACGCCAGGTAGTGTTATTTGGGACACATTCAACTATGGAAGTGTATGACAATGTCATGGGGTGTATTATTGTATTATTACCATTGTGGTGGTGTGTGTGGTGGTGGTGTGTGTGGGGGGGGGGGGCAGGGGGTCTACTGGGCCTTGTCTGGTGAGAATCGGGGCGTGACTGGGACCTCTTCTGTTATACATTGTATATGCCCCGTGACGAAAGGTATTTCACCATGTTTTACTCAGAAATACTCTTAGATTTAGAAATCATGATTTTCATGACGTGCGTGGCGATGAGAAGCCAGATTTTTTTGGAGTGGCCTTGTGTCATGATTTTATGCCTCTTACGGCTGAGGTTCTTGGGGAGAATTAGCAAAAGAAAGTATACTGGGTATGCTGACCACCAAACCCTCAATGATGGCCATTCCTGTAGCGATATCTACCAATGTAGCTTCATATGATTGCCCAAAATAAGGGGTTTCCCTACTTTTTCCCCGACGCTGGCCGCTGTTATATTTTGGTACCAAGCGGATTGAGATTCACAGCTTTTTTGTATGTTTTATTTCCCATGGCCTCCAAACAGTGTGCTGTAAAAGCCCTTAGTGCCTCATTATCGACGTTAGGTGGGCTGAGCATGGATATTCAGGTGTCCTGCCGTCCTTACAGGCTTAGCCTTGGTACATCTCCCGTGGTGTGGAGGAGCTGCACAGAATGGCCACATCATCTTGATGAAACAGCGATCACGCTACCTGAAGTAGAGCGTGTCGCTAAAGGCGTGGGCAGGGAGTGAACCCGACATTAAACAGCAAAACCCCTCTATTATTTGGCCATAAGCTTTATAAGTTTATGACCACGTCGCCGTGTACAACGTACAACCCAGGTTCATGCTGGTCGGAATGTGCAAAGGCCGGAGCAGGGGCTCCCTGTTAAACCTTAAAGGACGGATGTCACTAAAATATGACATTTGTCATCATGATACATCAATTCAGCACTGGGGAGTTACTCACCGGGGCTGCATTGGTGCATCATGCCGATCCTTCGGAAGTGTATCAACTCTGTAGGCTTGGCATCATGCATGAATGCAGCACTGGCGAGTTACTCAGGCATTCATACATACATACATCATGACGACCAGGGGCATGATGCATTGAGGTATCACGCCGTCCTTACAGCCGTCCTTGAGCACACAATAAAGGCAGTTTAATGTCCCTGGTACGTGTAATAAACCCCCGTGTTTGGCAACCACCCTGGGACTCCCTGAGTCAATGCAACCTGGGGCTGCAATCACATTCATAAACTTAGTAAACTAGTAAACCCTTCAACCCTTTGTGATACAACTCTTAACCCTCTGTTATACATGTACTACACTTGGCTATTAGAACAAAAGAAACTGCTCTCCTGTATCATCCGTACAAAAGGTGAGAAAAACACTCACCACTCGTGTGGCGTAAGTGAGGTAAACCACATCCAGAGCCCTTTACTTAGGATATTGGCTTAAACCCCCAGCGCCCCTACATATAGGGCTGAGTACCTGTCCTGACTGCACCCCAACTGGCACCGGAGGGGTACCGAGATCTGCGCCTTTAAACCCCCAGCGCCCCTATATATAGGGCTGAGTACTCTCCCGGCTCCACTCCGACTGTCGCTGGAGGGGTACCGAGATCTGCGCCTTTAAGTTAGTCACGGCTAAGGGAGTGCTCATTTTTTAAGAACAGGGGGGGGTGGTGAGATTTCGCGCGGAGCGCGCAAAATATTTTCACCCCCCCCTCTAGAGGGGTCGAAATTGTTTACCCCCCCCCCCCGGCAGGCCGAAAATCGCGCGCATTAGCGCCCCTTTGTAGCATAGTAACGCGAGGGCTTTTCCCCTCAAAACAGGTTGAAATTTTTTGCCCCCCCCCCCAAGAGGGGTCTAAATTTTTCACCCCCCCCGGTCAAGGGGTCCAAATTTTTACCCCCCCCCCCCAAATCCACCACCCCCCCCCCCCTGTTGTTAAAAAATGAGCACTCCCTAAGCACACTGGTCTGCGACCGGCGGTTATTTGAAACCTGCAGAGAAGCATGACGGTACGACGTAGCAGTGTCACACGGGGACGGGGGGGGGGGGGGGGGGGAGACGGAACTGGGTTGTCCTGGAACCAGGCTGTGGGCGTGGTGGACCAGCACACAGGGAGTTGTTGGTATCCGACCGTCAACTAACGATTTTCGCTTCTTGAGGAAATCTTTTCAGGCTCCCAAAAGATAAATAGGCTTGAATGTCCCAGACGTCAGCATGTACAATGTATAAGCCGGACAGCAAATATAATATAAGAAAGTAGGAAAGCTCACGTGTGTATGGTTAGTGTCATCAGTTTACTGCAAAAGTCCCCAATTCCAATCAGCCACCCACTACTTCTCACACACTGCTAACATTGTCCACACACACGCACACCGAAGGCTGCACCCAGTTCAAGCTGAAATTCTTAATGCTATGCCAAGCATACAAATAATCAAGCTGGCCACTTCTAAGAGTGTCTCTACATGGGGTAAAAATCGACACGTGCGACACGGCGACACGGCCCTTTTAAAAATCGACGGAAACAGGGAAATAAGGGATAAAAATCGACCCACAGGAAATTTTCTAAAATTTTCTAAAATTCGACACCGCGACATGGCTCTTTTTGCTAAAATTCGACACGGCGACACAGCCAAAACCGTGGGTACCCATGTAGAGGCACAGTGATATTACATGTCTACAAGTAAGGACGCTGCAGTGTGTGGTGTGGCGGGGGTGCTGCCCCCTGGGGCCTGTTCCCGGCACAGCTCCCAGGCTGCAGCATTAAGTAGTGGGTGTGGCATGCATCAGACTCCCTCCCCGCCCCCCCCCCCCCCCACCCGGCCCTGCACTCTCCATGGTACAGCTACACAATCTGCACCCCCGCCCAAAAAAAAACCCACAAAAAACACACAAAAAACACCCCAGGAAAAGAGTATTTTTTCACGCTCTTCCACTGTCCCTGGAATTGAGACAAAGGGGTATTTTTCTGCACAAATCCGTGCATTTTCGGAAAACGGGGGTATTTTCAAAGCGTCAATCTATGAAAGTAAATAAATAGCAAGTACAGATATTAATTTCTTTACCAAACATCATAAATTTACATAAACTCACGGGGTATGTGATGTTTGAATGTGACATAACACTCGATCAAAGTAAGGCATTGAACAAAAATAGATCAGTGTCTTGCCAAAGAGGGTGTTTTTACCCTAAAAAAACTGTATTTTTCTGGCTAAAAATCTGTGGAAATGGGGGGGGGGGGTGTCGTGGAGAAGAGGGTACACGGGTTGTGTCCATACATACGTACATGGGGAGTGCCGGGACCCTAACACCGAGTGGTGTGCCTGTTACCTGCCCCATCCCCCATCCATCATGCTGCCTGACAGCCGCCCTGCCATGTCTCACAGACCTGGCAGTCCCTCATCACCTAGTTAGTTCCAGCACCACCAGCCTAGGTGTGGCTCACACTATACAGCAATGCAGCAAGAAAGGGGCACTTTCCAGAAAAGTCGTGGGAAAAGTTTTTGAACATTTCTGAAGCGTGACAGACAAATACATTTAAATATAACATCAAATTCCTGCATTCTGATATACACAATTTGAAAGATAATTGTCTTGTGAATCTCCTGATTCAAGATGTTGGCAAACATAGCCATTCTGCTAAAATTAACATAAACACAACTTTATTCACCCTTTCTTGATGAAAGGGTCTATGGCCAAAGGAGGCATACTAAAGGCGTGTTCATCTTGTGGGACAATAAGCGCTGAATTATGCCAAAGAAGAAGGGGTCTTATGGGGAACATGGTCTGAAATTTGAGGGTGGGTAGGTAGGTCGGATTTACAAGAGATTACAAGGCATGAGTCGTGAATTGGCAGTAATTAGAAATAACTCATGGTTTCTCCAGTAATTAGGAATAACTCATGGTTCCTCCAGTAATTAGGAATAACTCATGGTTCCTCCAGTAATTAGGAATAACTCACTAGTTCCCCCAGTAATTAGGAATAACTCACTGGTTCCCCCAGTAATTAGGAATAACTCACTAGTTCCCCCAGTAATTAGGAATAACTCACTGGTTCCCCCAGTAATTAGGAATAACTCATGGTTCCCCCAGTAATTAGGAATAACTCACTGGTTCCCCCAGTAATTAGGAATAACTCACTAGTTCCCCCAGTAATTAGGAATAACTCACTAGTTCCCCCAGTAATTAGGAATAACTCACTAGTTCCCCCAGTAATTAGGAATAACTCATGGTTCCTCCAGTAATTAGGAATAACTCATGGTTCCCCCAGTAATTAGGAATAGCTCACTAGTTCCCCCAGTAATTAGGAATAGCTCACTACCGTAAAACTTCGCGTATAAGCCGAATGAGTTTTTGCTCCTATAGTACAGTACTAAAGCCCCCCTATTCAGATCGCTGGTGCGGCCATTACTTCATCTGGTACTGGCGAAATAATCACTGATAACAGCTGTCACAATGGGTACCAGTCATTAGAGTATACACCCTATGACTTCTGCAGCGCATGGAGGGAATTATCTCATTGGTCTAAAATGCATTCCGCTACTGGCTTATACCGAGGTAGCCGGATGCCTTATGCGGGCGTCCATTGCTTGATCTGGTAACTGGCGAGATAAGCACTGATGCAGCACTCACAATGTGTACAAGCTGTTACATAATGCCCCTAAGAATTCCGCAGTGAAGGCCAGGGAGTGATTTCATTGGTTGATAATTCCACCGTCTACATCATATAGGCGTGTAGCTTGTTGAATTTTCAACCAATGAGATAATTCCCTGGTCTCCACTGCGGAATTCTTAGGGGGCATTATGTAACACCTTGTACCCATTGTGATTGTTGTATCAGTGCTTATCTCGCCAGCTACCAGATTAAGCAATGGTGCCCCCTACTAAGGAACCTGCAACCTCGGTATAGGGCTGAGACAGGTTGTCATATTATTGGGCATCAGAGCCCCCACTGCCCCCTTGGTTTCTGGGTAATTTCTTATCTGGATATGACACTCAGGTGAATCCCCCTACTTCACACTAGAGACACTGGCGAGGAGATTAAGAAAGGTGTGGGGTGCAGGGTATTACCCCTATCAGTCTTATCAGTGACCATTGTCCTGGGCTAGGGAGATGGCAGATAAGACATTACCCACAATCCTTTGACAAATCCAATATGGCCGTCAGGGTGCTCTGCCCCAATATGGCGGTCCCCATGCCTCAATGTGTCTAAGCCGTATACGCTCCTGACATGTTTGGCCAGTGGAGCTCTGAGTGGAGGTAGCCATTTTAGTAGGACACAAACTGTGAGCATTCTCATCCCAGGAGAGTCATTCCACTAGTACACCATTGTCTATGGGCAGCTTATCCTTGGGTAGAGAGTGCACAGGAGCGCCAGCGAGTGTGTCCTGGTTATTTAGACATGCTCAGTTACTCGTAGGGTATCTACTACATTAACAAGGCCCAAACCAAATATGGAAGTGATTGGTACTTCAGCTTCCCACAGATCGGGAATCTATACATTCAACAGTGGTGGATCCAGGATTGTCTAGAGGGGGGGCCCGAACCTGGCCAACCTGGAGTAACTGTCTGATTCCCACGAGCGAAGCGCAGCGGCTATAAGGGACTAGCGCATTAGGCTATGGGGGCTGCCATCTTGGCTCAGAGCAATGCATTGTGGTTAGGCCCCCGACTCCAGAGCAGTGCATCATGGGACAATTTCTTATCAGCATCTTTGTTCTAGGTGTGAGGAGAGGGGATTAGCCTGATAAGGAGATGGGGTTTAGGCCCCGACTACCTGAGGTACCAGGATGTGCTAGTCCCGTATATTAGTGGGGTTAGGGGGGCATACCCCCAAGAAAAATTTAGATGTACTGGACATTCTCATGCATTCTAGGCCCCTCCCCCCATCCAAACTCCACTGAAATAGATGATAATGTGTCATATGATATTATCTCCATCTCTCTCCCTTTCCCCTATTTTCCTTTTTCACTTCTTCCTATTTTTCTTCTTTTATTTCATCTTCTTTTATTTTTTTCTTGGGGGGGGGGGAGGGGCAAGGCCCGTCGGGCCACCCCCCTGGCCCCGCCAGTGTTCAAAATGACAGAGTTCTGTCCTTATGAAATGTCAGTAGTATAGTATGTATCGGAACGGGACTATAGTTAAGTACTGTTTATTACTCAATCGACATGCAGCCAATCAGAGGCCTCCATTTGGTCACGTGACCCGTTGCCATGGTAACGTGACCTACTTAGGGCTCTCAGCCAATCAGAAGCCAGCATTCTGGGTGACCTACTGACCTACTTAGAAGCTCTCAGCCAATGAGAGGCTGGCATTCTGGTAACTATGGTAACGTGACCTACTTACGTCACGTGACCTACTTAGGCTCAGCCAATCAGAAGCCGGCATTCTGGTAACTAGGGTAACGTGACCTACTTAGGGTTTGTTTGTAAACAACACCACGTGGCTCTCTTGTTTGTAAACAACACCACGTGACACGTGACTGTTTGTAAACAAACAACGTATATATAGAAAAAAACACAACAAGTTCCATCTTATGTTAAAATTATATTTTCGAATAAAAAAGCACATCTGTAACAGCGTCTATGTGTAACTACGCGCGTTCTCATTCAAACACTATAACACTATCATACCGTAGCAGCAGCAGGTAGGACCGGAAGAAAAGCAAGCGCACGAGCAGAAGCGACGACACCATTTGCACCATCCGGCCGTCGCGTTGGTAGCCCTACTACCCGTCGCGCGTTCCACTGGAGCGGCTTTAAGAGTGACAAATGACGATTCTTTGTCGACGCGACTGCTAACATCAGCATCGGCAGCATCGGCAGCAGCATCGGCAGCAGCGGCAGCAGCCTCGGCAGCAGCGGTAGCAGCAGTAGCAGCAGCGGCAGCAGCAGTAGCGTGAGCATTAGCAACAACAGCAGCAGCGACAGTAGCAAGGGCGGCAGAGCGGGCACTAGTAGCGTTATCAGCGGCGTCATCGGCAGCCGCAACAGCATCAGCAGCAGCAGCGTCGGCATCGGTGGCATGAGTAGCTGCATCGGCGGCAGCAACAGCAGCAGTCACAGCCGCAGCGGCAACAACAACAACGTCATCACGACCCGCGTCACTAACAGCCGCAGTAAATGCAGCAGTAGCACGCTGAGCAGCACTAGCAGCAGCAGTAGCAGAGGCTACAGCATCAGCTTCACATTCGCGCGCCGCTTCGTCATTCCGCTTCATGTCACGGTAGCAACTTTCCATCACGAGGATCTGCAAATTGAGGCGCGGTGCTGGTGGTGGTAGTAGTAGTAGTAGTAGTAGTAGTAGTAGTAGTAGCGTGAACGATGATGACGATGCTGAATGTGGTTTCACTCCCCTTATATACCCTTACGCCCCGCCTTTTTTCAAGCCACCGGCCAGCTGCCCCTTCACGGCAGGTCTTTAGATCAGCCTTAAGTCGCTTACTACGTGGCTCATCATCCCTCTAATCGCATTTTCCAGCCGCCGGCCGGCTGTCTGCTGATGACAGGCGAGGGTGATTTGTTTTTTTCTTTAGATATAAGCCGCTTACCACACGCGCACCCTCTAGTCACAGACAGAGTGACAGAAAGGGAGGGGGTCGCTTTGTTCACGCTACCTGTAGTTGTTTTTCTATACACACGCTGAGCCCATGACCCGTTAATCCTTTATACAGGTAACACGCGTTCAACTAATTACCCTATTGTATGACAGTCGGTACACGGATTTAATTTTAAACCGCCTTCCCATCTGGGATCCATGTCTGGCGGGGTGGAAGGATCCAGCTGAAAAGTGTGATTAGGGCTTTTGTTTCTCTTATGATAGCAGCAGGTCAGCATGCGACAGCTGAAAATGTCAGACTCGCCGCTCCTATAAAAGACTGAGATGCGTCTCTCTTTCCACACACCCTTCTACCATCGCCGCCGACACCGCCACCGCCGGCCAGCCGACCGCCGCCACCGCCTGCAGTCACCGCCATCACGCCAGCAGGGAATTTCGAGCTGAGTCTGCTTATTGCTTATTTTTTTTCTTTGAGCTTTTTGTTTTCTTAAATTTTTATTTTCACTCAGTCTTTTTTGTTTCGGAGGAAAGAAATATGACGCTGCAGAGGGCGCGAGTTTCTAAAAGACGGTCGCGCGAACAAAGCGCTCTCCTCAACTGCCCGGCTATTTTTTTATCTCAAAGGAGAGAGCGTCACGTAGTTGAGGTTCACGCTTCTCTTGAGGCGTACCGAATTCTCGAGAAATGCAAAGCTGAGCGCCATCGTCGTTATACAAGAGCGGAAAAGGAAAACGTAGCGACATGGCCGAGAGCCGTCTTCTCAGAACAGCATTTACTCTACTATTGCATAACAGCTGCTCTCAGCGCCCCCACTCGTTGGGCGTTTCATGAAAAGAAAGAGCGCCGCTACTCTCCTCACCCTGCCTCCTCTTATAAAGTGAGAATAAGTGCTATGAAACGATTCGACAAGCCGATCGGTTTCTTGGGAGCGACTGCAGCTCCCACTCGGTGGGCGCGCGTTGTGGCCGACGTGAACACGGTCTCTAAACGTTTCGACGTCGTCACTTGTTATCCCGCATATTGCAACGCAGCCGAATTGAAGAAGATAGGGACGCACTATTTTAAACCATACGCTCTTATATGTATTTGTCACCGCCGCGCTCACACGCCTTATTGCTTTTTCGAGACGATCGTGTCACAACACAGAAATAGAAAAAAAAACAGCAAAGCGACGAGCTTTGCCTAAATGATCAAAAAAAAAAAAAAAAAAAAAAAAAAAAAAAAAAAATTAATCTCCTCCTCCTCCTCCTCCTCCTCCTCCTCCTCCTCCTCCTCCTCTTCTTCTTTTTTTAAAAATAAATAAATATTTGTATCAGACTCCTCTGGAGTCTGATACAAACATTTATGACTATTGAGTGAAAATAGAATTTTATCGCAAAAAAAAGTCACTTCTGCCGCCGCTACTGTGACACCGGCCGGTATCAATAAAAAGGTCGGCTGACTTTTCTCCACAACCATTCACTACCGACCGTTCGAGTGAGAAACACAGCAGACAGTCAGACACACAACCGCTCTCTGACGCGTCCTGAAAAAAAAACAAAAAAAAATGTCCAGTAGTAAAAGCAAACTCTTCACAGAAATTCATTTCGACGCTCGACTACAAGGACCCTTTAGTTGTATCATTAGCGGTCCGTCGGGTTGTGGAAAATCGCGCTTGGTGGATCAATTTCTGAGCGACGTGAACAATTTGGTCACGCCGCCGGTGGAAAAGACTTTTTACCATTACGGCGAGTGGCAACCTCTGTTTGAAAAAATGCAAAATCAGTACGGTGTGGAATTCAGAGAAGGTCTTCCTAGCAAAGAGTCTATAGCGGGAGACGTGGAAGTAGCAGAAGACGCTTTACGACCCCACACTCTACTGATATTGGACGATCTGATGAGCAGTTCCAATCAGCAAGTGGTAGCCGACATCTTTACTAAATACTCGCATCACTGGAACGTGAGCGTCATATACATCACTCAGAACCTATTCCAGAAATCACCCGACTTTCGAACTATGAGTCTGAACGCTCACTACATGATCGTTTTCAAGAACCCGCGCGACATGGGGCAAATAGCTAGTCTGTCTCGCCAGGTGTTTCCGTCCAACGCGGCGGCCCTCTCTAGTATATTTACCCATGAACTCAAGCGACCTCACTCATACCTCCTTCTGGACTTCAAGCAGTCAACACCTGACGATCTGAGAATACGCTCCTCTTTGACGTCCATACACTCTCAGCTAGTGTTCGTACCGCTAGACAAAAAAAAGAACAAGAGAAAGCAGTAGCAAAAAAAATGTCTTCTCATCTACTCGAAAGACACTTTGGTACTCTCAAGCACTTAGCTAAGTGCTCGCCAAAGGACTGCTCGCATCTAATAGACTCTGGAAGCGACGATCTGATCGCAGCGTTAAGTGAGATCTGTCACAATTTACTGGTAGGGAACATCCCGCTCAGCGACAAACAACTGGACAAGCTTCGAGAATCGGCTGACGTGTTGAGGGAGGTCGGCAAAAAATCTACGCCCATCAAAAAAAAGAGACGCGTCTTGGTACAAGAGGGAGGTTTCCTCATTCCGGCTCTCATAGGGATGGCCTTACCGCTTATAAAGAGCATTCTCCGTATATGAGACACCTCATTCGACACCTACTCGCCGACAGCACCACCACCACCACCACCACCACCACTACCGCCACCACCAGCGTCATTGCCACCGTCGTCCCCATGACGGACCCAGAGCAGCAACAACACTACAAACGTTTAGCGCTCGTGGATCCTGAGACGCTCTACAAATCATCACGAGCAGGTCTACTTCATCATGTGCCCGCTGCTGCTGCTACTACTAGCGCTGCTACTACTGCAGTCGCTGCTGCTAGTACTTCTACTGCTCCAAACCTTCCTCCTCTTCCTGATGAGCGCACTGAAAAGAACGAGAGTTCCGCTCCTGCCACCGCCGCCCGCCTACCTGCCGACATGGCCTATTACCACAAGCAGGCAGAACAGTCCCTTCATCCCGACGCGGCCTTGCACCAGGTGCTACAGTTTATCTACAGGGACTTGGATTTAGTGTTGAACGACCCCACTTTGGAATCGCGCGAGAAAATGTTGAAATACCGAAGGTTGTTGAATAGATTGCAATTTTTTCTCGCGAATCCCCACAACAGCAACATCTCTTCGTCCTACTCTTCTTCGCCCCCGGCTCACCTCCGTCAGTCTGCTGAAGAGGCCAGCGCGTCCCTACTCGAGCGGTTGGTGAACCAAGTTCCCAAGAGGAATCGCACTCGGACCGTGGCGCTGTACAAACAATTGGAGAAATCCGGTGTGATCAAGTGGAACGAGGACGGTGCGGTGCGCGAGATGTCGGGTCGGAGAATACCACCTGAGCGTCGCATCAACATAGTGGACTTACTGAACGACGCCGCCAGGTTCAGGAAGACGGCGCCCAGACCGGCGGGCTACTCGCCGTTCACGAAAGCGCTGCGCGAAGCAGTTCCCACAGACTCCTTGATCGGAAACCATCTGTATAAAGCGAGCGGACCTGGCCAAAGTTTGGACACACGGCTTGCTGACAGAGGTCGGAAACGACCGAGCTTCGACTCGGAAGAAGGAGAAGCAGCAGCAGCAGCAGCAGCAGTAGCAGCAGCAGACTCTTCTCTCCAGGTGGTGGACGATCAATCCTCTGAAGACGAGGAGGACGACCGTGAACTTTTCCAAACTCCGACTTCCTATAGGAGCGTGCCGCGTAAGAAAAGGAAAGGGCGCAACCGCCTAGCGGCGAGCTCGTCGTTCACGCCCTCAACAAGCCCACCATGGGCAAACCAGTGAAGAGACTGACCAAGAAGGAAAAAGAAAAGAAGCGCGTAGTAGCTAGATATACCGACGTCAAAGCGCCCTCCAGTTTCACTAGCGTGACTAAACTCCAGAAACATCATTTTCGCCACCTGAACCCAGCCGTCATCCGAGATGCTTTAGTGTCGCTGGACGCCTACACTAAACATAAACCCATTCGGAGAAAATTCGCAAGGAACAAGACTATAACCGGCGCAATCGATCAGCAGTGGCAGATAGATCTGATGGACATGCAAGCTTTGGCGTCTCACAACGACCGCTTCCGGTACGTGGTGACGGCGATCGACGTTTTCTCTAGGTACGCGTGGGCCGTTCCCATTAAATCCAAGAGCGGCGCTGATGTCACCGAGGCCTTCCGAGAGATGACAGGCACTGGCGAGAGACGACCGCGCACTGTTCAGACAGACAAGGGGAAAGAGTTTTTGAACAAGATCTTTCAAGATCACTTGAAGAGCGAGGGCATAGAGTTCTTCACTGGCGAGAACGACGACATCAAAGCTAGTCTAGTGGAGCGCTTGAACCGCAGTCTGAAGGAGAAGCTGTGGCGTTATTTCACACACAAGCGCACGTATCGCTACGTAGACGTACTGCACCATGTAGTGTCTTCTTACAATCGCACTCACCACAAGACGTTGAAAATGGCGCCGGCTCAAGTCAGCTCGGAAAACAGCGAAACAGTTTTCTACCGACAAGATCTCCCAACTAACAAACAAATCGACGAAATATGGAAAAAGAAGAAAAAAACAAAGACGTCCGCCGTCGACGTCATCGCTCCGGGTGACAGAGTGAGGATGTTGAGAACTAAAGGCGCCTTCGACAAAGGGTACGAGGGAAACTGGCGCGAGGAAGTGGTCGACGTTGCTAAGACGTTGGGAAGCAGAGGGTTCGAGCTGAAAGACGACAAGGGCGAGGAGATAAAAGGCGTCTTCTACCCGGAAGAGGTTCAGAAGGTGTACAAGAGTCGTTACGACAACAACTACCTGATAGACGAGGTGTTGCGCCGCAAGACCGTCGACGGTAAAGAGTTAGCTTTCGTACGTTGGTTAGGTTACGACGACAAGTTCAACGAGTGGATCCCCGTCAAAAAAATAACGTAGAAAAAAAAAAAAAAAAAAAAAATGAACATCACTCTACCTAGCAACAGCTCTATGGAGTATTATCCTGACAACAGCTTGACGTCTTTCCGAACTCACTTCGACTCGCCGCTCCTTCTGCCCGAAGCGTACGAAGCGGCTCTGACTGAGATCATCCTCCCTACAGAATGGACTAACGTGCACGACGACGACTTGATCATCGTTGTTCCTCTGCGCACCAAAGGTTCGCTAGAGGAGGCGATCCAGGTTTTAAAAGAAACTAAATTCTCCGAAGGAAAAAAACCACAGGTAGACTGGAAGAGAATGAAAAACGCGAACGGTCTGAGCAAGCTAACGTTCAGCTCAAAATTCCCGCTGAACTGGAAGGAAGCGAGCTATGTAACGGTGGAAGAGATATCAGACACGTCGGAAGAGCAGCAATTGAAACCGGAAACAAAAAGGTTCAAGAGAGAGGTCGACTTGAGACAGACGAATGCCGTATACAAGCAGTTCTTGTCCCCGGCGGTGAAGAAGAAGACGATCAGCCATCAAGCAAGACAGATGATCGAAAAGATGGAGAAGGACATGGGAGTGCGCAGTTTCATGCCAAACATATTCGAGATACCTCCTATTTTCACCGGAAGCAACCACACCCTAATCGAGCGCTTGAGTGAGACGTTGCGAGATGACAGACTAGAGGGCGACAGCTTCTTGCTCAAACCGATGCGGATCTTATCGTACGACGCCAAGACGAAACGCGTCACCATCAAACCGCCGAGACACTGTGCTGTCCTGCTGAGTCAGCATCTCGCATGCGTTCTAGGCTTCGGAGAGAAGACGTGTTTCGCGTCGCCGACTACCGGCGCCTACTCGATGGATGTTTACGGGGACGTGCACTCTGTGTACATATACACCGACATGATCCAGGAGAGACGTGTGGGCGACATGCAAGTGCCGCTGTTGCGCTGCGTGGCGGTGGACAGAGGCGGAAAGCGTCGAGGTGGCGTGCAAGCTATCAGTTTTCCCCATTTGGATTATTTCCCCTTGAAATCCAAGAGGTTTACCGAGGTCGGCATCTATTTAAGAGACCGATCCGGTCATTCCATCCCATTCGGTAGAGGCGAGGTGACCGTGACACTTCATCTGAGACCTATTGAGCGCTGAAAGAGAGAAAAATGATGCGTCAACGCGTTCCGTACTTTCCACCCAGGCGCACCGTCGGCAGAGGGTACAGCGATTACTACAACGCGCAGCTGGGCAACGGCGTCAACGTGTACAGCGGGCGCTCTTTCCAGAGCGGGCACGGTTTAGGCGGCGCTCTGTTAGGTCTGATGCGCTCGGCTACCCCGCTATTGAAGTCGGTGGGAAAAACGCTGCTCCGCGCCGGTGTGGGCGTAGCTAAAGATGTGCTGGCGGGTCGGACTTTAAAGAGCAGCGTGAAAGACCGAGGCGCAGGCGCTCTGAAGAGACTGGCGAGTACGGCGTTCTCGGGAGGAAAGACGCCTGTCGCGTCTAAGAAAGGGTCGAAACGTCGCCGGCATTCTCCTCAGACGGGCGGTGGCTCTTGCAAGAGACGTAGAGGGGATGTATTCGACCAGTAAGCGCCTAGGCGTTCAGGTATAAATAAAAAGACTGGAGGCGGCCGGCGTCAGTCTGTCGGCCGCATGAAGAGAGAACACAATGGCTTACGTACACGAGAGCAGTAACGAGTGCGCGCTCTCTGAGCTCGACCTGCACACCGTAGCGCCGACTCAGACTACTATCTTAAAGTCGTCTTTCCTGGGGATAGAAACAAAAAACTCTTTAGAGGATGGAGGTAACATAAATTTCACCATCAACAAGTCGCAAGAGTACACAGACCTGAACGAGAATTACCTTCATCTGGAATGTCAAGTGCTAAAGGACGGAGCGGCGATCGAGGACACCGACGCGGTAGCTCCGGTGAACAACTTGGCTCACTCGCTCTTCAAAGACGTCCAAGTCTCCATCGGCGGTTTCAAAGTGTCTGGCAACACCGAGACCTACCCTTACCGAGCTTACTTGGAAGGGTTACTCAACTACAACAAAGACGTGAAGGACGGCGTCATGAGCGCCCAGGGGTGGCATGAAGATACGCCCGGTCAGTTTGACACGTTGACTGACGCGAATGCGGGGTACAAAGCGCGCAAGAAGCTAATCTCCAACAAGCGCTTTTCGCTGATGGCGCGACTGCACTTTGACCTGGCTCATCAACCGAAGCTCATCGTTGGAGAGACAGAAATCAATCTCACTCTGAAACAAGCGGCGCCCTCTTTCTATCTGATGTGCGCCGCTGACGGAGGCTACAGCTTGAAGATCTACAAAGCAAAGCTCTACGTGCGACGCGTGCTGGTGGCGGACGCTGTAGCGGAAACGCACGAGAGAGCGGTGATAGAACACGGGCCCTTCGACTACCCGGTGAACAGAGTGGAGGTGACGACCTACGCCATCCCTCAAGGTAACAGAGATCACAGCTACACGCACTCCAACACAGGCCAGCTTCCCAAGTCGATGATGATTTGCTTCCTTGACCACGACGCCTTCAACGGTAGCTACACCAAGAACCCGTTCGAGATGAAGCATTACGACATCAGCTCGCTTCAAGTGATAGTGAACGATCAGAAAGTGCCGAACGACGCCTACGTGCCCGACTTTAAGACCAAAGCGGCCGTGAGAGAGTACTTGGCGCTACACACGGAAACGGGGATGTACGAGGGCGCGCGCTCCTGCGGTATTTCATACGAACAATTCCTGAACGGTTACACGGTGTTCCCCCTCGACTTAACCCCAGACAGATCGCACGACGGGTGTCGCGTGAACCTTATAAGAGCGGGTCAGCTGAGGGTGGAAGTCAGTTTCCGCTCGGCGCTACAAGCGACAACAACGGTGCTACTCTACTTGGTGTACGACAACGTCGTCGAGCTGACCCGAGATCGACACCCCGTCACCGACTACCACATGAACTGAAGACAAGACGGCGGTACTTGGCGTATCGTATGAACACGCTTGAAATAAGCAGAGTGTTGAAGGAAAACGTTCACACAAAACATCGTTTCCTGGGCGTTTTCTCTTGTGACACTATTCCGAAGCACCCTATCAAAGACACTTGTTTCGTGAGCAACACAGATCCGCAACATTTACCAGGTCAGCATTGGGTGGCGTTTTACGTGTCGAGCACGGGTGAAGTGTACTACTTTGATTCCTTCGGCTTACCGCCGCTGAGTGCGGAGTTCTTGTCTTTCGTGGAACGCTCTGCTCCGTTCAAGTGGCAAAGAAACCGCATTCAACTACAAGACACTTCTGCTGACACCTGTGGACCTCATTGCGTTCATTTCCTAATTGAAGCATGTCGAACAAGAAACCCCAAGAAGTGCGTCATGCGCATGAGCAAAATCCCAAAGCTGAGCGACCGGGTCGTGAGTCAGAAGCTATCGATGATGCTGTTGTGACGGGTTGTTGCGATGGCGGCCGTTTCATGGAGGCAAAGATTCTCTGCCTTGCCGAAATGGTGTTGGATTTATCCAAAGTCGTGCAATGTCTATTGGAGAAAAGTCGTCCGGGGTGTGGTGGTGCGAGTGACGGCGGCGTGAGACTTTGCGGCCTGTTGAGTTGCTGCAAATCGAAGAAGCAAGCTAAAAAAGCATAAACTTGTGTGTTTTTTCTGATTGAAATGAAAATAAAGAATAAAATGAAAAGAAAAGAAATTATCTTGTTGTGTTTTTATTTCTATATATAAGTTACATAACTTTTTTTTGTTTGTTTGTTTACAAACAGTCACGTGACACGTGGTGTTGTTTACAAACAAGAAAGCCACGTGGTGTTGTTTACAAACAAACCCTAAGTAGGTCACGTTACCCTAGTTACCAGAATGCCGGCTTCTGATTGGCTGAGCCTAAGTAGGTCACGTGACGTAAGTAGGTCACGTTACCATGGTTACCAGAATGCCGGCCTCTGATTGGCTGAGAGCTTCTAAGTAGGTCAGTAGGTCACCCAGAATGCTGGCTTCTGATTGGCTGAGAGCCCTAAGTAGGTCACGTTACCATGGCAACGGGTCACGTGACCAAATGGAGGCCTCTGATTGGCTGCATGTCGATTGAGTAATAAACAGTACTTAACTATAGTCCCGTTCCGATACATACTATACTACTAATGTCATTTGTTAATATGTATGGACTCCTCTTCAGACCTAGTCATGTGTTGGGGACATATCCATCCTGTAGTACATAATATCGAAATACATGTACCAGAGTGGGTTACCACTGCATTTCTAGAAATGCAGTGGTAACATTCTAAACTATGGTCATGGACCATTGACTATCTCACCAATAGGGCTAACTGCCACTTGTCTCATTAGCTCAGTTGATAGCCTGACTGCTTCTAAATTTTGAATATAAGCTCAGAACCAACACACACTACAGGGAGTCAGTGAATTTTAAAGGTTCTGAGAATGTACATCAGGTGGGATGAGTGAGTTTCCAAATATTCTGAACATTTTCACAGGGTCCGGTTCACCAAAATGATCCTTCCCTAAAGTATAAACCATAAATGTGATACCTTGATGCGACTAGACCAGGGCTGCGTTCATGCATTATGAGGACAAAGAACACCGAGCGTTCAGTGACAGGTTGTTTGGCAGGAAGGTCATCCCGGTGTCCTTGTACATTGTGCTTGTTTTTCTGTACCAGCCTCGTTAAGTAGCCACAGACCTGCACTATGTGTACTCCCTCTGTTATGACATGTTGTTTGTACAGGGACGTGACGACATCGTAAACATGGTAAAGCGAGTAAACATGTCCAATAACGGATATATGTATTAGAGAGAAACAGGAGTGTATGAGTGGTGGCCCCCTGAGATCCCTTTATGAAAAAGATGCTTCACTGAGGGTAGCTAGAATCTCTGGCAGTGATGGTGATTGGAACATTGCTGATTTCTTTATGAAAAAGGCCAAAGGGGACTGTAGACGAGATAAATCTGAATTCTGATGACATTATTTGTAGAGGGGCGTGACTGCATGGTAGCCCCGAGTAAACAAACACTTTTAGTGTAAAAGTGTAATACCTCCCCCAACTGGTCAAGAAGACAGTCATCATAACATCATATGATTATGATGACTAACATCTCTCAGT
Organism: Harmothoe impar; assembly: GCA_947462335.1. Taxonomy (NCBI): domain Eukaryota; kingdom Metazoa; phylum Annelida; class Polychaeta; order Phyllodocida; family Polynoidae; genus Harmothoe; species Harmothoe impar. Next base: position 57,229,021 of record OX381716.1, on the reverse strand, counting down.
GAAAAACTTGTAGTAAAAGAACTTTACCTGAACTTATATATTTTCTACCTGCGATTGTGCCATTCATCTGTGATTATGCATACATCGTAAAACTACAAATAAAAGGGGATGCCTTTGTAACATAACTACTCAAAACTCAAATTCTACTGTTTCCACCCTCTACTGTTTCTACCCACACATTGCTTGGTGGCGTAGGTGCCTCTTACAACGTCCACCCACTTTATTGTACCAGGGTAGTAATAGTGATGGAAAAATGCCCCCCTTTATTGAAAGGCCGTGACTATTGACAGTTCCAACAGTCAACAATAGAATAAAATTCCCTTATTGACCGTTCAAACTGTCAATACCAGGACATATTTCCCTTATTGACAGTTTGAACTTGGTGACAAAATCACTTTTGGCAACAAAAAACACTATTGGCGAAAAAAAAACTTTTGCAGAAAAAACTTTTGCCGAAAAAAACACACTTTTGCCGAAAAAGACACTTTTGCCGAAAAAAACAACACCTTTTGACTCCAATGTCAGTGGGAACTGTCAATAAGACAGAAATATTCCACTATTGACTGTTCGCATGAGCAACTGTCAATAACAGGAATAATTTCCACTGTTGACAGTGTGAACTGTCAATAACAGAAATATTTTTCACTATTGACAGTTCAAACGGTCAATAGCGTTTTTGTTATTGGCCATATTCTACTGCAAAACCTCGCGCACAAGACTAACTCACGTATAAGCCGCACCCTGACTTCAGGCTGATCGTATAAGCCGCACCCGCCATCTGAATGTGCCGATTTTAGTACTGTACTATAGTGTCAAAAACTCGCGTATAAGCCGCACCCCGACCCTTGGCCGATGCTATAAGCCGATCTGATTCGCATAGTAGCCGCAGCTCATACGGGAGGTTTCACGGTATACACCCACACCACTAACAACCGTACTTCCATACAGGGCCACGAATTTGGACAGAATATAAAGGAATGTATGTCTAGAAGTAAACAAATGTATGTCTAGAAGTTGGAAACATAACCCCCGTGTAAAGCGCTGTCATGATGAACCTTCCGAGATGAGAGTTGAGAAGTGTGTCTGAGTGCCGCTATTAAAGCTGTACACCAGGTGGGGTGGCGCTCCTGCCGCAGGACCCGCGTACTGTACGCTGGTTGCCTGCGTGTAGTAGTTACACGCAGGTCAACACTCATATATCGCCTGTCAATCATCCAGGTTCAGGCCCTTTAGACGTAACCGGGTGACACCTCTGTCTTTCTCTGTGTTTTGCATAATGCAATTCGCCATCTACAGGACTGCATGGAACTATGCGTCAGATTTTGGCCAGCTCCTGAGTCCTATGCTGATGAGCCTCCACCTGCGGGTATAGGCATGTAGCTGGTTGAATTATCAACCAATGAGATAATTCCCTGGGCTTCACTGCGGAATTCTTAGGGGGCATTATCTAACAGCCTGTACCCATTGTGATTGTTGTATCAGTGCTTATCTCGCCGGTTACCAGATCAAGCAATGATGCCCCCTACTAAGGAACCTGCAACCTCGGTATGGGCCTCTAACTGGTGTGGACCTGTTCCCGTGATCATGTTGTTTACACTGACACCAGCAATCTCGTGAGACCTTGGCTCTGCTCTCGTACTGAAGCTTGTTCCCCGGAAGCTATGGCGTGTGAGTGTCTGGTCACTGCCTAAGTCTCACGATAGATTGCGAGCTCAGAACTAACATGGCCGCCCATACGGAGAAAACCGAATTATCGCTATAAAGCACCACCGGCAGGCCTCGAGTGTGGCCGGGTGCGGCACCCCACTCTCCGTACACTACTCACACCCACCACATACACGGCACCCGGGGCGTGTTGCGGCGGCCCACACCGAGAACTCGCTCATAGCACCTCGTCTAGACCCTGTGGGGCAGTGGTTATATGACATAACCCTGTACAGGTGTAGGCTATCTAATACATATATGTGGATGTACCCTAAATTCTGTCGTATCAGCCTAACTACCGTATAAGCCGCACTCCGACTTTGGGCCGATCCTATAAGCCGCACCAACGATCTGATCCTCGTACTAGCCGCGGCTTCTATGCGAGAATTTACGGGTATGCATTATACGGCCAATAATGTCTCACTGGCTGGAAGTGTTTTATGTAACGCCGTTGTACTGCTGTGTGTGATATATTATGCTGGTGACTGAGGGTAGCGTGTAAGGTCCCCGAGGTAAAGTCATCATCATAACAGCCACTTGTTGTGTCTTATCTAATAAACATTAAAACCGTCGTTTGGCACAAGTGTTCTGATAACATGCAGTTGTTGACACATCGGGTTGTTGTCTGCTTACCTTATCACGTACTACTCCACAGAGCTATCTTACACTCCAGATTAAGACGCGGGACGACATGAAATATGTCTCCCATAAAGACTTTGTGAAAGTCTATTTGTAATGGTAGGTTGTATAGGTTGTACTTTATTGCGGCATGTTTATTTAATTCTGTTTTTCACTATTCCCAGTGGGCATAGAAGCGTGAATTAACAGCTCAAAATGGTGCCAAGTCGGCCATTTTGGATGGTTTCCATGGCATCAATGATTTCCTCTCAGATTTCATGACCTGGGACAGTTTATTTGCTCTAATTCTGGAAATCTTGAAAACCGGTTTGTTAACGTAGCCATTTTGATTCAACGTGCGGTAAAATTAGCCGCCTGTGGATTGAACTCCCATATCATCATCTTGTTCCAAGAAAATAACCTGACAGGATGCTGCTCTAACATTCCAGAGACTATCAAAACAATTAAAAAACGAGCTATGCTAATTATATGGTTTTAATCAGGTATCAGTGTGATTATGCAATTTTACCGAGTAGAGTGCAGAACATTGGCCTGGGAACATTGGTCCCGCCAGGCCGACAATTTGTGACGTCATTACATGGCAACCGACGGCCGTCGATTCACGATTTTTTGGGCAAAGATGATATTTGACAGCCCCCAGAATAGCACAAAAATACTTCGAAAATACAACTCAATTTTTTTTAAAGTCCCTACAATATAGTTCCGGCAAGGATTTATCACGTGACACTCAAATTTCACGATGTAAGTCTTGTGTCTCTCTCCTTTCCTTCCTCGCGTATAAACTAATCGTTTAAATTTGGGTTAGTACAAGTATTTCATTTCTCGCCATATTTTGGGGACCCAGATACTGCACTAGTTCAAATTAACCCTTTGAGGACGCATGTCGTAAAAAGATGACATTGGTTGTTATGATGCACCAATGTACCCTGGCGAGTGTTTCGTTGCTGCATTGGTGCATCATGCCGACCCTTTGAGAGTGTCGCAACCCCTGTAGGGTCAGCACGATGCTTGAATGCAGCACTGGCGAGTTGCTCACCAGGGCTGCATCCATGCATCATGATGACCAAGGCATGATGCATTAAGGCATTATGCATCATGCCGCAACTGTCTGTTTCCAAGAAACACCGGGCCCTCTTGTCACTAGGAGCTGCATCGTGACGCTGCTGCATTATGACAGTGCTGCATCGTGACAGTGCTGCATTGCGACGCTGCTGCATCGTGACGCCGCTGCATCGTGACAGTGCTGCATCGTGACAGTGCTGCATCATGACGCCGCTGCATCATGACGCCGCTGCATCGTGACGCCGCTGCATTATGACAGTGCTGCATCGTGACAGTGCTGCATCGTGACGCCGCTGCATCGTGACGCCGCTGCATCGTGACGCCGCTGCATTATGACAGTGCTGCATCGTGACAGTGCTGCATCATGACGCCGCTGCATCATGACGCCGCTGCATCGTGACGCCGCTGCATTATGACAGTGCTGCATCGTGACAGTGCTGCATCGTGACGCCGCTGCATCGTGACGCCGCTGCATCGTGACGCCGCTGCATCATGACGCCGCTGCATCGTGACGGCACGGCGGGTGGCAGGGGAGGCAGTGGCTGGAGGAGGGTTCCACTCCCCGTGTGCTCCCTCCCCGGCTCCATGCCCCACCTGTACGGCTCCATGTCCCCCTGTCCGACCTGTGACGGCGTTATCAGATGGCGCGTCACTCACACAGGGCGTGTCCCTTACACTTAATACCTGATAATGGCGCGGCACACACCAGTGTCCCATTACTCCCCCTGGCGGCACACATTACCTGGTAAACACGCTACTGCCGGGGCAGCAGGGCAGCGGCCGGGGATCCGGTACCGCAGATAGCATCGGGCTGTCAGCTGTCCACACCCCGACCACCCCAGCTAAGTGCCATGGCAGGGAAGGATCGAAAAAACACTAAATAATTGTGGTATTAGCAACTTGATGTACACATATAAACCTGCCCTGGGGTCAGCAACACACATACTGGTGTTATCTGTTCAGGGGCGGATCCAGAGAGGGTGAGTGGACTGCTTTGGGGAAAAAAATAATTCTGAGGACGATTTTGATCCGCCGCGATTTCGGTTATCAGTACTTTGGTGTTTGGTGGATGCCCCCCCCCTTTCTCTGGGACCGCCCAGGTAATTATACTAATGTTATCTCGCAGTATCACCACATTATGACCCCAGAACATACCAGACAGACGATAATATTATGGTGACTACTTTACTCTAGTACTGCGGCTTTGTGTCTTGCCAAGAGACACAGCCTGGTATGCCCCTTAAACAGGAAATGCGCTGTATGTACCTGTATGCTGCCCATTATCCAGGTGCGCTACTGTGTTCTCCCACACCCACACTCACCCCCCACACCCACACCCACACCCACACCTACACCTCCCCCCCCCCAACACACACACGCACCCTACAGTACCCCCATGGACCAGTGCCGCGCCGGTGAGTTACTCGCCAGTGAGTTACGTTCCGGTGAGTTACTCGTCGGTGGGTTATGCACCGGTGAGTTACTCGCCGGCGCGGCATGCATTGGTGCATCAAGAGCCGACACATGCGCAGCGTGCCTTGGGGACCTGCCTCCATGTATGGGGGTCTGGATGGGGGGTCCCAATTTCTCCTGTCGATTTTAAGAAATGGCCATGTCACCTTATCGATTTCATGAAAAGGCCATGTCCCATGTCACTAACTCTTAAATTCCTATCATGTCACTAAGCCCAAAAGGGCCCATGTTTCCATGTCGAATTTAGTGGTCCGCACCCATATGTATGGGCTCACGGTTCCGGTATGGGTGCTTTGTAACCATGTATAGCACAGCTCCACATTGATATCCCCACATGTTTATTCTACAGAAACACTGCTCACTCATGACACAACAATGTCTCCCAGAGCTGACTCATACGACACCGTTGCAGGACGAGGCGGAGTACACTCAAAAAGTAAACTTGTCTCCAGACTCTTCCAAGTGATGGTCGTCTAAGTGGCATGGAAGCAGGTCTTCTAGCTGGAGATAGAAGACCCACTTGGCATGTGCCAGCCCAAACCCCAACATTTGCCAGCTCCAGGTTCTATATGTGGGATGGTAACCTGAAAGGTTAGACAACTTTTGACTCGTTTATTTTATGATAGTCACTTGGATGAGTCTGGAGACAAGTTTACTTTTTAAGTGTACCAGTAGTGCTGTCTGTATGCGGCACTGGGCGTCATGGGGCTTCATGACAGGCGGCAGTTTGGCAGCGTCCCGGCAGCGTCCGGGCAGCGTCTGGGGCCCTCAGACCTGGTGGAGACGTAACGTCATTGTCCACGTCCATGCAGACAGAGCGCGTCTAGGGGCGGCGTGCTGGCAGGTAGACCCCCCAGCGGACACACCCCATGACAGACAGGAACTATAACAATGGCATAATGGCGCTGACACCAGTAAACACACACACACACGTGGCACCACCCCCCCCCCACCACTCCAGGAAGCACTGGGCTGTACCCTGTAGAGTGTTTAGGCGGTTTTTAGTGAGTGCAGAAAGGTTTTGTTTTTTTCATGCAGGATAGATAGGCGGAATCTTAACTAAGGGAATGCTGGAAGAATTGTAGCTCTAGCACCATTAGAACCATTTTAAAATGAATTTTCCTTGCAGAAAGTAAGGGGTTTTGACAGGACAGGAGGACTTTCTTTTACCATGCAGTGGATTGAGTCAGAAATAGCCCTCCCCTGCCAGAGTGTAGCTGGTGGTGATCCAGGTGCAGTGGAGGGTGACTTACATAGGGAATGTACTACCTCTCAGACAGGATGGCTCCACATATCTGTGTATTATGCTGACTAATTTTCATCAGTTTATTTTGGTTCTTGGACAGTAGATACTAGACACATATAGAATTTAAATGTGTGGTCACACACTTTTACCCTCCTAAGATTTAATGGTGATTTGATGTACTTTAGAAAAGATTTTACTGTAGCTCTGATTCTATGAGTCTGAGGAAAGAGTGTGACATCATTAAATGTAGGCCTATATCATGGCTTTCCAAATCAGTCATTTACAAGAAGAGAGATACAAATCCCCTCATCAGCTCAGAGCAGAATGTTTTTGTCAATTGTGTAGGGGCTAGGTTTTCAGCCTCGAACACTCCAGGCCCATTACTAGGCCTGGACAAATTTATATCTAATAGAAATGATCTGGAATCCTGGATCATTTTCTAATGAGGAGTGTGGGTTCGAATCCCACCATGGCACAATAGGTATTACGTTTTTATAAAATCTGTATTTGATCCATTTGAGGCATAAATATTACCAATACTGACATATTTATATTACATAGAAAATAAGTTACCATGTAATTTAGCTGCATTCAGGTGTTTTGTGCAGATATTAACAATAATACTAATTGCGCCAGAGTGGGGTCCGAACCCACACTCTCATGGTTGCTGATACTAGTGGGCATATGTACAGTATAGCAGAGTATGTGGTCCAGTGTAGGTACATATGCCCAATCACTTTGCTTTGCCAACTCTGTCCGAACCCTTCAGCCTGACGGCAGGTGGCAGCACCTGCTCCGGGCTTGGGGTTTGGATAGAGGTCGCTATAGGCTTCCGGTCTGCGTGTGTGCGCGCAGGCTGGTCGCCTATATATAGCCAGTGTCCAATGGAACTTGTCGGTTACTCTGTATCCAAGCTGGACAGAGACCCTAGGGATCATATCGGCTATGAGCCCACTGACCTGCTCCGAACTCTACAGGGAGTTCACACTGATTTAGCTACGCTTGTCTAGGTTATTTGAATAAGCCTTAGATTCGCAACCTGTACACTTGATCCGAACTGTGTTGACCTTGTTCTATATTTAATAACATTACCAATATTATAAGGAACAAAGTTGCATCGTTTACAATTGCAATGTTATTTTCACTCCTCTAGATGGACTGCAAAATCCCCACATCATGGTCAGGCTTGATGAACCAGCCCCAGCCTTCCCCCCAGGTGGGAGGCGGTTACCGTGCGGCTCTACACACCCTGCCAACCTACACGTTACAGAAGCTGAACCTAAACTAGGAAGTATGTCAACCATTTCATCCACATTGCTCAACACAAAAGCTCCCTACGTAGGGATTCACGCACATACATCAGGCAGGGGGCAGGTTTGTCGGTAAATAGATCCCTGATTAGACCAGTATTTGTACATGGAGACACATTATAACATCATGCCGACCCTCCGGGAGTGTCTCAACTCCGTAGGGTTGGCATGATGCATAAATGCAGCACTGGCAAGTTACTCGCCAGGGCTGCATTCATGCATCATGACGACCAATTGCATGATGCATGTATACATGAGGTCATTCTTAAGGGGTTAACGTTGTTAGACGTCCATAACATCCACTGAGTAGGCGACAAGTCATCCTGAACACAAACACTTAAACAACCCCGCACAATGACAGGCTACAAAAAAACGCCCTCATCCAATGACAACAAAGACCAATTATTGCTCATGGTTTTTTTCTTGTCAGAATGTATGTTATTAAGACGCCATTACACAAATAGTCAGATAGTGATTATAACCATCAGAAGGCCTGGACAGCATAACGGCATTGCCGAGTCCAGAGGCAGATTATGTATTTACATAATAACTGTATACCTTAATAAAAACACTTTTAAAAAAAATGAAATGGAGTCAACTTCCCGATAGAAGACACTCAAACCTGCCGCCGGTTACGTCTGACAGAACACGCAGCCATAGCTGCGTAGATATATAGTATAGACCATTGGCGGATCCAGGGGAGGGGGGGGGGGGGGGCGACGGGCCTTTCCCCCCTCCCCCCCCCCCCCAAAAAAAAGGATGTATGATGCCCCTCTCACCTCCAATACATAGACCGTGACGAGCGGGGAGATACATGGGGGAAGGATTAGCACACATACCGCTACCGGGGCGTGTCCCCTACTATTTCTGAGGGATACTTCTTTTACTACATTGTTGTAAATGCGTTTGCCTATGCTCCCCTCCATAGGGCCCGACAAAAGATGTTGTTATGAAACGCTCACTATGTCGTTATTCTACTCCCTGCTGCCCTCTGCATGAAGGCCCCTCACAGGGGGATCTGGTACAGGCTCATTCAGCAGCAAGTGTAATAATACACATGTATATACATTTTGCACACTGGATTGTAGAATAAGAGAAATCAGCCTGAATTCAGGGGTTAACCCTCTTGAAGCAGAACGGTGTCAATGTGCTGGCACTGCCCGGGTGGTTCAACACGTTGGTGCCCCTACAACAACAGGCGGAGCCGGGACAGGGGCTCAACACTAGAAATAGCCAACTGACTTTTTTTGAGTCAAAGCGACGAACTTATCAAAGTTAGATTGCCAAACTAGGACTAAATGCTAACTAACCAGCTACCGGTGGGGATGTAATACCTCCATGACAAGACTGTAATCGTCCTTTTTATCGTGTTTAACGATAACTGTTTTACCAGAGATATGGAGGGGGAGATGGGACACAGGAGAGAGGGCCAAGGATGCATGCCACGGGTATTATGCAAATTAGGTGTCATGGCGGCCTCCATGGTGGCCTCCATGGTGGAGGTCATGGTTGGCTGCACACACCACTAGATACAGCAGAATACTCTTCCTATGCATCCTCCTTTGACAATTAATTCTAAGAAAACTACCTATTCCACATACAAATGCAGTATAGGGTTAGAAAGCCCTAGCCTAGTTGTACATGAATAAATCAAGTTTTGTTTACGTTTTCTACTTTGGATACCATATCTTTGACCCCACCCATCAGGATTACTTTGCTGATATATATGAAAATCATCCATCTTTGACAATTAATTCTGAGAAAACTACCTATCCCAGATACTAATGCAGTATAGGGTTAAAAAGCCCTAATCTAGTTGTATATGAATAAATTGAGTTTTGTTCACATAACCTCTTGGGACAAAAACTGAGGATGGGGTACTGATAACATATCTTCTGTCAGACCTGTCGGGTTGACTCCGCAGATATGAAAACAGATCAATCTTTGACAATTAATTCTGAGAAAACTATCTATTCTATATACTAATGCAGTATAGGATTAGAAAGCCCTAGCCTAGTTGTATATGAATAAATTGAGTTTTGTTCAAGTGTCCATTTGGATCAAAATCTGGGGATGGGGTACTGATAACATATCTTCGGTCAGACCTGTCGGGTTGACTCCGCAGATATGAAAACGGATCCAACTTTGACAATTAATTCTGAGAAAACTACTTATCCCACATACTAATGTCGTATAAGATTAGAAAGCCCTGGCCTAGTTGTCTATGAATAAATCGAGTTTTGTTCAAGGAGACACTTGGATCAAAATCTGAGGATGGGATACTGATGACATATCTTAGGGCCGACCGGTCGGGGTGATTCCGCAGATATGAAAACGGATCCATCTTTGACAATTAATTTTGAGAAAACTATCTATCCTACATACTAATGCAGTATGGGATTAGAAAGCCCTAGCCTAGTTGTATATGAATAAATCGAGTTTTGTTCAAGTTTCCACTTGGATCAAAATCTGGGGATGGGATACTGATAACATATCTTAGGGCCGACCGGTCGGGGTGATTCCGCAGATATGAAAATGGATCCACCTTTGACAATTAATTTTGAAAAAACTACCCATCCCACATACTAGTGCTGTATGGGATTAGAAAGCCCCAGCCTCCCTGTATATGAATAAATCAAGTTTTGTTCACGTTTCTAATTGGGTCAAAAACTGAGGATGGAGTACTGATAACGTATATTAGGGCCGACCGGTCGGGGTGATTCCGCAGATATGAAAACGGATCCATCTTTGACAATTAATTTTGAGAAAACTATCTATCCTACATACTAATGCAGTATGGGATTAGAAAGCCCTAGCCTAGTTGTATATGAATGAATCGAGTTTTGTTCAAGTTTCCACTGCAATCAAAATCTGGGGATGGGATACTGATAACATATCTTAGGGCCGACCAGTCGGGGTGATTCCGCAGATATGAAAGTGGATCCATCTTTGACAATTAATTTTGAGAAAACTATCTATCCCACATACTTAATGCAGTATGGGATTAGAAACCCCTGACCTAGTTGTCTATGAATAAATCGAGTTTTGTTCAAGTTTCTTATTAGGTCAAAAACTCAGGATGGGTTATTGATAACATATCTTAGGGCCGCCAGGTCGGAGTGACTTCGCAGATATGAAAATGGATCCACCTTTGACAATTAATTCTGAGAAAACTATCCATCCCAAATACTAATGCAGTATAGGATTAGAAAGCCCTCGCCAAGTTGTACATGAATAAATCGAGTTTTGTTTAAGTTTCTATTGGGTCAAAAACTCAGGATGGGTTATTGATAACATATCTTAGGGCCGCCCCATCGAGGTGACTCTGCAGATATGAGAACCGATCTATCTTTGACAATTAATTTTGAGAAAACTATTCATCCCACATACTAATGTCGTATAGGATTAGAAACCCTGGCCTAGTTGTCTCTGAATAAAGTGAGTTTTGTTCAAGTTTCCACTTGGATAAAAATCTGAGGATGGGATACTGATAACATATCTTAGGGCCGACCGGTTGGGGTGATTCCGCAGATATTAAAACGGATCCATCTCTGACAATTAATTTTGAGAAAACTATCTATCCTACATACTAATGCAGTATAGGATTAGAAAGCCCTATGAATAAACCGAGTTTTAAAGGCACTATTGAATGCTTTATTCGATTTAAACTTTAAGCCCCATAATTAATGGTACAGTGAGACAAACCTGAAAACTATATAATTCTGGAAAAACTTGGGGGGGGGGCAAGAACATAGGCTTGGCCCCCAACAAAATAGTTGGGGGGGGGCATGTGCCCCCCGGTTCCGCTGCCCCTGGTCAGGTACTAAGGTTATGAGGCTTCTATGGGCTTCTGTTCACTGCCCTCATTGGTCACCTCACTGCCCCTCTGACTCTGTGCCCCCTCCGACTTGAGCAGCCTGTTGCAACGGATATGGCCTCTCTCTTTTACCTGTGGGCGCACTGCACCCCCCCCCCCCACACCCCCTCCCCCTCCCCCCAACAGCCGTGGCAGGCATACACAGTGCACACAGCCCTCACAGTGCGTGATGCCGGTCCCCTCCTTCCAGTCCCTGGTTTTACATATTGAATGTGATAATTGGATGTGTATATCCTCAATAAGATTTTCAATAAAGACTGAACAACCTATTGCAATGAGGTTTTCTGAATGAGACACATTTACTGGGCTTTCAGTGTATCAGAGACATGGAGGGGGAGATAGGACACAGGAGAGAAGGACCAGGATGCCTGCCACGGGTGTTATGCAAATTAGGTGTCATGGCTGCCTACATGGTAGGGGTCATGGTTGGCTGCACACACCACTAAGTACCACAGTATGCTGTTCCTTTACACCCTCCTTTGACAATTAATTCTGAGAAAACTACTTATCTCACATAGCAATGCAGTATAGGATTAGAAAGCCCTGACCTTGGTGTCTATGAATAAATTGAGTTTTGTTCAAGTTTCCACTTGGAAAAAAAAATTGGACACTGATACCATATCAGCATTACTCCCCAGATATGAAAACGGACCCATCTTTGACAATTAATTCTGAGAAAACTATCTATCCCACATACGAATGCAGTATAGGATTAGAAAGCCCTAGCCTAGTTGTCTATGAATAAATTGAGTTTTGTTCATGTTTCCACTTGGATCAAAAATCTGGGGATGGGGTACTGATAACATATATTAGGGCCGCCCGGTCGGAGTGACTCTGCAGATATAAAAGCGGATCCATTTTTGACAATTAATTCTGAGAAAACTACTTATCCCACATACTAATCTAGTATAGGATTAGAAAGCCATGGCCTAGGTGTCTATGAATAAATCGAGTTTTGTTCAAGTTTCCACTTGGTTCAATATCTGGGGATGGGGTACTGATAACATATATTAGGGCCGCCCGGTCGGAGTGACTCTGCAGATATAAAAAACGTATCCATTTTTGACAATTAATTCTGAGAAAACTATCTATCCCACATACAAATGCAGTATAGGATTAGAAAGCCCTAGCCTAGGTGTCTATGAATAAATCGAGTTTTGTTCAAGTTTCCACTTGGTTCAATATCTGGGGATGGGGTACTGATAACATATATTAGGGCCGCCCGGTCGGAGTGACTCTGCAGATATAAAAAACGTATCCATTTTCGACAATTAATTCTGAGAAAACTACTTATCCCACATACTAATCTAGTATAGGATTAGAAAGCCATGGCCTAGGTGTCTATGAATAAATCGAGTTTTGTTCAAGTTTCCACTTGGATCAATATCTGGGGATGGGGTACTGATAACATATCTTTGGTCAGACCCGTCGGGTTGACTCCGCAGATATGAGAACGGATCCATCTTTGACAATTAATTCTGAGAAAACTATCTATCCCACATACAAATGCAGTATAAGATTAGAAAGCCCTAGCCTAGTTGTCTATGAATAAATTGAGTTTTGTTCATGTTTCCACTTGGATCAAAATCTGGGGATGGGGTACTGATAACATAATATAGGGCCGACCGGTCTGGGGGACTCCGCAGATATGAAGACGGATCCATCTTTGACAATTAATTCTGAGAAAACTACTTATCCCACATACTAATCTAGTATAGGATTAGAAAGCCATGGCCTAAGTGTCTATGAATGAATCGAGTTTTGTTCAAGTTTCCACTTGGTTCAAAATCTGGGGATGGGGTACTGATAACATAATATAGGGCCGACCGGTCGGGGGGACTCCGCAGATATGAAGACGGATCCATCTTTGACAATTAATTCTGAGAAAACTACCTATCCCACATACTAATGCAGAATAGGATTAGTAAGCACTAGCCTAATTGTATATGAATAAATTGAGTACTGTTCAAGTTTCCACTTCAATCAAAAACTTGGGATGGGATACTGATAACATATCTTTGGTCAGACCCGTCGGGTTGACTCCGCAGATATGAGAACGGATCCATCTTTGACAATTAATTCTGAGAAAACTATCTATCCCACATACGAATGCAGTATAGGATTAGAAAGCCCTAGCCTAGTTGTATATGAATAAATTGAGTTTTGTTCAAGTTTCCACTTCAATCAAAATCTGGGGATGGGTATTGATAACATATATTAGGGCCGACCGGTCGGGGGGACTCCGCAGATATGAAGACAGATCCATCTTTGACAATTAATTCTGAGAAAACTACCTATCCCACATACTAATGCAGTATAGGATTAGAAAGCCCTAGCCTAGTTGTATATGAATAAATTGAGTTTTGTTCAAGTTTCCACTTCAATCAAAAACTTGGGATGGGATACTGATAACATATCTTTGGTCAGACCCGTCGAGCTGACTCCGCAGATATGAGAACGGATCCATCTTTGACAATTAATTCTGAGAAAACTATCTATCCCACATACAAATGCAGTATAGGATTAGAAAGCCCTAGCCTAGGTGTCTATGAATAAATCGAGTTTTGTTCAAGTTTCCACTTGGTTCAATATCTGGGGATGGGGTACTGATAACATATATTAGGGCCGCCCGGTCGGAGTGACTCTGCAGATATAAAAAACGTATCCATTTTCGACAATTAATTCTGAGAAAACTATCTATCCCACATACTAATCTAGTATAGGATTAGAAAGCCATGGCCTAGGTGTCTATGAATAAATCGAGTTTTGTTCAAGTTTCCACTTGGTTCAATATCTGGGGATGGGGTACTGATAACATATCTTTGGTCAGACCCGTCGGGTTGACTCCGCAGATATGAGAACGGATCCATCTTTGACAATTAATTCTGAGAAAACTATCTATCCCACATACAAATGCAGTATAGGATTAGAAAGCCCTAGCCTAGTTGTCTATGAATAAATTGAGTTTTGTTCATGTTTCCACTTGGTTCAATATCTGGGGATGGGGTACTGATAACATATATTAGGGCCGCCCGGTCGGAGTGACTCTGCAGATATAAAAAACGTATCCATTTTCGACAATTAATTCTGAGAAAACTACTTATCCCACATACTAATCTAGTATAGGATAAGAAAGCCATGGCCTAAGTGTCTATGAATGAATCGAGTTTTGTTCATGTTTCCACTTGGTTCAAAGTCTGGGGATGGGGTACTGATAACATAATATAGGGCCAACCGGTCGGGGGGACTCCGCAGATATGAAGACGGATCCATCTTTGACAATTAATTCTGAGAAAACTACCTATCCCACATACTAATGCAGAATAAGATTAGAAAGCACTAGCCTAATTGTATATGAATAAATTGAGTACTGTTCAAGTTTCCACTTCAATCAAAAACTTGGGATGGGATACTGATAACATATCTTTGGTCAGACCCATCGGGTTGACTCCGCAGATATGAGAACGGATCCATCTTTGACAATTAATTCTGAGAAAACTATCTAACCTACATACTAATGCTGTATAGGATTAGAAAGCCCTAGCCTAGTTGTCTATGAATAAATTGAGTTTTGTTCAAGTTTCCACTTGGATCAAAATCTGGGGATGGGGTACTGATAACATATATTAGGGCCGCCCGGTCGGAGTGACTCCGCAGATATAAAAGCGGATCCATTTTTGACAATTAATTCTGAGAAAACTACTTATCCCACATACTAATCTAGTATAGGATTAGAAAGCCCTAGCCTAGTTGTCTATGAATAAATCGAGTTTTGTTCAAGTTTCCACTCCAATAAAAATCTGGGGATGACATACCGATAGCATATCTTAGGGCCGACCGGTACGGGGGACTCCGCAGATATGAAGACGGATCCATCTTGGGCAATTAATTCTGAGAAAACTACCTATCCCACATACTAATGCAGAATAGGATTAGAAAGCCCTAGCCTAATTGTATATGAATAAATTGAGTTTTGTTCAAGTTTCAACTTTCTAGCCCCTTGCACCTAGGCTAGGGCCGGGTTCAGAGGCTCAAAGGCCGGGTACAGAGGCTCTAAGGCCGGGTACAGAGGCACTAAGGCTGGGTACAGAAGATTTTATTAAGATCTGGATCAATTTATACATTAATTACATATGCGCCAAGGGGGGTGGGGTCAGGCCAAATGCGTACAGATGCATACAGGGGGGGGGTTGGCCTCACCTCCTAAGGGAGTGATCATTTGTTAACAACAGGGGGGGGTGTGGTTTTTCGCGCGGAGCGCGCGAAATTTTTTTCACCCCCCCGGTCAACGGGTCAAAATTTTTTACCCCCCCCCCCCTACGGGTCGGAAATCGGCGCGCGCGCGGGCCCTTTGAAGCATAGTAACGCGCGGGCTTTTTGGCCCAAAACAGGTTAAATTTTTTTGACCCCCCCAAGAGGGGTCCAAATTTTTTACACCCCCCCGGTCAAGGGGTCCAAATTTTTTTGCCCCCCCCCCAAACCAACCCCCCCCCTGTTGATAAAAAATGATCACTCCCTAAAGAGATATATCCCCAAATAGACTTTCTCCCCCGACATAAGCATCTTTTAACCCTAAGGGGCCGTCCATTAATTACGTACGCATCAAGAGGGGGTGGGGGGGGGTCAAGCCAAATGCGTACAGATGCGTACAGGGAGGGTGGGGGGGTCTGGGGTCATTTTGGCATACGCATTGTGTACGCATTAGGGTCGTTTTTCTGATCATTTTTGGACTAAAAGGGATATTTTGGGGCACAAAACCCTACCAGAATTTTAGAATTTTCCGAGGGGAAACATACCCCCATGTCCCCTAAACATCCTCTCGTAGGAGGCCTAACAAGTGTATTTACTCTAAGACCACCTGTACCTTTTTAACATTTTCACAATCCTCTGGATTATGATGAACCTTAGATTAGAATTTAGTTACGGGCGGGCGGGGGGGGGGGGGGGGGCGCAACTGAACTCCTTGGAAGTACCCCTGTAAGAACAATGATATCAACTTTGGGGGGGGGGGGCATTGTACGCACAAGGTCAAATCATTTGTAAAGCTTGAGGAGGTGGGGGGGGGGGTGAGTTATCAGTTGATTTTCTCACAAATTTCTTGATACATCCCACTGGGTAAAACCTTAGCAATCTTCACGGCCCCTTTCTTTAGTACTTTATTTTTTAAGTGAATGGTGTGGGGGTGGGGGGTCGGGGGCTGTCCCCTCCTCTTCAAATTTCAATTTTCCTCTTCAAAATGCATTTCTTACTTTTCATCCCCCAATACCCCCCCCCCTCCTGAGGCTGACAATAGGGGGGGGGGTCCAAGCGATTTGAGTATGTACGCATAGGGGGGGGGGGTATCCCAATGCGTACATGGTGCAACAGGGGGGGTGGGGGGGGGGTCAATTTTGGCCAAAATTATGCGTACGTAATTAATGGATGGCCCCTAAATATTTCTCAGTAAAATTTTTAACAACCTTTCATTTTATCGGTAGGGGGGGGGGTCAAATTGAAATGAGTATGTACGGATGGGGGGGGGGGGGGTTTAGTCCAAATGTGTACATATTGCAGAGGTAGGGAGTTAAACTCAGTTTCTGCTCACTGGTCACACCCCACTGCACCCCCCCCCCCCGCCCTACCACCCCCCCCCTTAATTTGCATAATAGCCACAGCAAGGAAGCAGAGTGGTAACGGCCTTCACAGTGGCGGACGCCAGTCCCCTCCTCAACGTCCATGAGTGTATATATCAAAGACTCTATAGACTTTTCTGTAGGGCTGCAAGTGTCCTGCAGACAAACTGGCTGCCATCTGATCTAAGTTATTTCTAAGGACACCTAGCCGTTGATCGCAGCACCACTTGTGCTAAACTAAGAACCTTCAGTACAGGCCCTTTGCCACTAGGTGGAGCAGCTAACCGGGGGTTATGACGTCACAGGGCAGTACTGAGTCTTTAGGTGTCCACCTAGTGTTACCTGCTTGAACTTCTAACCCCCGAACATGGATGCCCCCATGGCCTATTAAACCCCTAGGAGCCCTATAGAGTTATTATTGCACAAGTAACTCATGTTGTGGTTGTTGAACAGATGGCAGGCCCGTGTGCTGCATGCTGCTACTGATCGACCCTCTAATTTGGTTATTGATGGACACCACAAACATGTTACTGATATCATGAGTCTGAAGTACTAATGAATGACTGATAATATCACGCAAGGTAAACCGAGTTCTAACCTGTAACTAATGGTTAGTTGCAAAACGCTAATGTAGGAGTGGAAGTTCTAGCACATGCTATTAAGTGTGTATTCCACCAACGTCCGTCGGCCGAAATTTGGTCATCTGATAAAAGTCTATAATGTTAAACTTATGGGGGAAGTTCGTGTTATGGACAGAATTACGGTCGATTCCCTCAGTGGAATACTCCCTTTAGCTATGGCTCATAATGTTTGACTAATATTTCAAAATCTCCCCCCCCCCCCGAGTAAACCCTACATATATACGAAACTAGCACATTCTGGTACCTGAGGTAGTCGGGGGCTAAACTCCATCTCATTATCAGGCTAATCCCCTCTCCTCACACCTTGAACAAAGGAGCTGATAAGAAATTCTCCCATGATGCACTGCTCTGGAGTCGGGGGCCTAACCACAATGCATTGCTCTGAGCCAAGATGGCGGCCCCCATAGCCTAATGCGCTAGTCCCGTATAGGGGTGGGGGTCTAACCCAACAAAAAGGTGCGTCATGACG
The DNA here is from genome assembly GCA_947462335.1 of Harmothoe impar. NCBI lineage: Eukaryota > Metazoa > Annelida > Polychaeta > Phyllodocida > Polynoidae > Harmothoe > Harmothoe impar. The sequence continues at coordinate 57,210,988 of OX381716.1, read as the reverse complement.
GCCAGCATGCATGTACAACATGTAGATACATGCGGCCCCGACACCCGGCCTGCTGCGTGCCGGGGACGCATCTATCGTGAGGTGCAGATTACAGCCGTGTCAGGGGGGATCCAGGTAGCCCTTATCTCCCTGATCCTACACCGATTATACCTACAGCCTGCCCCACCCACCCCTACAGGTGAAGATGTAATACGACACCCACCCCATCATGTAATACAACAACCCTGTAAGGGCCGCATGCTGCTGTAATGGCCGATGGTTCTGTTTGCACGATGCATGCATGCAGCCATGGCAAGTGGAGTCTGCGCTGCATCCATGCATCATGCCGACAAAGGGCATGGCACATTAAAGCACTATGTGTTCCTTAAAAGAGTAGTTACCATATTTGACATAATAAGCGCCATTCTGTGTTAAGCCCAATTACAGTTTAAACCCTTGACTTCTTAAAGGAAATTGAAATAATCTAATGGTGTAATGCTGCTAAAGTATGTAAGATGTGTCTGAGATCACCTGACCCAATCTACGGGAGCAGAATACAGCCGACTTGTGTTTATCTTCACTTTTACTATCTTTAGTTCAGTATAGCACATACAAACAGTGAGGCAACCTTTCACAGATCAAAGAAAGGCGGACCTATACCGTGCATACAAAAGTTTAAACAGCTATGAATTTGCTCATTTTCCACCCGTGTTCAAGTTGTTAATTGACCCTAATTACATGGCAATCCCTTTAATGAGCGGCTTCTGTCGCCATTTGAAGGTCCTCATCTCCCAGCTATAGCTTGCTCCAGTACAGAAAGGTTGACATTTTTACACATTTTTAAGAAGTGGTAATTTTTCAAGAACACGGGATAGCAGAAGGAGGGGAGAACACATATAGATGGACCAACAAAAGTTTACCCATTTTTAGCAGAAAGAAGCCTGTACGTCGCTATGATAATAAGGGCCAGTCGTGAAGGTACTGCCCGTGCATTCTCCCTATTCAGGTTTCCCATAATGCCCGCGCTCAGGCAGTTTCCGGTCCAGCCCGTCCTCCCCCACCTCACTCACTCACTGTGTGACACTGAGCCTATGCTTGTCATCTGGTCAACAAGTTTTCTTTAAAAATTAATTTCTTTGCATCAAAACGTCACATTGAGTTAAGTAAGACCTTATTGCAAAGGTATTTATTCGATCTATCCACCTAAATAATTTAAACAATGTATAAAATATGTAACATGGTTTTGTTGGGAGTTGAACATTGGGGTAACATAGCGTTTTGGTAATGTAGGCTACATGCAGAACTAAACTTACTTTTAGTCACCTCCACTGATGTTGGGTAAACATGCCTAGTAAATACACATGTGAATATATATTGTCCATGGTTATAGAGCCTCCATTACTCCATGTGTTACATCCGATTTTGAATAATCCATGTCAATAATCCATGAAAAAAACAATATCTGTCAGGCATGTTTCTGAGACTGTCAGTCTCCACCCAGCTTACAGGACCAACTGACTGAAGACCCTGCAAATGAATATGAACTTTGGCTTTCATGATGCCACCACACCATACACCCCCCCCTCCCCACAAGCCTCCAGGTGTGGCAGTCAGCCTCCACACCTCCAGGTGAGATGTACCTGTGAGATGCTCCTGTCACAGCTGCCCCCACCAGCCCTTCACACCTCTGAGCTGGGTGTGGCAGTGGGCACCACCAAGCCTACCTTTGAGGTTGACATCTGAGGCACACCTCTGGGAGGGATCAATTATAGGATTTTGGTAACAGTGTGTATCCTTTACAGGCCCTAATGATATGAAAAATTGTTTGAGGATTACATATGACCATCCCTAATCCAGATTTTTGTCAGATATTTGTCCCTTTTTCAAAAACGGCGCTTATGTCGTTTTGCAACCAAACTCATGATAATTATTATTCCTATATTTTTAATGGAATTTCTGTATCAAAAACATATTAATACCCTTTAGATAATTGGCAAAAGTCCTATAGTGTGTCGACCAATGAGTGATATCATATGTGATAAATCTGTGTTATTTGGAATCAAAATAGTATAAAAGAGAAGGAAGGGGGGTAAGGAAAGTATGATTATTACCACGTGAGTCTTAGACCTGTAAGGGCCGCATAGTGCTTTAATATCTTTGACATTATGCATGAGTGCAGCCCGTCATGGTTACATCAAAGCTGACTTCGAGTTTTGCTGACCTTTTAGGAGTGTATCAATCCCATAAGGTCGGTATGATGCATGAATGTAACCCTCATCAGGGCTGCATTCATGCATCATGGCAACAAATGACATGCTGCATTAATCCACTATGCTGCCCTTACCTGGCTATAGAGGTCCGTCACCCAAGACACCACTTTCATTTTTGACTTGATGGGAGTCCTTTCCAGAGAAATTATGGAGGAGGGGGAGGGCAGGATTTTTCTAGGGATTTACCTATGGTCCATGGGGCAATGGAGATTAATGAGTTATAAACGGGCCGGGGTTTGCACAGATTCATTGAGGAGAAATGCTTTTAAAAAATCGCAAATGCATACAAAATAACCATCATGAGAATTAGGGCCTATAGTACTTTGTCATTTTCAGGTGGAATATGAATAAATGAAACGTGTGGTATTTACCTAATTCTAAGGGAGTGTTCATATGCTGGCTTAAGAATGGGCGGGGAGGGGGACCGTGATCAAATCTAAGGTATACATGTATTTATATTTTCATGGAGCTACAGAGTTCTCTATAGCCTCCCTGATATTTTAAAAGAGATAGAAAATGAGGAAAAGTCCGAGTTCAGGTGAATTTTATAATTAGCTGTGCGACTTCAGGTGAATTTTACTCTTTTATTTGCTAACATGTGATGATATATTTCCCATAGATCAAAAAGATATTAAAACGAAAACAATTATTACTATTCCATAAGGAAATTTCTCCTGTCTGTAGGCGCCATTAGGTGGGTATTGGTTAATGTAGGAACATATTAATCTTAAAATCAAAAAGGGTCATGTTAACACTGAAACTGAACGTCCAAAAGTGGTGACTCTAACCTATATGTGCAAGTGAATCTACTATGACCTTGAGTTTTGAGGTGTTTAATATTTTATAAGCATTTAGCCAAATACATGTTTCAAAATAATATATACCCCCCCCCCCCCTCAGATCTCGACCTCAAAGGGGAGGCCTAGTATGGGATACACTTTGAAATAGTGATCACTGCCACACCCAGCTCAGAGGTGTGAAGGGCTGGTGGGGGGTAACTGTGACAGGAGCATCTCACAGGTACATCTCACCTGGAGGTGTGGAGGCTGACTGCCACACCTGGAGGCTTGGGGGTGGGGGTGTATGGTGTGGTGGCACCAAGCCAAAGTTCATATTCATGTGCAGGGTCTTAAGTCAGTTGGTCCTGTATGCTACCTGCAGACTGACAGTCCCAGAAACATGTCTGACAGATATTGTATTTTTCATGGATTATTGACATGGATTATTCAACATAGGATGTTACACATGGAGTAGGCCTAATGGAGGCTCTATAACCACGGACAATATATATATATACACATGAATAATATTGAGTATGTTTGCCATTTGCCTACAGGCTACACCACTGGAGGTAAGGTTTGATGTGTTGGGCCTATTTATTAACCCTAACTATAGTAAAATATACTGCTGGTCCATATGTACTTTACTTACATTAAGGCCTATCCTGATTTGTCACATAAAAAAAACTGTGCCGGTCAAAAGAATGGGACATTTTCTTTCTCATACTCGAGTCATAGTGTATTAATGTCATTGCAAACCCAAAATATATCTATTTTAAGTTAGGCCTTGGTTGAGGCTGGGGTATTGCACCAGGTAGGCCCACCACAACCGGAAACTGCCTGGACAGGGGGCGATAATGCGGGAGTTAGTAACCTGAATTGGGCCTATGGGGACGATGGGGAATAATTGGACTCTTCTCAATCATTGGGGCCTGAGGAAAAATGGCATGCTCACGCGAATATCCAGCCCCCCTTCTAAATAACCACTCCCATATCTGATTCACAAGGTGAATACTTGGGCAGAATATGTCAACCCACTATAATATCAGATATTTCAGCGTTGGGTGCTTTAGCTAACTTAACTGACTGAATCAGAAAGGTTCTGAGACAGAGCAGCCTCCATGTGGGGCATCACGGTTACCCTGGGAGGGGGCAGAGTCCTTTAGAGTGCATCATGCTGCATGCATCACACTGCATCACGCTGCATCACACTGCATCACGCTGCATCACGCTGCATCACGCTGCATCATGCCTTCTGCATCATGCCTTCTGCATCATGCCTTCTGCATCATGCCTTCTGCATTACGCTGCATCATGCTGCATCACGCTGCATCACGCTGCATCACGCTGCATCACGCTGCATCACGCTGCATCATGCCTTCTGCATCATGCCTTCTGCATCATGCCTTCTGCATCATGCCTTCTGCATCACGCTGCATCACACTGCATCACGCTGCATCACGCTGCATCACGCTGCATCACGCTGCATCACGCTGCATCATGCCTTCTGCATCATGCCTTCTGCATCATGCCTTCTGCATCATGCCTTCTGCATTACGCTGCATCATGCTGCATCACGCTGTATCACACTGCATCACACTGCATCATGCTGCATCACGCTGCATCATGCTGCATCATGCTGCATCATGCTGCATCATGCTGCATCACGCTGCATCACGCTGCATCATGCTGCATCACGCTGCATCACACTGCATCACACTGCATCATGCTGCATCACGCTGCATCACGCTGCATCATGCTGCATCACGCTGCATCACGCTGCATCACACTGCATCACGCTGCATCATGCCTTCTGCATCATGCCTTCTGCATCATGCCTTCTGCAGCATGCCTTCTGCATCATGCTGCATCATGCTGCATCATGCTGCATCACGCTGCATCATGCTGCATCATGCTGCATCATGCTGCATCATGCTGCATCATGCCTTCTGCATCATGCCTTCTGCATCACGCTGCATCATCTTTTCTGCATCATGCCTTCTGCATCACGCTGCATCATGCCTTCTGCATCATGCCTTCTGCATCATGCCTTCTGCATCATGCCTTCTGCATCATGCCTTCTGCATCACGCTGCATCATGCTGCATCATACCAGCCTGGGCGAGGCAGGCACCTGCATTCATGCTTCATACCGACCTTATGGGGTTGATACATTCCCTAATGATCGACATGATGCAGAAACGCATTCCTGCATCATGACTATACATGCATGGCGTGAGGAGACATTGTAATACAGTTAAGTACTGTGCGGCCCTTAAAGGGTTCACATCTTACCTCAAGCGGGAAATGTGATATTTTGTTAACCGAGTTCCAGTTGGCATGTATCTAAGGGCAGCAGGTCTCAGCAGCATTATTAACATTAGTCAGGTTTGTGACACCTGCCTTGGGTGGAGTCATGTAAAGGCAGCCATGCGGGCAGTGATCATTACCCCGGTAGGCCCGTTTTTACCGTGGCACTGTGTGGGCATTATACGGCGTACTGTGAAAATACTTATTTTCACGGGTCTGAATTTTTGCGGATGAGTGGAAATCAGCAAATTCGCGGGTATTTATTCCATATACGTGAGACTAGCATATAAAAATTTCATGGATTTTCGAAAATCGCGAAAATATATACCCAGCGAAATAAAGTACTTTCACAGTATTACGTAAAGAGGCGGCATGCTGTACAACCGTCATCTGCATCAGAATAACATGATCTGCATCAATTTATGTGTTTTCTAAAAGCCACTCCAACAAGAGAATTCTACCTCTAATCTCTGACCCTATCTGCATCAACATCTATAGCCACATTATGTGGTGTTTGTCATGGTTATTTTGATGCAGATCACGTTATTTTGATGCAGACCACGTTATTTTGATGCAGACCACGTTATTTTGATGCAGATCACATTATTTTGATGCAGACCACGTCATTTTGATACAGATCACGTTATTTTGATGCAGATTACGTTATTTTGATGCAGATCACGATATTTTGATGCAGATCACGTTATTTGATGCAGATCATGTTATTTTGATGCAGATCACGTTATTTTTAATGCAGATCACGTCATTCTGATGCAAATGACGTTTGGATGGTCTGCCGTTATCTGCATTACTGCAGATGACGTTAGTTACTGCAGATGATGGTTGTACACATGTCGCAAGGCGCCCCTCAGCAGCCCCTACAGGGAGGGAGGCGGACCAGGTAACGGCCATGGCCGCCTTCTCACCTGAATACCGCCCTCTGGGCTGCATGCCGGGCCGCAGGTGTCATGAAGGTCACCACGCTGAGTACAGATAGGTGGTTCCAGTGCCACAACACGGAAAAAGATAACTTGTCTCCAGACTCTTCTAAGTGACTGTCATAAAATAAACAAGTGAAAGGTTGTCTAACTTATCGGGTTACCAACCCACAAATAGAATCTGGAGCTAGCAAATGTCGGGTTTTGGGCTGGCACAAAGATTGGGTCTTCTATCTGACAACTCCAGCTAGAAGACCCGCTTCCTTGTCACTTAGATGAGCCTGGGGACAGGTTTGTGGGATGGTAACCTGATAGGTCAGACAACAAGTAACTCATTTATTTTATGACAGTCACTTAGAAGAGTCTGGAGACAAGTTTACTTTTTTAGCGAAAGCGTTTACTGTTAAGCACGCTGTACCAGGTTATATAAATGATAAAAGTCATATAAAACCTGAATTAATAGGATGACGAGAGTGTAAGATAAGTCTGTTATTTGATATTGGAGTCTTCGGGGGCCCATCTTCTTATTACAAACTACATGTATTGGAATAGATTAGAAATGGATCCATCCGATATCTTACCAGATCGGGGAATGTGTGACATTAGCATTGCTCAAGACGTCATGTTGCTCACACCAAGGCAGCACGAGTTTGTTGCAGCACGTGAGACTTCAATAACACTTGTGGTTCTGATACCCATACGTAGGCAAATCCGGAGAGCATGCTTTTGGATGCATGTGTAGGGGTATCATATTATAACACTGTTTCTAAGGTGCGGAGTTCCCGGGTACAACACATATTCCCTGTTACTCGGCTTTCTTCTGCCTGGAGTTAGCACGCCTGGTATCTAGGAGAGAACTCGCGTCCTCTCCGGGTTACCGGGTGCCACTCTTAGGCGCGAAAGCTGATCACTACCTGTCCCACGTGACCTTTTGGCGCATGCCAGGTGAGGGTATATAAACCCCCGTGTTACCTGGGCTCCGCAGTCAGTGCAGGCTCTGCTGTCTCTACTTCACCTGTCCAGTTGCGCCGACTAAGCATTGCATATCATATATGTGGAAGCACTTTGGTGCAGACGATTCCTAATTCAGGAAGAGATACCGGTTTATCCTTTGAATAAACAGATCAGTTACTCTCACACTTGGAAACTGCCGTTTGTCTTGTTCTTTAATTCAGAAACATACTAACCTCTACACATGTAATTAATAACTGGGGGGGGGGGGGCACGAAGACCAAATGTTGATATTTGACTTCAGGTTGGTGAGGAGACCAATACTTTCCCTGAGTGTTGTACTAAGGTACTCTGAGGGTGCTGATTCTGAATCTGCCCTGTTTAAAGTGATATCTGTGTCGCAACAAGGTCAAATTTAAGGTCAAAGGTCACGATTTGATGTGAAAATGAGACTGAGTACACTCATTTTGAATCACATACAAAAATATCAAAGGTGAAGCTTATTCATCATATGTATGTGACTTGCATCTGTCTAATTCATACTGTTGATGTAGTACCAAGGGATTACAAATAAAATAGAATAACATATTTGATTTCACTGCTATTACCCTGCTTAAATTGTTATTAGTTTATCAACTGATATATTTCATATTGTAATGTGTAATTAGACCTTGTTGCGACACAGATATCACTTTACACATAGCAGATTGGAAATCAGCACCTTCAGAATACCCTAAAACAAGTTTCAGACAAAGTATTGGTCCCCACACCAACCCTCCTTCACATTGCTAGCCTGGCCCCCAATAGGGCCTAGGCCGGACTGGAGCTGGTTGCGGCGGCCAGTGCTGATAAGAGCTGATAGGCTGGGTACCAGCATGTCCCTGGAAGTGATGGTTACCCAGGGACAAGGTACCAGTCAGTGAGAGTCTTATCAGTGCTGATAACCGCACCCAGCGACATTTTAAATGGTGTACCCACAGGATATGAGTCTACAGCCCTTGCCTCCTGGGCGCTACCACCTCAGCTAATGCAGCATGCTGGTCTCATGCTTTGTGTGCAATTACAGACGCGTTTAAGGCATTCCCATTCAAGGCCATTGCCTGCAGTTGTTGAGACTTTTCTACCAGGATTGTGTTGTAGTGCTGTATGGCACACCCTCAGTAGTCTGGTGTGGAAATTGAAATGCGCCTTGATATAACTGCATGCCATGTCATTTGGACAGAACTCTGTCATTTTCAATGTAAAGATGCACATTCTGTTGAGAGCTGCAGTATCAATATGGCTCGGTCAATGACATCAATATTTGTGATGAGCATTGATTATATGTTGTAGATGACATATGAGAGGTTACAAGGGATTTACATACGATTTTGAGAGACATGTACCAGGATTTATCCTTGAGTACCATGTCTGATGAATCTTCCTGGTACACATTTAACATCTGCCAAAGTCTCAAATTACGTAAGAAAAGGACAGATTACATGACCGTCATGCCGGATATGTTCCCAGGCTAAATTCACCAATTGTCTCCATTAGCAGAGATTGCATGCCACATAAACCAGGCCGTGTCCGCACAGACTGTCACAGAGGGTCCAACAGGGCTGCTACTGGGGCCGTGAGGCACCCCTGTACACCCCTGTACCACACCTGTACCACACCTGTACACACCTGTACACACCTGTACCACACCTGTACACACCTGTGCACACCTGTACCACACCTGTACCACACCTGTTCCACACCTGTACACACCTGTACATACCCGTACCACACCTGTACACACCTGTACCACACATGTACACACCTGTACCACACCTGTACACACCTGTACCACACCTGCACACACCTGTACCACACCTGTACACACCTGTACCACACCTGTACACACCTGTACACACCTGTACCACACCTGTACACACCTGTGCACACCTGTACCACACCTGCACACACCTGTACCACACCTGTACCACACCTGCACCACACCTGTACACACCTGCACACACCTGTACCACACCTGTACCACACCTGTACCACACCTGTACCACACCTGTACCACACCTGTACACACCTGTACACTGGGGGACGGGCAGTACGGCATGGGCGGGGGGGCGGGGAATAACCTATGTCGAGGATCCAAATAATTTCTCCCCATGAATGCAGCATAACGGTAATTGTGCTGTCGGAAGGGCCAATCAAATGTCGCCCTTTAGAGCTTTGTGTTCATCAAGTACCCATGCCATGGTGTACATGTAAATGTGTCTCACAGGGCGCCATGCTGCATGAAGGCTGCGTCCACGCGTCATGACGCCGAGCAGGCTGAGTGCATTACATCCTTATTGTGTCTCACAGAACTCATTTATTCAACACAAAATCATGTTGAATAAATTTTCTTACGTAATTTGAGACTTTGTGCCTCGTCCACCGAACTCATGTTCATGACGCGGTATAAATCATGTTGACATGAGACAAAAAAGATATGCTGTCAGTTGAGTATGGCACTAATACTGGCCATGCCCCACAGTTAGTGGGACCGTCAAGTTAGGGCCATTTCACACTTTAAGTCGCTAGTAAGAAAATGAAAAAAAGTGGATTTGATATGTTTCATCTGGACTTTTAAATATTCTAGCGACTTAATCCTACAGAGCACATTCTATATCTTAGCTCCATTAGTTCCATTTCTCATATAGCGACTTAATTGTGCTTTGGTATAGCGACTTAATTAGGAGCGACTTAAAGCAGGAGTAATATAAGGAGGGAGGGGAGTGAAAAAAAATCATTTTAGACCTTGTATAAAACGTCCTAAAAAATGGGAATAAAAAATCATTTTAAAGCTTCTATTCTATAGGAGGGATTTCTATCTAGCGACTTAATTAGGAGCGACTTAAACCAGGAGTAATATAAGGAGGGAGGGCAGTGAAAAAAAATCATTTTAGACCTTGTAAAAAACGTCCTAAAAAATGGGAATAAAAAATCATTTTAAAGCTTCTATTCTATAGGAGGGATTTCTATCTAGCGACTTAATTAGGAGCGACTTAAAGCAGGAGTAATATATAGGGGATGATGTACTATTGTTTGCTAAAAATCAGTGGTATGTATAAAGGGAAAGTATTCCCTGTAGGATTAAGTCGCTATATGGGATTGGAATACCCTGTAGGATTAAGTCGCTATATGGGATTGGAATACCCTGTAGGATTAAGTCGCTATATGGGATTGGAATACCCTGTAGGATTAAGTCGCTATGTGGGAGTGGAATACCCTGTAGGATTAAGTCGCTATATGGGAATGGAATACCCTGTAGGATTAAGTCGCTATATGGGAGTGGAATACCCTGTAGGATTAAGTCGCTATATGGCCATGATTCAAGGGGAGGATGCAAAGACTTAATGGTTGTCTTTAACTGAATAAGGGTCAAGTTGACCCTTATTCAGTAAAAGAGAACCATTTAGTCTTATTTCGTTTCCCTCCTTCATATGTCATTTTTTCCTTCTAACTTGTACTATTCCATACTTAGTTGTTTGGCTATAGCGACTTAATCATTCTGGCCTCTGAATAGCGACTTAATCCAGGAGATTGCCCAAGTTAGCACCACCCCATGTGTTGGCGCGCTCTGCAGTCCATGCAGAAGGTAAAGAAGTAGTCTGGGCGCATTGGGGCGGAACATCGCCGGAAGCTACCGCAGTGCACTGTGGGATAGGGAGACGTGGCCGGTTCGTGACCTTCTCTGGAACTAGAGCCCTCACATTCTCAATAGCAGGCAGTATGCATGACCTCCGAGCATGGCCTCTGGGTAATCTATTACTAACTTATTGTCGTCATACTCTAGTAAATTGCTAAGTTATGCCATAGAAGTCCTTGGTAATGCCTAAATGAAAGAACATGTTTCCATGTGTAGCTGCGTAGAACTGTCTGAGCGTGCTGTGCTCACTCGTGGCCGTATCAGGGAAGACATCCGCCGTAAGGGGTCACCCACATAAAAGGCCACCTTTTTATGATAACTTGGATTACAGCCTGTAATACAGGCTTTTGGCTCCAACTTTTTGGAAGGGCAGAGGGGGGGGGGGGGAGCTGTCCTATGGGGGGGGGGGCGCTGGGTCACAAAATTTCTCAAAGGGCAGTAGAAAAAAAATTAATATAAAAAACATAAACCAATTCTTACCAATCAGCAAGCTATAGAACCCTCTGAACATGTCCATATCGAAAAAAAGTAATTTTAATTTTGAATATTCCTCTTCCATGTAAATGGCCAGCCTTCCCATAGAAACAACTAGATGGTGGTTATGGAAATACAGCATACATGTGTGTACAGAGGACGCAGTGGGCGGAGACGGCGTTATCCATGCGTGCCCCCCATGTGCCGACCTCGGCGGCCCAACCTGCGGGGATCCCGCCTGTAAGGGCTGCACGCTGCTGTCATGTAAGGGCTGCACGCTGCTGTCATGATAAGGGCCGCACGCTGCTGTCATGTAAGGGCCGCACACTGCTGTCATGTAAGGGCCGCACGCTGCTGTCATGTAAGGGCTGCACGCTGCTGTCATGTAAGGGCCGCACGCTGCTGTCATGTAAGGGCCGCACGCTGCTGTCATGTAAGGGCCGCACGCTGCTGTCATGTAAGGGCCGCACGCTGCTGTCATGTAAGGGCCGCACGCTGCTGTCATGTAAGGGCCGCACGCTGCTGTCATGTAAGGGCCGCACGCTGCCGTCATGTAAGGGCCGCACGCTGCCGTCATGTAAGGGCCGCACGCTGCCGTCATGTAAGGGCCGCACGCTGCTGTCATGTAAGGGCCGCACGCTGCTGTCATGTAAGGGCCGCACGCTGCTGTCATGTAAGGGCCGCACGCTGCTGTCATGTAAGGGCCGCACGCTGCTGTCATGTAAGGGCCGCACGCTGCTGTCATGTAAGGGCCGCACGCTGCTGTCATGTAAGGGCCGCACGCTGCTGTCATGTAAGGGCCGCACGCTGCTGTCATGTAAGGGCTGCACGCTGCTGTCATGTAAGGGCTGCACGCTGCTGTCATGTAAGGGCCGCACACTGCTGTCATGTAAGGTGCATGGTAAGGGCTGCACGCTGCTGTCATGTAAGGGCCGCACACTGCTGTCATGTAAGGGCCGCACACTGCTGTCATGTAAGGGCCGCACACTGCTGTCATGTAAGGGCCGCACGCTGCTGTCATGTACATGGTAAGGGCCGCACGCTGCTGTCATGTAAGGGCCGCACACTGCTGTCATGTAAGGGCCGCACACTGTTGTCATGTAAGGTGCATGGTAAGGGCTGCACACTGCTGTCATGTAAGGGCCGCACGCTGCTGTCATGTAAGGGCCGCACACTGCTGTCATGTAAGGGCCGCACACTGCTGTCATGTAAGGGCCGCACACTGCTGTCATGTAAGGTGCATGGTAAGGGCTGCACACTGCTGTCATGTAAGGGCCGCACACTGCTGTCATGTAAGGGCCGCACGCTGCTGTCATGTACATGGTAAGGGCCGCACGCTGCTGTCATGTACATGGTAAGGGCTGCACACTGCTGTCATGTAAGGGCCGCACACTGCTGTCATGTAAGGGCCGCACACTGTTGTCATGTAAGGGCCGCATGCTGCTGTCATGTAAGGGCCGCACGCTGCTGTCATGTAAGGGCCGCACACTGCTGTCATGTAAGGTGCACGGTAAGGGCCGCACGCTGCTGTCATGTAAGGGCCGCACACTGCTGTCATGTAAGGGCCGCACGCTGCATTAATGCATCATGTCATGATGCGTCATGATGCCTGCATGCAGCCCCATGCACCGTGCCGGGTGGGGCACCATGCCGGGTGGGGCGTCATGCCGGGTGGGGCGTCATGCCGGGTGGGGCGTCATGCCGGGTGGGGCGTCATGCCGGGTGGGGCGTCATGCCGGGTGGGGCGTCATGCCGGGTGGGGCGTCATGCCGGGTGGGGCGTCATGCCGGGTGGGGCGTCATGCCGGGTGGGGCGTCATGCCGGGTGGGGCGTCATGCCGGGTGGGGCGTCATGCCGGGTGGGGCGTCATGCCGGGTGGGGCGTCATGCCGGGTGGGGCGTCATGCCGGGTGGGGCGTCATGCCGGGTGGGGCGTCATGCCGGGTGGGGCGTCATGCCGGGTGGGGCGTCATGCCGGGTGGGGCATCATGCCGGGTGGGGCGTCATGCCGCCCTTACAGAGCTGCATGACCTGGACACGGGTGGGCGGCAGCGTGTGACAGCCAGGTCAGCAAAACTCCCCATCACGGGGAACCCAGCTTACTCTCCTACCCAAACCCTCTCTCAAGTAAGGTTCTGGTGACAACCACTATGACATTGAACCAAAATGTTTGATGGTAGTTTTACCATCAAACCTTCTGGTTCCATTCTGGTTCCTGTTCGCTGGTTCCAAACTAACCACAGGGACTGCCCAAACCCAGTAAAATCGAAATTCAAGGTCATAGTCACCAGATCCTTCTTTCGGACGGATTTGGTAAGGAGAGTAAGCCCAGCTTGACGCAGGGGCGTGGAAACCGGGGGGGGGGGGGGCGACGAGTCCCACCCCCCCCCACTTTTGTCTTTTGACCAACCCCAAAAAGGTCAAACCAAAAAGGTCAAGTAAAAAGGGGTCAAAAAGGGTCAAAATACCCCCAGTCCCCCTACTCTGTAACTGTTTGCCACGCCCCTGAGACGCATTCCGCCCTGTGGGATGTGGGACGCGGCTCTAGCTGAAACAATGGCCTGAGTCTGCTCTAGTTATTACGTTGTGGGACGTGTTCCGCGAGGCAGCAATCAGGGCCGAAAACACTTAATACTGTAGTGGCTTGTTTTAGCGCTCCTGTGCTTACATACCGTACCGTCGCGATTAAGCGCCGGGGCGCTCTTCAATTTGGCGGGGCTCTTACACAGGCGCTTATACAAGACAGGCGCTTATTCAAGGTCATTAATTTAGTGCTTAAGAAAGATTTGGGTACCCCTATACCCCTGGCGCTTATTCAAGACCGGCGCTCTTTCAAAACCAGGCGCTTTATCGCGACGGTACGGTATTGGAACCCTTCGATTATCATGCCCTATCAAATACAAAACCTGCGGTTATCTGATGTATGAGAAATCGTATCCTGATACTCTCTTCTACCCTGTGCGAAATCGAGACCTGGGTTTATATTAGAACTTGTGCTGAAGCAGGCCACTATATCTTCTCTCACACTTTCTTACGAGACCCCCGGCTGTGAGGTCCTTAGGACAACTTTCTGGTATCAAACTTCAATATTCGTCCCTGCAATCTACCAACTTTCACATTAACACCATATCCTAATAATTACCCTATCCCCTTCTAGTTACAACATTAACCAGAACTTTAGGGTTAATGTGATGATTTAGGTTGGCACCCTGCCATGGGATGGGTGGCCTCCTCCGGGTGGGGGGGTCTAATCTCTGATGCCATCACCCCGCTGTGCTCTCATTAAGGAATCCCTTTGTCAGCCTCGCCAGCTAGTCTGACATAAGGTATATACGGTTTATAAGCTACTAGCGCTGTCAAACCTGTTGGGTCACTATGCTACCCGTTGACGTTGTTTTGTATACTTTGCTTTAACTCCTTCTTCACCAGATATGCGTGTTTTCATATAAATTCAGACATTCTGGTGGCAATCTTGAATATATATATACAAAAATGTTTGAGGAGTGAATGATCACAACCAACTGGAAATGTGCATGAATACCCTCTACATGAAAAGTGGACTCTACCTGAAGGTTCATGCCGCAGTTCTGCCTAAATAACATGTCACCATCTAGTGCCCACTCCCAGGGGCGTGACAACCGGGGGGGGGGCAGGGGGGATATGTCCCCCCACTTCTGGCCAACCTAAAAAAAGGTGGTCAAACCTAAAAGGTGAAGAGAAAAGGGGTAAAAAAAGAAAAGGAGTCAGACATCCCCTTTGTCCCCCCTAATTTGAAACTGCTTGCCACGCCCCTGGGCTCCACCTATGGGGCCCTCAGGAACCAGGGACATTTTTGATATTACTCAAAAATACGCATTAATTAGCCTATTCACGATGTTTCTTTCTACAGGATGTACATGGTGTATATACGGGACTAGCGCATTAGGCTATGGGGGCTGCCATCTTGGCTCAGAGGACTACTGGGCCTACTAGTGCGGCCCCTGGAGGCAGGAGCTGACAAAGGACACCCAGAGAGACGTGCCATGAACAGGGTGTGGTGCCTGACCCGTGCTGCCACCCAACATGCACTGAAACCCCAATGGGGTTCAAAGGTGATCACTGTATACTTGGGGGGCCAGAAAGACAAAATGTTGATATCTAACTTTAGGTTGGTATAGAGACCAATACGTTGTCTGAGTATTGTATCAAGGTATTTTGAGGGTGCTTATTCCGAATTTGCCATGTGTAAAGTGATATCTGTATCGCATCATTCAAGGTCAATGGTCACAATTTGATGTAAAAATGAGACTGAAATGAGTACACACATTTTGAAACAAATATAAAGATATCAAGGGTGAAGCTTATCCATCTTATGTATCTGACTCACTCTCTTAGTCATACTGTTGATGAAGTACGAGTACAAGTGATTACAAATGAAATAGAATGAACTATTCGCTTTTAGTGCTATAACCCTGCTTAAAATTTCTCATGTCTCATTCTTATACCAAATCGTGATCTTTGACCTTATATTTGACATTGTTGCGACACAGATATCACTTTACACATGGCGAATTCGGAACCAACACTCAGACAAAGTATTGGTTTCCACATCAACCCCCCTCCACATTGTTAGCCTGCCCCCCCCCCCCCCCCCTTACTGGTGACGACATTAGGGTGATCACTGTGCCGGTGTCGAAAGCGCTTACCCCCTCGTCACTAGGTGATCACTTATGGTCACTAGGTGATCACTTATGGTCACTAGGTGATCACTTATGGTCACTAGGTGATCACTTATGGTCACTAGGTGATCACTTATGGTCACTAGGTGATCACTTATGGTCACTAGGTGATCACTTATGGTCACTAGGTGATCACTTATGGTCACTAGGTGATCACTTATGGTCACTAGGTGATCACTTATGGTCACTAGGTGATCACTTATGGTCACTAGGTGATCACTTATGGTCACTAGGTGATCACTTATGGTCACTAGGTGATCACTTATGGTCACTAGGTGATCACTTATGGTCACTAGGTGATCACTTATGATCACCTTTCTGACCTGCCATTGTTCTGTGGATTAATGTGTTTTTCTGCATAATGAGATACCATTTTGAAATAATTTCGTAATTCCCCGTCCTTCTATCATCAAGCTGCATCTGAGAGCGCATTATAGTCCTCATCATGGACCTAATTAAGTATATGTGTGTGTCTGACTAATAACAGCCACTCCTCACACCTCTTGTAGCCATGGTTCCAGAGACAAATGAGGTGTCTATGTTTACACATACTGATATTTTTGATAATGAGCATGAGTTCTCTAAAATTACTTGAGTTTCTAATGTTCCAAATAGTCTCCATATCCACCACTTCATATACACCTATAACCAAGATTAGTATAAGTATTAATCAATAGATCACCTGGAGTAGGTGCTGTATATTATATTGTTGTATAGTTGGGCCCTCTAGATGCAGAATTATGTCGTCAAAATGACTGCATTAGGTGATCACAATGATCACCTCAGGCATGATCAGCCTAGGTCGTCAGCACTGATCACCCGGTAACAGACCTAGGTTGTCAGTGTGGGACCCCCTTTACCGCACCAGCTGTGGCCAACCATGACGGGGGCAGTAAGTAGAACGCCCCCCGCCACCATGTCCCGTATCCAGGCTCACAGAGCACAGAAATGGTAAACTTGTCTCCAGACTCATCTAAGTGACTATCACAAAATAAACGAGTCAAAAGTTGTCTAACCTATCAGGTTACCATCCCACAAATAGAATCTGGAGCTGGCAAATGTTGGGTTTTGGGCTGGCACATGTCAAGTGGGTCTTCTAGCTCCAGCTAGAAGACCCGCTTCCTTGTCACTTAGACAATTTTTTAACTCGTTTATTTTATGACAGTCACTTGGAAGAGTCTAGGGACAAGTTTGGTTTTTCAGTGAGGGCAGACAGGGACTCCCCCTGCAGGCACGGGGCCACAACTACTGCCTTCTAGTCATTTCTCGCACCTCCTGTTTATAAACCTGCATTCCTCCCTTAATCCAGAGCTAGAAAAAATATATTTCTACCTCTATGTTACTTCTCATTTATGCTCAAAACTCAAATACCTATTTTTGGCACCTATTGCAATGTTAACTGTGATCAATCTTGGGATGATTGAGAGGTGTGACCCCAGGTCAGAGTAGCTACACTTGACCTAAAGAGGCACAATCATTGGGAATCAAATGTATTTGACCATACTTACCCCCAGTATACAGACCCTGGGGATTCTGTTGGAACTATATTATATTGCATTTTTGCTAGGACTACTCTGTTACCTAGCAACAGCAATTCCAAACATGTCATTCCTGCCAACTATTTGAAATATTTGAATAAATATTTGAATAAAGAATGTATTTGACCATACCTACCCCCACTATACATACCCTGGTGATTCCATTGCAACCCAAATAAAACCTAGCAATGGCAATTCTATTATAAACATTCCATGCCTAGCAAGCAGCACAGTAGCTGAGCCATCTGACCCTCTGCCCAAACTTATCTGTCATTCCCACTACTGTGGATGCCTGCAATTTCAAATGTTCACTAGAATCTATTATCTAGACATCAAGCTAGAACCGAGTGCTTGTGTTCGCTTTTTTATTTTATTATTATTATTACAAGCCAGAACTTCTGTATTGTAATAATAATGATAATGATAATGATAATAATAATAATAATAATAATAATAATAATAATAATAATAATAATAATAATAATAATAATAATAATAATAATAATAATAATAATAATAATAATAATGATAATAATAATAATAAAAAATTTAAAAAATGATGTCAGTAATTTCTATACTATTCTAGATCAGTTGTTTGTCTCTAACAAGGCCGTATAAGATAGAGGACTGGGACTGATATCGCTCAATGGTAAAAAGTGGAGTGAAATCAATAAAACTGATTGTATGCTTACTTCTTAAACTTTGAGATTACCTCCTGTTTGATAGTCAATAGATTACCTATTTCCCTGTGTATTTCATATAAAGATAATGAAGAATACATAATCTGATGTGCTGTTTGGAGTAGATTAAAACAATATTTCCTAGTCTCATGTGTCTTAACTCCAAACTCCCCCTCTGGCCTCAATCACTCTTCAGCAGATTCCTTAGTTGGGTGCATAGGCTACAGTGAGGACTTCTATGATTGAAGAATGTGAGAGTGGCTGTTATAGACAATTACTTGAGGGCAGTTCAGGGAGCAGTCACCCATGCAGGCACTCACCAATCATATACTTCTACACCCACAACCAATGCAATCAGTTGACCAGATGCTTGGAGAAGGACGGTGCACAAAAGCAGACAGGACTTTGGGAGTTGAAAATAAGTGACAATTCTTACAAAAATAGCAATATCTAATTCATATTAATGTGGCCACCTCTAAATCAGGGTGTCCCACTCTGAAGGTTCTTAATACTAAGTGTCCCATTCAAAAGATGTATACATAGTGCCCTGCTTCTAGGTGTCCCATGATTTCACTCCACTTTCTATATAAGACCGGGATATAAGAGCGACCAGTGGCCCTCCCCCTGCGGGAGAAGGTATAACGGGACTAGCACATCCTGGTACTTAAGGTAGTGGGGGGCTAAACCCCATCTCCTTATCAGGCTAATCCCCTCACCTCACACCTGGAACAAAGGTGCTGATAAGAAATTCTCCCATGATGCACTGCTCTGGAGTCGGGGGCCTAACCACAATGCATTGCTCTGAGCCAAAATGGCGGCCCCCATAGGCCAATGCGCTAGTCCCGTTAGGCATGGCTGTGACATGACATGTCCTGCATGCACCACCCCTGTACCCCGGGCCTGCCCCCCCCCCCCCCGTCATGACCACCTACACCCGCAGCACACACCGACACAGGGCCACACGGCACAGCCCATCATTTGTCTCGCTAGTGGCAAATTGAGGTCTCTTATTGGTTTGGTGGCTGAGAATGTCATCAACCACCGACGGAAACTCCTCTCTTTATCTCGACTGTAGCAGAGAGCCTACACGTCCTCACCTGCCTCTAACATCTGTATAAAAGTCTCAACATTTACGTTAAGGTTTCTATGAAAGCTGCCGATAAGACAAATAAGAAAATGACAATAAGAGCAATAACGCCCCCATGTTTCAGACATGTGGGACAGTGTCCAATCTTGCAGATATCACTTATTCTTGAGCTCTCTTGTAAACTTCCAAACAGGTTGGTTTCTTGTTTTATGGTTCTACTATAAAGCTACCCCTTATGTAGCAGTGGGCACTAAGTCTGTAGTGGTTCTATGTCCCCATCACCAGCACGGCAGTGTTTTGTTCTAAGGGAGTGCTCATTTTTTAACAACAGGGGGGGGGGGGGGAGGGTGGTGAGATTTCGCGCGGAGTGCGCGCAATTTTTCCACCCCTCCCCCTAGAAGGGTTGGAATTTTTTACCCCCCCCCCCAGCAGGCCGAAAAACGGGTTGAATTTTTTTACCCCCCCCAAGAGGGGTCTTAATTTGTTACCCCCCCCCCCCCCAAATCCACCACCCCCCCCTGTTGTTAACAAATGAGCACTCCCTAAATGCTGCAATTAAAAGCGTCTCCAGTAGCGGATCCAGGATTTGGAAAAGGAGGGGGCACGCCCCATTTTC
>OX381716.1:57126867-57190774 GCA_947462335.1 Harmothoe impar | reverse complement strand
ATCTCAGCCCCCCCCCCCACATACAAAATGATCTTCACTCCCCCCCCCCCCCCCCCCCCCCCCACACACACACATACACTGGTATTTCAACACACCGATACTTCATCATGGCGATCCTTTATAATAGGGACTACATCTCTCTTAGTGCTGAAAATTTGATCAAAGCCCTATACTATCCTTAAAGCATCTAACTTATGTGGGAGGTAATATTTTTGGGGTGTAAGACGATTGATGTACTCTAGAGATACCTGTCCACTAGTACCGTAGAAGCTGGTCCGTGTGTGCCACAAAGGATATCTGCCAACAACTCAAAACAAACTTGGGCTATGTGTGGAAATGCTATCATAAGATATCTTTTGAATGATTGGCGACATTTAAACGAATATGGTCAAACATCAATCAACATATTACCCTGAGCTTAAACTTAGACATTACATGGAAATGCAATTCAAATGCTGACTAGTCCGCTGGTCTGCGCCAATGTGAGTTTAAACGTGTACAGTTGTAATAGGTTGATAGAGCTGTGATAGGACATAACATGAGGATACCCTCATGCAGAACTCAAGAATGACACAAGTTAGTAATGTGTGTATTTCCTGGGAAAATCACAAGCTGTTTCAATGGGAGAGTCACGAGAATAGTGGACGTTGCTATGCTATAAGTAAAATAATGGCGTGTTTTTCTTGAGTTTGACTACAACAAATTCCAGAGGAATGTGACACAAGAAAATGTCCAGAAAACGTTCCAGAAAAGTAGTCAGATTCCCGATTTATGCCACACGAATGCACGAGTTCCGCTCGAGGTTTAGGTTGCTGCAGGGTATGCCCGTTATTCTGGTGCCATGTGGCTGGGGCCTGGCAGTGGTAGATATCATCACGTCCAACATCTGTTTGAGGTAAGATTGTAACATGTGTAACTAAGTTGTTACCATGAGGTGAGGCAACAGCGGCAGAGGATGGGGAACCAGGAGCACCGTTCTGCTGAACAGTCACTTTAAATAGACACTACAAACGTGACATCAACTCGTAACAGGGCATTGGGATGGGCAGTTAACCCTTTTAAGGGCTGCATTGTGCTTTAATGCTGTACGCCTTTGCCGTCATGCTGTATGAATGCACTCCTTGTGAGTAACTAGCCAGCACTGAACTCAAGCCAATAATCAAACCTATAGGATTGAAATACAATATACTCCTTCAGAGTTGACATGATGCAAGAATAAATCCCTGGTGAGTAGATTCACTAGGGATGCATGAATTAATGCATCATGACGACAAAGGTGGAGTCAAAGGGCAGCACTTACTAAAGTACTATGCGGTCCTTAAAGGGATGGTGGGAAATAAAGTGTACCCTCCCCCCCCCCCTCCTGCCGCCTCCCCCGGCCCTGCATTGTTCTACTCGCGTGTTGCTTCCTCGTTGTGAGCTGCTCAGGGTGGTTCAGGTGGCGGCGTGTAGGGGGCGCGTCACGCGTGCTGCCCGCGCCACACACCAGGGGGCGTACAGGAGGGTGTGTTGGGGCACTCTCCCAGCACAGTCTCTGATAAGCATGGGCGAGAACCTACATGTCCAGTCTTGGTACGTAGTGGAGTTGGTAATTAGAAGAAGGGTCCGTCACTAGAAGTCCCCCATCTCCTTTGAGCATGGTATTCTGGAGAGAATACATGTATTTAAATTCATTGAGAGGTCACATATTAGTTAGTAGGCATAATAAAGAATCTTCCTGGGGTCCAGAACATGAAATAATTTTTTTACTCAGAGATAGAGCCATCTTTAGTAAAGTCCCCCCTCTGCTTTGAGCCAGTCTTGCTGCGGGACTGACCTCCATAGCCACAGCCCAGTGGGGGAGCAAAATACAACAGAGAACCATACACAGGTCACCAGTGTAGAGTGTCTAGTGGCGGACCCTTCTACTATATAATAAGTGGGTCACGGCAATGCTATTAATAGCGTCAGTTGCGGCCCATGCTGATAAGACTCTGTCTGGGAGCTCAGACTTCTGTGGAAGAAGAGAGGAAACGATGCTTCTTGCCTGCTCTCCTATCCCCACCACACTGCAGTGGCCATACATGAAAAATAAGTTGTTGTTAGAATATGTCCAATTTTGACCAAAGAAACAAGACTGATACTTCCGTATTTTGTTATATTGTCTCTTCATGGACTCGCCCATACCTGAGTTATGGTTCTTTTTGTCCAGGGCTATAAGTGGGGGCCCAGGTGGGTCAGTCTAAGGGAGAAAATTCATGAATACATTAAAAAAATATTGTAAAACATACTGACAGAGAACTGTTTCCCCCCCTAGAAATGCTAAAGTGAAATAAATCTAGGCTTGAGGTGGGCCATTTAAATCTGGGCTGACCTATTTGGGCTTCCATTTATAGCCCTGGACAAAAGGGACCACAGCCCAGATATGGGAAAATCAGCTTGCCCATGTAAAACACATATGGATGCCACTAGGCCATGTTGGCTAGGCGGCAGGTGGTGTGAAGGTGTCGTGACGTGACGTACAATGAAGGTGCATGTCCTCTACGACCTGCACCGTCACCCATACAGCCTACTTAACCCAGTGTCTGTTGAAAACCTTCACAAAAGGTTATTTCAAGACATTGCATACAATGTCACAAGGATTGTCTCAATGCCCATTCCATGCCGCTCCTAACCTCCTCCAGCCCCGGGTACACAGCTGCCACACCTGAACGTGCTATAGACCAATGCAGAATAAACGAGTCACTTTTCAGAAAAGTTATTGATAAAGTTTTCAACATTTCTGAAGCATGACAGACAAATACATAAGTATGACCGCAAAATCCTGCATTCTAATATACGCTATTTGAAAGATAATTGCCACGTAGATCTCCTGATATGAGATGTTCGGAAACATAGCCATTACAGACAAAGTTACGAGAACCAAAGTAAACACAACTTTATTTCACAAAATTCACCCTTTGCGTCTATAATAGTGCAGTACTATAGCACACGTACAAGCACCACGTTTGTGTAATCCTCTTCCAATTAGGGACTTAGCGGATGTATCTACCCATGCAGCATCCAAAGTATATCGGTATGTGAATTATTGTTATCACAGTCCTATCGGTTTCCCTCTAAGACAAGGAATGATGCCATGTGTGACCCCAGACAGATCCCTCCTTACCTCCCCACTCCCTCAGCAGCAGAGCATTAACCCTGTCAGGACAGCACAATGTGATAATTCACTGTGCCCTTTGGTTGTCATGATGCATGAATGCAGCCCTGGCGAGTAACTCGATCGCCAGTCATGAACCAGGGTTACGTTGATGCAGTTGGACAGGCTCGGCATTATAGCAATACACATTAAAGTGAGTACGTTCATATATGATATAGTTAACATATATATATCTATTCCATTCCCGCTCGTTCCCTGTGATTTTGCTCACATTTGATGTTATCGCCCTATATATGGTCATTTTGAAAAAGACACTAGAAAATCTCATGGTTGGACCCCATGAGATACATTTCCGGAGCCCTCTCTGTCCATGGATACCGTTTAAATGTTCCCCAACCCATAAATAGTACATTTTTACAGTATTTGGAACATATTTATGTAGGATTTAGAATTTGGCTAAAATCGGATATAACCCTTTAGGTAAGTTTCTGGTCAGTACTGCGTTTGAATACCATGCATTACGACCAAAACATACCTAGATAGTTATATACCACTGTTGGCTACGAGAAAAATAGAAACTGCCTGTCTGTATGATACATACAAACCAACACCAACACAACTCGCAAGCCAACTCACCTCAGTCTTCTCCATTTCAATGAGTCTCAGTCCTTTTGAGTAAGGCATTAGTCATATGTTGTTATGCCTCAGTCATTCTTAAATAGCACTTAGTCATGCCTGACCAATGTCCCTATGACTAACCTGGGATGGCCACTACAGACTAAGGGCCGGGGCTGTTAGATTGTCAGTGTAGGTAGGTGAGTTAGAGCAGCGGCAGGTGTGGGTACGGACAGTGCGGCACAGTGACAGATGGGGGAGGGAGAGGGATGGGGTCAGACGGACACTCCTCATCCTGCCTCACCCTGCTCCACTATGTGTAAGAAATAGCTCTCTCGCTCTCTCGTTCTCTCGCTCTCTTGCTATCTCTCTCATAATGAGATTTTCGTTAATATTGCAATACCTGCAATTGACGAGGGTATTTGTAGCTGGCAAAATGTGTTTTTGATTTTTTTACTATAGATTTCAACGGGGAATCTTGTGAAAGAAATTTTACTAGTGGTCGTGAAACAGGATTCGTCACGTCACCAGTTCCCCACGACCACGTCAGTTGTTCTGAATGAGCTGCCTGATCTGTTTTGTTTCCCTCACTCACAGAGAAAGGAAACAGCGTCAAAATGGAGTCCAGGTTACCTGAAGAATGACTCCCCTCTCCAGGAGTGCCCTGGTCCTTATTTGACTCCTTTAGGTGAGTCAGGAAGCTAAAGTACTCCCCTAGATGACTCCCCTAGGTCAGCTAGGGAGTCACCTAGGCTCTCTTGGGCAGCCTGGCCGAGTGTAGCACCCAACAAGCAAATAACACTGTTTACTTTGATACTACTTAGAATGCTATTTGGTGTGTAACTGGTTGTAATCAACCAACTAGCTGACATATCCCTATGGCCCTATGTATGGGGAGGACGAGCTTCATAGGAGGCCTATGTCAGGATTGGACAACTCGAAAACACAGAGCTTCAAACAGCGGCCTATTGTGGCTGGGAAAATCCCTTCCACATCAATGTGGGGCGTAAAGATGAGAGATGAGACGTCAGTTGTAGTACTTAGTATCTTTTATTGATAATAATATTAATATCAGAGTACCAGTCACTAGGGATCAGTGTCGTAAGATGTTACTGATGGTTAATGATTTCCCTCCAGCTGACCGGGGCTTAAAGGGCCAGCAAACTCAACCTAAATCGTAAAATTCTCTGGCAGGGTTGTTGAGTTTATATAACACTCCAGTTATATTTAGAATCCCCCAAACATAATCCACCACATGCAGGTATATCCTAGCCCTGTGAGCCTGTATTCCCCAGCACCAGTACCCCATGTATAAAGGCTCAGGCAACCAACAAATAGTTTGCTTGTTGTTCCTTTCCAGCAGTCCTCTGGTCTAGACAAGTTGCACTGGTGTGACCAGCAGTTGCACTCTGCCAGTGGTATAGAATTGATTACTAGGGTAAAGTGCCCATGAGTCGACCACCTGGGCCTGTTTTTCCCCTATGAGCTGTTCTGGGAGCTATGTTGCGGTGTGCTAGGCAAACTGGCCCACTCATCAATGGATATGGATGCTTTTCTGAAGTGCTAGGCAATCCAGACAATAAGGTCCCAAATTTCCAATCCAAGTATTTGGAGCTATATGGGCATCCAGTGCCTGAGGTATTTGATTTTAGTGCATCAGTACCTTGAGTCAACCACTGTGGTACCTTGAGTCAACCACCTTGGTACATTGATTTAATCTTTTGTGAAGGTCACTGGTCCACCAAATCACTCAGAAATTTCTTTTTTAAAACTTGCTTCATTGTAAGAACATACCATTCTATAAAATAAATGCTTTCCACAAATATGCATAGCAATGAACAACACCCAGGTTACATGTACACAGATTTAAAGCAAAAGGGATGTGGCATGAATTATACTCTTTTTTAAGCTGAAAAGTGTGGTGATAAGTGGAGATACACAGTAGTTTAGCCTTATGGCGGAGGGAGAAACAACTTAGCTCCAAAAAAGGTAACATGGGAGAAAGCTCAATCTCCCCCCTACATTTCAATAAAAATAGGGAGAACCCCATTTTAACAGCTGTTTAAGGTTACAATTTGGTGTTGAAAACATGATAAAGTGGTTGACTCAAGGTACATGGTCGACTCAAGGACACTTTACCCTAGTGATACCCACCAGTGTACTGACTGCCACCAGTGTGCCCACAGAAAACGGTATACTCCCCCTTGAATAGGCCACATGCTATTATTTTGGGTAAAAAAAGAACATCTATACACAATGATATCATTGCACAACTTGTATACCTAGAAGCCAATATGTAACCATCAAATCTAAGAGGGTGCTATAGTTTTATTATTCTTTTATAGACTATTCAATTCCAAGCAAAGCCTGATACATGGTCCCCTTACTGAAGTTACCTGGCCAGGACAGCATGATCACCTGGTCCCACTGCTCACTGCACCCTTCACCAATACACTGTAAAAAAATGTGTATGCACTTTAAACACTTTCACCCAAACATATTGATGGCAAAATCTAATCTTTTTTGTGTAAACATGTGCAGGAATATGGCCGCCAGTGATGGGTGAGCTTCACCACTGAAAAATGGTGTGTGATGGCAGTTTGGCTAGCCCACTGGTATTATTCTCCTACCCCTTCTACAGGCTCTCGCCCATATACAGGCTCTTCTTAGTCAAATACAGTACCTATAATGTTGTTTAACATCCATGGTAATTTAGATAATGTCCAGAATAATGAGTAGATAGTGCTGTCCAGAATATTCCAGTGAGCCAGCCAAACTGGCCTTGCCCACTGTTGATTCACTTTTGTAGGCCCATCCATCACCAGTGGCCATATCCCTGTAGGCCTACCTGCTGACAGAAGAAAGTGTTTAGATGCTGAGATTCAGTGAAAGTGTTGAACTTTAATGTGTGTGGATAAATTTATGTGTTTAAATTAGAAACACTTTTTACAGTGTATGTCTGAAGGCTGTTAGCACACTCAGTCTACTAGCAGGCCTTTGGTGTGCATGGGGACTTGTTTACAGCCACATCTGAAGGGTCACCTGGATTGGGGTAAAATCACCTGGGTCACATACTTTTGCCCTCTGGTGTAAAACTTGTGAAGTAAAAATCGATCTGGAATTTGAGTAGCACAGTTTAGTAGCAGAGTTATGAACTACATGCTCTACTCCTAGAGGTCTAACCCTTTAAGTACAGGTGCCCGGCAGGTGGAGGAGGAGTCCATGTGACCGGAAATACATGTAACAGTGGTTTTCATTGGATGATATACATTTGACATTTGATTGGATAATTATATATTCATAGCTTTAACATGGTGGTGCACTGGACAGCAGGTGGGGGAGCCGGTGTCCGGTGCAGTATGGATAATGGATTACATAATAGGATGATGTGTACACCTGGGGAGCTTTTGTCGCCTGCCTGTTGGTAGCACCTTAGTCGTCTCAAGTGGGCCCGGGTGCTATACTGGCTAGGGGTGTACGGATTATATCATTGTTTGTGTGTTGACCATTAATCCTTGGGTCAACATACTGTCCATTGTTTGTGATTTGGAGTGTCTGGTCGGTGCCTCGGAGTCTGGGGGGTCGACCCGTTACCTTTGTATGGGGAGATATGGGTCCGCTTGTAATGTATGGATTAATTATGCATGGAGGAAAGCTTGGCCTGGCTAAATGAGAAATGGGTGTATCTGACGTCTGAGTGTACTTTGATAGACATATGTATTGTGCTTATTATAAATAAAAGTAAATATGCATATTAATAATCATAAATCATAGTTATGACGTAATATGACGTAAAATTACGTAATACATTGGATGAAGGTAAAATAAGGGGTTTTGTGGCGTGACACTATGTCCGGGGGTAGCTTTATAAGGGGGGGAGGTTGGTTTAGCTGCAGGCTGGGTGCCTTAACCCTTTAAGGACAGGTGTTGCTAAAATATGATATTTGCCGTCATGATGCACCAATGCAGCCCGGCGAGTAACTTACTGGTGCTGCATTGGTGCATCATGCTGTAATGGCCATAATAATTACGTAATGATACTCTGTTATCTGATCTAGGTTAATATATAAAATGTACAAACTGTAATTGCTATAAAAATGTACACCTATAAATGCTATATATCTATGGAACCATAATGGTATGTACTATGGCTAAAGGGGGAGTATACACACACAGGTGGGGGAGGGGGGCTGGAGGGTTACATAACCAGCAACATGGAGCAATAGAGTAGTACCTCCAGGGGAGGGTGGAGGGGATTAAAGGGGGAACCAATGGGAAGCTTGGAAGGTCTTGATTGACAGCTACATGGCTGTGACTGTACTGTATACATGTATATATGTGAAGTAAACATTAAAAGTAGGCAGAGTTCACCTAACCTGTGCTTGGATCGTTTCATTACTCATTTACCCATTTGGGGAACCCAAATACCTCCCGCTACAACTGGAACCTACCGGCGGACCCATTGGTGACTCTCATGTATAGCTGAGGTATTTCTATTGGTAGGAGGAAAATATATTTGTAAAAAAAAGAGAGGAGGAAAGGTCTAAAACTGGTAGGAGGAGGAAGGGATCGTTTATAAATCAGGATGGCGGAACCAGATGGCAACGCACTGCTCAACAACGGACCCCAGCAGGATAACATGCAGGTGCATAGGGACAATGCAATGCGTAGAAAACTGGACAATTATGCAAGAAATATTGGCAGTATTGACGGTTCTAACAAGGAGGAATTAAGACTATGGATGAGAGCAGTTGACCATGCCTCGGCTAGGTGTGGCGCCCCACAGGACATGGTACTGGATATGGTATCATATCTAGTGAAAGCGTCCCTGGCTGACGTGGTTGACGATGCTGTCACAGGAGTAGGTGTAGGAGTACAACCCACCTGGGAGGGAGTAAAGACGGTTATAAAAGAACATTTCCTAGGCCCGGAGGAGGAGAGCTACATGAGAGAGAAAGTAATGAGAGCTACACAGCAGCCTTTTGAACTCGTTCGTGACTATACAACCAGATTTACGGCGGGGGTGGCCAGTGCTTACACACAGCAACAATTGGGGGAGTCAATGCTAAAAGACTCACTTAAAAAGAGGTTAATAGAAGGGCTGCGGGACAAACAGCTCAGGGTGCTAGTAAAACTCGCACCGGGGGATGCTCTAACAGATGTAGCACAGGAGGCAAATAGAGTGGCCAATGCTCTAGGCCTAAATGACGACGCGCTAGAGGGGGAACAGGCAGCCATGGCCCTGCCACCCCCCCCACCCGAGGAGTCTTCACCAATGAACAGTGCGATGCTGGCCATGCAGAAAAACTTTCAGAAGAACATAGAGTCCATGACCTCATCTTTAAAGGCCTTCAAGGTGCAGGCCTCACCAGTGATGGCAGCCGTATCGTCACAAGATTCCAAGAAGACCAGCTCGCCCATGGAGGGCGGGCATCAACAACATGGTTGGGGCCCCCACCCCCCCCCAAGATGGGACACGGGGTACGGCAGCTACCCAACGTCGGGCGCCATTCCCCCCTGGTCTGCCCCGCCAAGATGGGGCCCCCCCCCGGGGTGGGTGCCGATGATGCCGCGACAGGAGCACTGGGAACCACAGCGCTCAGCACAAGGAAGGGGACAGCCTACACAGGTATTCAACTACTATGGCAGTCAGGACAACGCCACACCCAGTCGGCCCTCCAGGGGAAGGGGCGGTGGTGGAAGGGGTGGCATAACATTGCCCCCTGGGAGGAACCAGCCCTATGGAACGTCGGAGTGCTATAATTGTGGGGAGATCGGCCATTTTGCTAGGGAATGCATGGCGCCACCAAAAATGAACAATGGGGGTCCACTCCAAGCAGCACTGGATATTGTTAATCAGGCGGCAATGAATGGCTCGTACTACAACCCCGCCCAGAACCAGGGAAACTAGCGGGCGCCGGAGACAACAGGGTGAAAGTGTCTATCCCTATAGAAGGGATGATCATGAGTACTCTTGTCGACTCTGGCGCTGCTCGGTCCATGTTGAAGGAGTCCAGGTGGAAGGAGATATGCGCCAAGACGAACCAACCTACAGTGCTACGACAGGGACTGCAACTGCGGTCCCTATCAGGCCACCCCCTGCCCACAAAAGGCATAGCTACAGTACACGTCCTAGGTAAGCTCATCGATTTCTATGTTACACCAACCATGTCACATGATTTGTTGCTTGGAATTGATGCTCTAAATGTTTTAGAGATGACACTAAACTGTGCTGAACATGAGAGTGATAAACGTATCACTCTGGGGGGGTACAAGTTCAAATGGGGTGGGATGGGAGCGGAAATGGCAGGCATAGAGGGGGTACATATAGAAATAGACTACTGGATGCAACAATTCCCAGATCTGTTCTCAAAAAGGGACCGCCCCCTAAAAGTGGCCAGTGATATAGAAATGACCATTGATGTGCAAGGTGCATCACCTATTAATCAAAGGCCATATAGACTTGCACTACACAAACGTAGGGTGGTGGATGATGAAATAGATAGATTGCTAGAGGAGGGTATTATTTCACCCTCAAGGAGCCCATGGGCCAGCCCTTTGAATATGGTAACAAAAAAGGATGGGTCGGTTAGGTGCTGTGTAGACTACAGAAAATTGAACAACGTAACAAAGAAAGATGCCCACCCACTGCCACATATACAGGATATATTCGACGCCCTAGTGGGGTCTGAGGTTTTCTCTGTTCTAGATCTTAAGTCAGCATATTTTCAGTGCAGAGTAGCTGAAGAGTGCAAAGAACTCACTGCATTCGTGTCACATAGGGGGCTATTTGAATTTAATCGAATGCCTATGGGGACCTCCAATAGCCCAGGTATTTGGCAGCGCCACATTAACTCAGTCCTGGCCCCCTACTTGGGAAAATCAGTAATGGTCTTCCTAGACGATATCATAGTGTATTCAAAATCGTCAGCAGATCACACTCGTCATTTGAGAGAAGTGATGCAAACTCTCAATGATAATGACATGACGCTGAACTCAAAA
Organism: Harmothoe impar; assembly: GCA_947462335.1. Lineage (NCBI taxonomy): Eukaryota > Metazoa > Annelida > Polychaeta > Phyllodocida > Polynoidae > Harmothoe > Harmothoe impar. The sequence goes on along the minus strand of OX381716.1, from coordinate 57,180,021 downwards.
AAATGCACTTTTCGGGGAAGGAGGGTAAAACTGCTGGGATACATAGTAAGCAAAGATGGTATCAGCCCGGACCCCGAAAAAGTAGAAGCAATCAGGGACATGGCCCCTCCCGAAAATATAAGGGCGGTGCAAAGATTTTTGGGAATGAGTGGCTATTATCGCCAAACCATAGACCAATATGCATCGCTATCAGCGCCCCTGGTCGAATTGACAAAGAATGGCGCCAGATTCGAATGGACAAGGGAAAGGGAGGAGGCATGGGTTAAGCTGAAGATGGCACTAACCTCCGAACAGGTCATGGCATTCCCCCAACTAGACAAGCCTTTCAGACTATATACAGACAGCTCCCACATGAGCATAGGGGGAGTTTTGACCCAGGTGGATAATGTTGGACTGGAGAGACCCATTCACTACTTTTCGAAATCATTGAAACAGAGCCAGATTAGATGGGCTACAGTAGAGAAGGAAGCATACGCCATAATATATGCACTCAGAAGGCTGAGGCCTTATCTCCATGGCGCCACATTCACTATCATTACTGATCATAAACCACTCAAGTCACTCTTCTTGTCTGAGATAAGAAATACACGTATACAGCGATGGGCGGTACTCCTAGCGGAGTATGGGGCACCAATAGAATACAGGAGGGGGGCCTACAACGTGAGAGCTGACATGCTTTCCAGGGTAAAAAAGAAAATGCCATGTGTTGACGTGTCGGTGGGGGCGGTGTACGTCTCACAGTGGGACGACCCGTACTTGGATAGGGATAAGTTGGTGACGTCACAACAAACAATGCCACAGTATGCCATGGGTAGAAGGGAGGAAGACGAGTTTGTGGTAATAGATTATGTCCTATACACACTGTCCCCACCCCCGGGAGGTAGCACACATCCCAGGATTGTGGTGCCGCCCGATATGATCACCGAACTAACACTGAAAGTACATGAGCAGATAGGACACCAGGGCCTTGATAGGACGCTCAAGAGGGTACAGGATGCCTACAAATGGCCCAAGATGAGAAAATCTATTTTTGAGGTAGTTAGAAACTGTGGTGTATGTGCACGGCATCAATTAAAAAAGACATACCCCCGCCCTCACAGATGCCCATACCTTCAGTACCAGGGGAAGTGCTAGGAATAGATATGATTGGACCAATGCCACAGTCACAGTGGGGAAACAAGTATGCAATAGTCATAATCGACCATTGTTCGGGGTGGGCAGAAGTGGTACCAGTGCCAGATAAAAAGGCTAAAAATGTGGTAACATTCCTAGAAAGAGATTTCTTTCCCCGACACTCCACGCCATGGGTAATTATATCTGACCGCGGAAATGAGTTTACCTGTAAATCGGTGAGAGATTTCCTCAGAAAAAAGCACATTGATTACAGATACACATCCTCATACAAAGCTTCCACGAACGGTAAGACAGAAAGGCTGAACAGAACTTTAAAGACTATGATCTCGAAGCTGGTGGATGCAAGAGCACACAGGTGGGAGGAGGTGTTGCCACAGGCGTTGGAAGGGTATAGAAACTCAGTGTCAACGGTGACGGGGTTCACACCATTCTTTCTGCATCATGGACGTCACCCTAGAAACCCATCTCAATTCCCACATATCATTCCCCCAGGGCAGGACATTAAGGTATTGGCGGACAGGGTAGAGGAACTGGCCAATGCACATTACCTCGCTAGGGAAAGGGAAAAGGGGCCTAGGGAGAGGAATAGAGTCAGGCTAGCCGGCAGAGACTTGGCGCCAGAATATTACGAGGGGCAGCAAGTGCTCCTAGAAAATATAGATAAATCGGTGTTCCAACCAAAATATGACCATGGATATATAATATCTAGAGTGCAGGGGCCTGTTATCACTATTGTGGGACCAAAACTCAAAATACAAAAAGTTAATGCGCAAAGGCTTAAACCTGCGCCGACTGGGTTTGAAGTAGCACAACACAATAGGCCTATGACCAGGGCAGCTAAACGCCGCACCCAGAGGGAATTAGAACACACAAGGTTACAGGGGGAGAGGGAGGACGATGAATTGTGGGATGACACTGAAGTACCACCAGTAAGGCCACCAGACGACCCAAACCCACCAACCATACCACAGGGCAGGCCTGCAGGGGAGGAAGGGGGAGGGGGGGCGCCAACACCCCAACAGGGTGCCAGGGGAGGCATAATTAGAAATGTTTATGTCCCAAACACCGCAAATAAAAGATCTAGGGAGAGGGAGGTATTAAACACTGAAAATAGCCGGATAGATCGCCCTAGAAGAATGGGGGTGCACTATCAAAGGGAGGCCATTGAAAATAGAAAGAGAGGGAGAAATTTCATACAAAGTATAGGTGGGGATACCAAAAGGGGTAGAGGGTCAGCACAGGGGGACGCCACAAAGGACCCCAGAGACACCCACCAGGTGAATGAATCCCCACTAAAGGCAACTAAATGCATTAACATGAATGAGGGGGTTCAATTACAAACGGTACAACAACCTATAAATAACCAAAGGGTGCTAGATACATGTGAGGGGGACGCCATATACAATGACGTGCTAGAGCAGGGAAATGGGGGTGGGAACCAGCGAGGACCACAACCTAATACTGTAATTGATCCCACTTCACACCTAGTATCAGTATCAATGCCTAACGCAGAGGGGACGCCCACACCCTACACACACAGATCAGGGAGCTTAGGGGAGGATGAAAGAGGGGAAACCCAATTACAAGTAATTACCAATACAACAGAGGGGGACAGGGTTTGCATTTCCACACCGACACTAATGCAATCACAGGGCGATGTGGGTCCAGTTAATCCATTAAACATGGGAACCCTAAACCAGCCTGATCCAATTGAGGAACATGAAAGGGAGGATACCCATAGCGTTACACAACTGCGAGATCCCATTCATAATACAGAGACACTGGTCCCCGGGGTAATAGTTACACAATGCAGGCCGGAGGACGCAGCCCCACCAAACACCGACATAAACTTAGATGACCATAGGGAAATAATTGGGCCGGTAACAAGAGCACTAAGTGAGGGATTAAGGCAGATGGGTCATGAATAAGCAACCATGCTGGAAACAAGGGGAAACAGGGGGGAGGGGGGGGGAGAAATCCCTCCCACATAGTACAACAGGCAAGGAGATATACATAGGGGGGGGGGCTACAAGTAAAAGTGGGAGGGGCTTGTAAATACCAACCCAAGGGAGTGGGAAGTTCAGCACAGTGTGTCTCATACAATTCTTGGTTGCATTTCTAGTGTGCACGGCGCCCTGGTGTCAGCATGAAGTTGGTGTTAATACTGTGTTGGACATGGTGGCTATATACTGCCGCCTCCAACCTGCTGGAGGGGGATGGTGTGCTGGTGGAGGAAAATGGAGTAACTAGAGTAATTGCTGGCGCATGGACGGTAATAGTAGTACTCCAAGCACCCTCCCCACCAAATATATCAAAATTACAGGAACAGCTATGTGAATATGAATCATCTTTACAGGACCACCTGACGCCGGCGGATAGGCACATATGGACGACACGTATGGCCATCATCCTAGACCACTTGGAGGTGGGTGGTTACAGGATACATGACATAGAAGGATCATCCCGAGTACGTCGTGGGGCTGCTGATTTCCTAGGAGAGATTGGAAAATATGTCTTTGGCCTGGCAACACAGGGGGACATGAGACAAGTATCCAGAGTCATCAACACGCTCAGCAGACAAGTAGTAAGCATTATTAACAACGAAAAGGAGATGATATCCGCGCTAAACGCTACACGTGCATTGATGCAGGAAACACAAAATCATGTCACATGAATAGAACAGAAGACAAACGAACTTATAGCAGTGGTAAATCAGCTATCGAAAACCTCTGTAACTTATCTCGATGCAATAAGACAGTTACAAATGCATCGCATTATTGACCAAACATTTATAGTGTTGGAGGCAGTGGTGCAACGTTATCTAATCCAGGCGACACAATTTCACGCTAAAAGACTACAATTGGAGAGAGGACATCTGTCACGGGAAGTGCTGCCACCACAAGAACTAGCAAACATTCTAAACATGCTAAGTGCTAGAGGACATGTGCCGCTGGACATACATTGGTACTATAGGTACATACCAGTCTTCCCCATTTGGGAAACATCCACTGGACAATTAGCATTTAGGGTGGTGATCCCGGCCATAAGCAGGGAACAATTTTTAAGTTATAACTTTGTGTATTTCCCCATACCGTTCAACCATAACTACACTAGAATGATAAACGGAAAGGGGACAACCGCATTGTCCACAGAGACTGGTGTCTCTTTTGTACCGGGTGAAGATAATTGTATTGGTAGGGAACCTGTTATATGCTATCCGATTGTACAAAATAATGTGCCCACGTGTGAGGTAAATCTCATCATGGGTAAAAGACCAACACTGTGTAACGTTACTATTGCCTTGCGAGATAAATCGACATCTTTGGTACACAGGTCACCAAGCAGATTGTCCAGGGTTATTGTGGTTGCATATGAAAAGGCCCGCTGTGTTATGAGGTGCCCAGGAAAAAGGCCTAGAACAATATATGTGACAGGGGTAAAAAGCATAGAACTAAATAACTTGTGCTCATTTGAATCGGCCGATTGGAAAGTGAGAAGTATGGATATGGGCGCCACTAACCTAACCATTGGGTACCAGAGACCTATTTCACTACCGGGTATTAACTTTAGTTGGCCGAGGAATATCCACCCCGCTATTATCAAAGAACTGGTACTGCATCGTAAATTGGTGTTGCCCATGTTGGGTGTAGCACAATGGGATACAACAACAGGGGCGGTACAAAACATCCACAGTCTCACGGAAGAAGCATGGCATGGGTCTTCAGTGGGGTTGGCTATATTTGCCCTAATGACAGTGGCTGCATTGGCACTTTTGGGACGGATTTATGTTAACAAAAGATTTCTAAGAAAGCTAAGGTCTCAAGTTGTGGCTACAGCCCCCAGGGTTGAAAACAGAGACCAATATATTACCACCAAGGTAGAAATAGAAAATTACGTAGAACCGAAAATTCAGGTTGAAATGGAAATGCAGCCACTCAACAAAACCGAACAAGATGGGGGGGTGCCCAGGACAGGGCTGTACCCCCGGCTTGGGGCTAAAGACAATAATCAATAATTGCATCATATGTGTGTTTCCGGCTACTAGCCTTGGAGGGGGGGGGCGAATGCAATAATTTTTCTTTTCACATGCGTGAAAGTTATGGGGGGGACTGGTTGTAATGGCCATAATAATTACGTAATGATACTCTGTTATCTGATCTAGGTTAATATATAAAATGTACAAACTGTAATTGCTATAAAAATGTACACCTATAAATGCTATATATCTATGGAACCATAATGGTATGTACTATGGCTAAAGGGGGAGTATACACACACAGGTGGGGGAGGGGGGCTGGAGGGTTACATAACCAGCAACATGGAGCAATAGAGTAGTACCTCCAGGGGAGGGTGGAGGGGATTAAAGGGGGAACCAATGGGAAGCTTGGAAGGTCTTGATTGACAGCTACATGGCTGTGACTGTACTGTATACATGTATATATGTGAAGTAAACATTAAAAGTAGGCAGAGTTCACCTAACCTGTGCTTGGATCGTTTCATTACTCATTTACCCATTTGGGGAACCCAAATACCTCCCGCTACAATGCCGACCCCTTCGGAGTGTCCCAACTTCATAAGGTCGGAATGATGCTTGAATGCAGCACTGGTGAGCTAGGACTGCATTCATGCATCATGAGGACCATGGGCATGATGCATTAAGGCATCATGCCGTCCTTAAAGGTTTAGAAACACCCGGTGGAGGAGGGGTGATAAAACAGCGTGTCCCGCTGAGGCCGCCCGGCTGAGGCCGCAGATAAGTCTTCACTATCTGCTAAAGATGGACTTTGAAGCATGAGATTATAAAGAGAAGGGCCGAGCTGGGACCGCGGGTGGAGGGGGGGGGGGTATGTAACTCGGCACCAGGTGGGTAGGGAGGGAAGGGAGGGGTTATAGATGAGAGGGCAGCAGGGGTGACGATGGGGGAGATATGGGGAGGGGATGTGCATAACGGGGAGCAGTGTTTAATGGTTAAAGGGGGAGGGAATGAGGGCGGAGATATGGGGAGGGGATATGCTTAACGGGGAGGAGTGTCTAATGGTTAAAGGGGGAGGGAATGAGGGCGGAGATATGGGGAGGGGATATGCTTAACGGGGAGGAGTGTCTAATGGTTAAAGGGGGAGGGAATGAGGGCGGGGGGTGGAATAGAGACAGACAGAAGGCTATGAGTAGATATAGGGAGTGGGGGAAAGTACGGTCAGGGTAGGGGTAAATGTTGAGAGGGGGTAAGTGGTGGTCTAGGAGGGGCTATATAGGGGGATTGGGGGTAGATCTATACAAGAGGGTGGGGTTAGTACATATAGCGGGTAGGGAGCTTATATGGGAATAGTGGGTGGATATGGGAGTTAGATTGGAGGTCACATGGGGTGGGGTAGGGGCTATATGGGGGGGGGACTGTATGTAGGCGGAGGGGACTTTACATGTGGTGCAGTGGGGGTAGAGTAGGAGGGGTAGATAGGGGTGGATAGAGGGTGTGAGTGTGTGTGTGTGGGGGGGGGGGGAGTATTGCCCTTATGCAACACAGCGCCAGATAAATGGGTATCAGCGAAAAGCTTAACGAGCAGCCCGTGCCGGGTACCAGCACCGCTCCATCATCCACCCCCCCTGGCGGCCATTATCAATACCAGCCGGGGGCAGCCTCCTTCCGCCGCCTCCCGCCAGGGGCGCTTATCTAGGGTCATACCATGGCGCCCCCTGTCTTTCATATCGGGAACTAACGGCCGTACAGTATGGCGCTGTGTCAACAGTGGCATCAGGCTCCTGTAACCATTTAAGGCTGTGTGTCGGTAAAAAATGACATTTGTCGTTATGAAGCACCAATGCAGCCCCGGCGAGTAGCCCAAGGGGAGTGTCTCAACCTCATAGGGCCGGCATGCTGCTTAAATGCAGCACTGGCGAGTTACTAGGCAGGGCTGCATTCATGCATTATGACGACAAAGGGCATGATGCATTAATGCATAATGCCGTCCTTAAAGGGTTAAGGCTGCCTCCTACACCCCTTATTATGTAACCCTGCCCCGCCCCAGCACCTCTAAGGACCGCCTCAAGTTTTAGGCCACTATGTCCTTTGGTCTGCTTAGGGCAGATTCACCACGAGTTGGACACATACCAGTTTTCTATGGACAATAGGACTTCAATTGGCTCTTCATTGAAAAATATGAGACCTAAACTTTAAAATAATTTACAAATAAAGAGGTTAGAATGCTTGAATATGCAGAAATTTTAGTGTCCGTTTCAAAGTATGTGTCCGAGTCAAGGTGAACCTACCCTTATGCTAAAATACTGAATTAGGGGGTAATGACCATTGCCCCTCCATCACCAACGTGACCAAGCTTCCCGCTCCTCACACCAGGTGGGGTAGGTGCATGTATACTTGAACTGCTGTCATTGTTTATAATGATAATTTACGACACTTCTGGTTTTATTTACGCCACTTCCGGTCATGGGACCTTCAGGTTGCAACTTCCAACAATCAGTCATTTGGTCAGCGCAGCCATCAGGTGAATTAAACTTTTCAAACCCCTGCCTCCTACGCCCTCTTTTATGGGAGTCTTCCCAGCTAACAAAAATCGTTTTTTTACGTCAAAATAACGTTTTAAAACTTTGTATAACGTTACGCCATAGTAAGAAGCCTTAGATAACGTTATATTACGTAATCAAATGCTGTATAACGTTTTTAGCTTTGCTACTTTCCAGAGTACAGAGCTCAGTTCTCCTTACTGACTTATAATGTTATTGGTCTATAATATACAATCGTTTTTTGACATCCAGTAACATCTATATGATTTGTTTGACATTATGTCATAGAGCTTTCAGCCTGGACATACGTCCCACTGCTATATACTACCTCCCAGTGTCTGGTTCTCCACTTACCACCTCCAGGGCGTGGCTCGCCCCTACAGTTACCCTGCTTACACTTTTTGACCCGTTGGTCATGTTTCATTTCCACATGTTTACTATCTATCATAAACGGACATGATTTGTCATTGGCACTCTATACGACTAAGACATTATGGGGCAAACTTGTACTGTAACACCAGTAGGCAATCTGCATGGTCAAAGGGCCCCTGCTCTACGAGTTGTTTTACATATCCGCCGCGAGCAATTTTGGAAGGCTGTAAGGGCTGCGTCCATGACTACCTTGTCCATGCAGAAGGACGGACCAGTCCATACCAGTCACCCTCCCCTACCCCCTCCCCCCTCCTGGACCCGGCCTCATGTCTACTCACAGGAGCTCCCGCCCCATGACGAGACAAGGCCGCGCAGGCGCACTAGCTGATCCCAGATAATAGCCAATCAGCAGCCGTCTCAGTATGACAAGCCTCACTGTGGGTCGGCCAATCAGGGAGCGGCTCACAGAGGGCTGTCGGCGGTAAGAGGGGACAGCGGCCCTACCTGGCATCCAGGTGTCAGCCAGGGTCCTGCCTCCCCTAGGGGGCTGCACATTATATACAGAAAGGGGGGGGGGGTCCTGCCTCCCCTAGGGGGCTGCACATTATATACAGTATGGCGGGGGGGGGGGTCCTGCCTCCCCTAGGGGGCTGCACATTATATACAGTATGGCGGGGGGGGGGGGGGTCCTGCCTCCCCTAGGGGGCTGCACATTATATACAGTATGGCGGGGGGGGGGGGTCCTGCCTCCCCTAGGGGGCTGCACATTATATACAGTATGGCGGGGGGGGGTCCTGCCTCCCCTAGGGGGCTGCACATTATATACAGTATGGCGGGGGGGGGGGGGTCCTGCCTCCCCTAGGGGGCTGCACATTATATACAGTATGGCGGGGGGGGGGGGGGGGTCCTGCCTCCCCTAGGGGGCTGCACATTATATACAGAAGGGGGGGGGGGGGTCCTGCCTCCCCTAGGGGGCTGCACATTATATACAGAAGGGGGGGGGGGGTCCTGCCTCCCCTAGGGGGCTGCACATTATATACAGAAGGGGGGGGGTCCTGCCTCCCCTAGGGGGCTGCACATTATATACAGAAGGGGGGGGGTCCTGCCTCCCCTAGGGGGCTGCACATTATATACAGAAGGGGGGGGGGGGTCCTGCCTCCCCTAGGGGGCTGCACATTATATACAGAAGGGGGGGGGGTCCTGCCTCCCCTTCTTAGTTTACAGGAGCTGCATATTCTATATTGTTATCTTAAGATCTTACCCATCTGATAAGGAGGTGCTTATGGGCATGACACATCTGATGAGGACATGAGTAGATGGCTATGGGCATGGCGAACTGGCGAGTGGCGTCAAACACAGTTTAGCAGACCTAGGCTCACATATTTCTTAATTCAGATTCAATTAAAACGTGAACCACAATGCTCTCTTTGTAGAAGTATTGATACAATAATCTCTGTAGAGGTAGTCATACCCCAGCTTTGATATCCATGCAGTATCCAGACTCCGCCACAATGGCTGCAAATGGGACTGGTGGAACTGCTATATTTAGATTGTTACTTCCTGTCAGGCTGTGCAAAGGAATTGGTGCACAGGATTTGATTGGTCAACTCCTGAGGGCAAGTTAGTGAAACAAGTCTTTTATATGAGTTTGCCCAGACTCTATTATTATAGAGTCGGGGCCTGAGACTGCAGTAACCGCGGCACACAGTAGTTAGGTATCCCTGTGCCCCTACTGCAGGGTATCTACCCCCCGCCCCTCCTACTGCGGCCTCCCCCAGGGCTCCTTGCTCCCACGTGTGCTGACCGCTGCAGAATAGCACTTACCCCCATCCATCTTTGATGTTCCCTCCCCCCCTCCTGCCCCTCATCTTCCTCCTCATGGCGGCCTGTAGCTGCCATATGGGCCGTATGGTGCTCAGTGTAACATAGAGCCCAGGTTATGAGCGCTCAACGATAGAACCCCAATTGTCTGCCTCCTTGTACATGTATGACCACATAGTATTAGCACGCCCTCCTCCCCCGCAATGATTGTATTCATTTTGTGTTTGGATCCTAGTTATGAACAGTATTTCTACTTTCCCCTCAGAAAACGACAGCTTATATAATTAAAGAGGTATTGAATGTTCTTTCACCGATCTCCCCCTTTCCCTATGATTCAAAAGACAACGACCACTCAATCACTCAATTCGCCTTGTCTACAATGACTATTCAGAGGAATAACTACACTTTATATTAGCTTATTTAGCTAACATGAACAGCCAGGAAAATAATTCATACATAAAATTATATTATAACGATATAAATTGATATACCATGTGTACAGTGGCCCAAGAGGGCCAAAAGAGATTTCGGGGGGAAAAAAGTGGTCTTGAAAAAAATGAAAAAAAGGAAAAAAACTGTTTTTTTTTGAGAAATTAAAAAAAAAATGTCTGAAAAAAGAGGCAGACAGGTGGACAGGTGGACAGACAGGCAGACAAGCAGGCAGACAGGTGGACAGGTGGACAGAGAGGCAGACAGGCAGGCAGACAGGCAGGCAGACAGACAGACAGACAGGCAGGCAGGCAGGCAGGCAGGCAGGCAGGCAGACAGACCTGTCACAAGCTGTTCTGAATAAGTTGACACTTGACCGCAACCATTTGGAATTTCATTTATCATCTGACCTGTTGATAAAAAATTGAAAATGGGTGCTGTCAACTGTCAATTTACAGAATTTGGCTGTCACAAGCTGTACTGAATAAGTTGACACTTGACAGCAACCATTTGGAGTCTCATTTTTCATCTGGACTGTTGAAAAAAAAGGGTGCTGTCAATTGTCAATTTACCGACTTGACAGTTGACAGCATCCATTTTCAACTTTTGTTTCAAAATTATTTATTATTTTCAAAATACGTTTTTACAATTTTTCAAAATGTTTTTTTTTCAGACATTTTTTTTTGAATTTGGAAAAAACTGTTTTTTTTCCAACTTTTTTTTTTTTCAAGATCACTTCTTTTTTTTCGAAATCACTTTTTGGCCCTCTTGGGCCACTGTACATGTGAATACACGTCACACCTCCTATTACTAATCAAATACCCCATGTCTTTGCAGCTGGCATACTCTATGATAGACATTCATAACTACATTAACTTTTCCTCTTTGTTCAAACAAAAATAAGCATTGAAATGTCATAATGAGGGAGAACGCGACCTGCTGGATGTCGTCCATTTTGTCGCTGTCACTGAGAGTGATGGCGGCGTCCAGCACCGCCTGCTGCATCCATCAGACCCTGCACCCAATCTCCTGCCCCTCACCGAATCTATCCAGTTACAAATTTACTTAGTGCAACTAATTTCTAACAGAATTAAGATGAGCCCAAATATCCCCCGTCTGTTGCAGGGTTCCGACGTCCCACACCAAAATGGCGTATATCGGGGATGTAAGATGCTATGCGTTAAACGTAAATTAAACCATGTTCTGAGGAGACAAATGGTGAAATAAATTGGTTGAAAATGAAGGTCGTGGCGGGGCGGGTGAGGGATGAGGGGGGAGGGGTATAAAGAAGGGGCGGATACAGGCGGGTACATGATGTATCAGGGGGAGCGGGGGGTCACGGCATCCATCAACACTGACGGATGGGGCATGGGGAGACGCATGGGGCATGGGTAAAGGTATGGGGCATGGGTGAATGTATGGGTGCATGTATGGGTGGATGCATGGGTGAATGTAGGTAAAGTGGGGGTTTCCCCAGGCAGTAGTATATACAAATTGGGGGTTTCCCAAGGCAGTAGTATATATAAAGTGGGGGTTTCCCCAGGCTACTAAGTAGTATAATATAAAGTGGGGGTTTCCCCAGGCAGTAGTATATATAAAGTGGGGGTTTCCCCAGGCAAAAGTATATACATTCCCCAGGCGGAAGTATATATATATAGTGGGGGTTTCCCCAGGAAGTAGTATGTATAAAGTGGGGGTTTCCCCAGGCAGAAGTATATACATTCCCCAGGCGGAAGTATATATATATAGTGGGGGTTTCCCCAGGCAGTAGTATGTATAAAGTTGGGGTTTCCCCAGGCAGTAGTATATATAAAGTGGGGGTTTCCCCAGGCAGTAGTATATAAGGCATAGTCCGGACTTGAGCTTGTTGTGGCGGTCCGCACAGATAACACCTTGTAGGGTGCGTACCAGCATGTCCCTGGAAGTGGGTGTTACCCAGGGACAAGGTACCAGTCAGGGGGTGCCTTCTCAGTGTGTTTCACTGCAACCAGCGAAGTTTTAAATGGTGGACCCACTGGTTATGAAGCTAGACTCCTATATAAAGTGGGGGTTTCCCCAGGCAGTAGTATATATATGGTGGGGGTTTCCCCAGGCAGTAGTATATATAAAGTGGGGGTTTCCCCAGTCACTCATCAGGGCTACATTCATTCATCATAATAACCAAGGCATGATGCATTAACGCACTATGCTGTCCTTGAAGGGTACATACCGCCCAAATGAAACCCCTCCCCCATGCCCCTACTAGTGATCCCTTACTCTAGGTGTGAGCTGACCATGCGTGTGATGCTGTAGGAGGGCTGACAGCCCCTCCATGTGCTATCTGTGTGATGACAGATGAGGCTGTCACCATGTAGAATTACACCCAATTTACCATTTCAAGACTTCATTTCACTGCAGCAGGCTTGGGCTTCATCCCCGTCGCCCGCGCCATACTGAGTAGGATCATTGTGTACACAGAGAGGGTGGGGGGGGGGGGGGGGCGTGCACCCGGCCACCTGACGGCTGCACCTTGCTATCAGTGCCTACCACCGGCCCTTCTACACACAAAGCCATCTTGAAGCTACCCTCCCCACTCCCACCCTTAAAGCTACCCTCCCCACTCCCACCCTTAAAGCTACCCTCCCCCTCCCACCCTTAAAGCTGCCCTCCCCACTCCCACCCTTAAAGCTACCCTCCCCACTCCCACCCTTAAAGCTACCCTCCCCACTCCCACCCTTAAAGCTACCCTCCCTACTCCCATCCTTAAAGCTACCCTCCCCACTCCCACCCTTAAAGCTACCCTCCCCACTCCCACCCTTAAAGCTACCCTCCCTACTCCCATCCTTAAAGCTACCCTCCCCACTCCCACCCTTGAAGCTACCCTCCCCACTCCCACCCTTGAAGCTACCCTCCCCACTCCCACCCTCAAAGCTACCCTCCCTACTCCCACCCTTAAAGCTACCCTCCCCACTCCCACCCTTAAAGCTACCCTCCCCATTCCCACCCTTAAAGCTACCCTCCCCACTCCCGCCCTTAAAGCTACCCTCCCCACTCCCACCCTTAAAGCTACCCTCCCCACTCCCACCCTTAAAGCTACCCTCCCCATTCCCACCCTTAAAGCTACCCTCCCCACTCCCGCCCTTAAAGCTACCCTCCCCACTCCCACCCTTAAAGCCACCCTCCCCACTCCCACCCTTAAAGCTACCCTCCCCACTCCCAGCCTTAAAGCTACCCTCCCCACTCCCACTCTTAAAGCTACCCTCCCCCTCCCAACCTTAAAGCTACCCTCCCACTCCCACCCTTAAAGTTACCCTCCCCACTCCCACCCTTAAAGCCAACCTCCCCACTCCCACTCTTAAAGCTACCCTCCCCCTCCCACCCTTAAAGCTACCCTCCCCCAAAGCTACCCTCCCCACTCCCACCCTTAAAGCTACCCTCCCCACTCCCACCCTTAAAGCTACCCTCCCCACCCCCACCCTTAAAGCTACCCTCCCCACTCCCGCCCTTAAAGCTACCCTCCCACTCCCACTCTTAAAGCTACCCTCCCACTCCCACTCTTAAAGCTAGCCTCCCCACTCCCACCCTTAAAGCTAGCCTCCCCACTCCCGCCCTTAAAGCTACCCTCCTACTCCCACCCTTAAAGCTAGCCTCCCCACTCCCGCCCTTAAAGCTACCCTCCCACTCCCACTCTTAAAGCTAGCCTCCCCACTCCCACCCTTAAAGCTACCCTCCCACTCCCACCCTTAAAGCTACCCTCCCTACTCCCGCCCTTAAAGCTACCCTCCCCACTCCCACCCTTAAAGCTATCCTCCCACTCCCACCCTTAAAGCTACCCTCCCCACTCCCACCCTTAAAGCTACCCTCCCACTCCCACCCTTAAAGCTACCCTCCCACTCCCACCCTTAAAGCTAGCCTCCCCACTCCCACCCTTAAAGCTAGCCTCCCCACTCCCACCATTAAAGCTACTCTCCCTACTGTGGTCATCAGGATCATTAAGGAGCCACTGCATTGCTCCTCCCAATGACAAACTAATAATTTCGATTCGTGGATTGCAATCATGGACACTCAGGGCCAAACACCTTCAATATCACCATTTATAAATCGTCTTTAGTTGAGCGCCCCTCAAGAATACTTTCAACTTGCATCTTAATGGAAGAGGTCCGCACATATGATCGAGGTTAGGCCAGTCATCCAAAGATACTCAAAGAAGTGGGGCTAACAACCATCAGCATAATTGATCAAGTTAGAGCCGCTTACTGTTATACTAAATAACCACAACCTCTTCCTACTTAATAAATCATCATACTTCTTTATCAAAGAAAGAAAATAGTGGTAATTTTGTATTCAACATTGGACCACACACTGCGTTAAATGGGGGTAAATGAGCCTGTCGCCGGTGCCCATTCCGTCAGTAGAGACCCGCCATGGAGGCTGGGGGGGGGGGGCTCCTGTGTGTGTTGACCTTTGACCCATGACCTGACCTGGGCGGCATCCAATCAGGGCGGGGTTTGTTTGGGTGTGTGTGAGGGGGCCGGGTGCTGGGTACAGATAGGGCAGGCCGCCTCTCTGTGTACCCGCAACAGGGGAGGAACTGAGGCCACTCAAAGAAGCAACTGGTTACTCAACACTAAGGACTGAGACATGTGACGAGGGAGTTTTCTTTCTCTTACTTGTAGGCTGAGATGTGAAGGATAACATGTGATTTTCGTTACCAAAACTATGGTAGTTAAGAATGTATTAATCTTTAAAAGTGGGGGAAATGCACATTATCCCACTGCAGTACTGGCAGTATAAGCTTTAATTTGATACCAAATATGCCTATATATATCTTATCATGTTTTTCATTTAAAAAATTGGCAAAATAAAGAATTTTTTTTGTCAAAATCTGATTTCTATGACGCACGCAGTGATGAGAAACCAAGTTTCTTTTGAGTGGTCTAAGGGAAAATCTCACCCAAGGCAATATCCTTACATCCACTGTGTCAGGGACACTTTAAAGATGGCAGGGCCTGGATGGACCCATCCTTACCGCCAGGTAAATTTGTGCCGCTGAAACGTCTGGATTGGTTGCTGAGACACACAGACAAGTCCCATGTCTATTCTGACCACATGGTGTCAAGACGCCGAGCTCAGGACCTGGCCTGGTTGCTGTCACTAATGCTGTCACTGTCATGTCATTAATGTCATGCAGGTACGTTTCAAACTTCAATACTCTTGATCTTAAATTATTTTTACCCTATATTTTAACCCTATAGGGCATGTCAGTCTACCTCAAGGAGTGAAGAGGGACCCACTGCCGGGTGCCATGAATACCTCCATCAGGGAGCACGGTGACCTGGCAGCTACTGTTTTAGCAGTAGATAGGGAACAAGTGACTTACTATATAAGTGTTATAAGCCAAGGACAGGGTAATTGTCCCAGGAGCAGCCAAGGGTTGTTGTCCAAGGCTTATAACACTTATGCAGCAAATCATGGTTCCAGATCTGTGGAGGGGATGGATGCATCTAGCAGACCAAGGGAGATGTATTCACACATTGTTTATACTCCGCCTGGGTGTTTGGTCTATTGTTCTTACTGTAGGTTATATGGCATATTCTCTTCTCTCAGACCACTTTATGATGTTTAGCAGCCTGAGGGAAGTGACCCAGTTCATATAACCTCCTCAGGAGGTTATGTGTATAACCTCCTCAAGAGGTTATGTGAACTAGGTCAAATCTGGGAGGAGGTTATGGGGATGGTTTCCCTTTTAAAACCCTGCCTTTAGTGGATTCGAACCTAGGCTGGTAAATCCTCCAATCTGATGAACTCTGCCCTAACAGGTAGGCCATAGAGGAACATCTGCATGAAGGAACTCATAAGAACTACTGGTTACTTATCTATTGTTCTACTCATAATATATCATTGCCTAAAAGTTGGTTTGGCCTTATGGTGATTTGAATCCAAGATCTTCTGCTTGCAAGTCCGAAGACATGACCACTATATTATAGTGCCCAGGCTGTAAGGTATACACTCAGACCTCCTCCTTAGGTTGCCATGTTAAGAGGTTAGCACAGGAATACCTGGTGGACGTATTTAGAACTATTTTCACCATTTTATTGAGAAAAGAGATCACTATTGCAATAATGCATTGATATCATGGGAGATTAGGACTTTCTGTATTTCTTACCATTTTTCCATTTTTCTTTTCCAAACTTGATGAATAATGATTTGACATTTAAAATAATCTCAAATTACAAAAATGTATAATGGTGACCAGGATGTGATTAGAACCGGGGACCCTTTGCTTACATCACCCTGTGCCCTATCCGTTTGGCCACCAGGTAACTTGCAAATTTGTGTGTTGCTTTAGATAATTAAACAAGTTAGCTCAAGGGGAATCGATGTGTGGGTTCGAACCCCAGATTATCCAAATTCCGAATTTCGAAAATCATGTAAATTCCTTATCAAAAGATGAATATATATCATTTTCTTGGATGGAGGGTGGAGTATAAGTGAGAAAACCTCCTTGGACCTGTAGAATATGGTTCATAACCTCTTCGGCTGCGCCTCAGAGGTTATGTACCATATTCTACAGGTCCAAGGAGGTTTTCCATCACATATTTGGGTTGTGCACTTGTGATGGCAAGACAAGGGTTTGTAGGTGGTTTGGTGTAGTTAAGTTAAGTGGAACTCACTGTAGTAAATGGGCTCTTTGATGTAGACGGACGCATTGGGTTTTTAAGTAGAACAAACAAGGTACATGTTTTCGTACCAATATTATCGCAATCTAAGCTTCTCCAAAAGGCAAATCTAGCAGGATGCACGAATGCAGCACAGATAGCGAGTCACTCATCAGGACTTCATGTATGTGTCATGACAACAAACATGCGAAGTGAATTAAGGCACATGCCCTTGCTAGAATGTCTAAAATCTGAAGGGAATAGAGATTGGAGCACTGGAGCGTTTACATACTGCATGCTATCATGGCGAACAGACAAAGTACTAACAGTCATGGGTTTGGCAAGGCAAATAATTAAGATATTATATTAAGGTTTTTGTGAAAGTGTTCCCTATTCAGATCGAGATTTTCTATTCATGTTGAGTTCACTTCTGCAACACAACTGTCTGGTCACCTGGGTGTATCTGACGCGAGTCTACACAGACAATCTAAAAGCCCCAGCCCTTGGTCTGTAGTGGCTATCCCAGGTTAGTCAGAGGGACATTGGTCAGGCATAACCAAGTGCTATTCAACAATGACTGAGGCATAACAACATAAGACTATTGCCTGACTCAAAAGGACTTAGCCTAAAACGCATTGAAATGTGGAAGACTAAGGTGAGTTGGTCTGTACTGACCCACCTAAAATTACAAACTAACCTAGGTTGGTTGTATAGAGAGCGAAAAAAATGACAAACTTAGTTAGGTTATAGTTAAGCTGTCCCCAACTTGTTCTAGGACGCGTCCGAGCGACATCCCTGGTAGCTGAGGTGTGATGACCGTGTCACTTCTCCTGTATATTGGGGGGGGGGGTCCCTAGACGGTACCCATGCGCACTTTTAACCTTATAGCACCAAGCGCACCGGAACTATTTTCACCATCAACCTTTGGTGTCAGCGATGACGCTCGGGAACAGAGGTTGAGGTGGTGCCAGCTTGATGCTATAGTGACTGAGAGATTGGTCGTATAGGGAGCCAAAGACTATCAATGTAGGTGACATGAGTGTACCTGAAGTGTGAATAACGAGCCGTGTACCAGCAGCACAGTGAGGGCAGGCACGCGGCACAGGGCCCCAGTATACAGCAGCCGCCGACACAGCCCACAGCCCCAGTCCTGACACCTGATTGGTCAGCTACATGATAAGGTGGTCACGTGCTCAGACAAGATGGCCTCCAGATGTCCCCTGTTCATTGTCTGCGCAGGACGCCGAGGCAGCTTCCGGCTGACCCCTGACCTCTGCTGTGGTGTATGGAGAGGGCGGCTAACACTCTCCAAGCACAGTCTCAAATATAAGACTCTGCCTAAACGTACAGACTCGTGGAACTCTTATGTGGAAGAAGCTGTGAAAACAGTACTACTGTATACTACTTCTCTGCTCTCCTATGGCGTAACTCACGGCCATCTACTCACATGAAAAATAGTTCTCAGAAGTATCGTCAATCCCCAATACCTCTGTAATTTCTAACATTTGATCTAAAGCTATCTCTTCACATATTTGAATCAAATCATAGTTGTATAAATACATATATTAAAAGTATGGCGTAGGCAAGGTTTCAGCTGATGAGCTGATGGTATGGACGCCATTAACACCTGTAATAGCTAAATAGGGCATTACAACCACCGAGCATGATGAGGGCTCGTTAGATGCTCTAAGAGTGAATTTTAGAGGTGCCCAGAGGAGGTAAACAACCCTCTACCCGTCTATTTTCCTTGCACCATATCCTCAAACTGGAACCCCCCTGGGAGATGTCCTAGTGCATACCTTAAGGATATCCGATTAATAACTGAATGTATTGTTTGACATCACTTCACTCATCATGTATACTAATTACTGACATCAATATGTAGGAGTCTTGGAGACACCCAACGTCACGTGTCATGTTGTTGTAGTCTTGAAGACACCGAACGTCATGTGTCATGTTGTCTTGGAGACACCCATCGTCATGCGTCATATAGGTGTAGTCCTGGAACCACCCAACGGCACGTTGGTGTAGTCTTGGAGACGCCTAACGTAACATGTCATGTTGTTGTAGTCTTGAAGACAACCAGTAGCATGTGTCACATTGTTCTAGTCTTGGAGACAGCCAACGCCACATGTCATGTCCATTTAGCCTTGGAAACACTCAACATCATATGTCATGTCGTCTTGGAGACACTCAACGCCACATGTCATGTTGTTTTGGAGACAACCAACATCACGTGTCATGTTGTCTTGGAGACATGCAATGTCACATGTCATGCTGCTGTAGTCTTGGAAACGCCCGACGTCAGTTTTCATGTTGTTCTATTCTTGGAGACACCCAACATCACTTGTCACGTTGGTTTAGACTTGGAGAGCCCTGGCGTCACGTGTTCTGTTGTCCTGGAGACACCCAACGTCATGTATCACATTAGTGTAGTCTTGGAGACACCCAACGTCACATGTTATATTGTCATGGAGACACTAAACGTCACCTATCACGTTGCTGTAGTCTTGGAGACATCGGACGTCAGTTGTCATGTTGGTGTAGTCATGGAGACACTCAAAGTCATGCGTCACGTTGGTTTAGACTTGGAGAGCCCTGACGTCACGTGTTGTGTTGTCTTGGCGACACCTCCCGTCACGTGTCCATTACAGCGGCGGGAAATACCGCCTTTAGTGCGGCTAATACCGCGACGTGTGAGTCGCGTGATTGCTGGCACATTTAACTCAGACTTTTAAGGGGAGAGAGAGAGAGGTAAAAACGGCTAAATGTAACGGACTGCAATTAAGGACAATGGCGCTCAGCAGGAAACAAGCCTCAGTTGTCAGCGGGGCTGCAGCAAAACGGTCAGCGACAAACAAAAAGAATATTACTAAATTGAAACGAACGGAAAACTGAAACATTCTTGACATGTTTCAAATTGATTTTTCAGCAGCTAGAAAATGTGACACTAATTACTGACTTTTCACTTAGTGGATGAGGAACTGGGGCCTCTAGTAGCAGCGGGGCTGTATTTGAGTCTCTAGCTGTAACCCTGTAAGTGTAAGGACGACATGATATCTCACATCTATGTTCACAGTGATGCAGCGTCAGCCAGCTACTCACTGGTGCTGCATTGGTGCATCATGCCGACCCTACGGGAGTGTATCAGTACTCTAAGGTCGGCATGATGCTTGAATGCAGCACTGGCGAGTTATTCGCCAGGGATGCATTCATGCATCATGACGACAAAGGGCATGATGCACTATGGTATCATGCCGTCCTTAAAGGGTTAGCACTGTAAGGACGACATGATGTCCCTCAGCTCCATGCTCACAGAGTGATGCAGCGGCGGCCAGCTACTCACTGGTGCTGCATTGGTGCATCATGCCGACCCTACGGGAGTGTATCACCGATATAGAGTGGTTTCATGAAGCACTGGCCATGGGCAGCTACTCGCCAGGGCTGCATTCATGCATCATGACGACACAACTTCAACATACATTTAAGTACAATGTGGCCTATAAAGGCCCCTCTAACAGGGAGCTGCATGCCTGCAGCGGGTTCAGTCTGTCACGCCTCACACGTTCTGCCTAATCCAACAACTTGATAGCTCATTTCTTTTGTGGGGAATGTTTCAAATGAATTGATATTTATATCTCCATCTGTGAACTTAATAACAATTATTTGATATTGGACTGTATTGGAGACGATTTTTCAAAGGATAAATCGGAATGGATGTGTATTTGCTTGATGGTGTTGGTTTTATGTCATCCGATAAACAACCTTTAACTTTCAGGCGGTGAAGGGGGAGATGACATGCATGTTAGAATGGAGACTCCAGATTCGAGGTCTTGGCAAATTAAAGTAAACTTAAATTCATACATAAGACTTTTCTGCTGATTGAAAGATTGTCATTGAAAAAGACCAGTAGGCATGCAAGTATCTAGGCTAAATCTCGGGTCTACTCTTTGTCTCCTATTACAACGCCTAATGTGACTGAATCTCTGCTCAATTACTAGTCTATTATTATGACAATTGATGTGGTGGGATCTCTGGTCTATGTGTGGGGTGTCTAATATAACGCCTGGCGTGGTATATGGGTGTGTGTACACTGTAAATAGTTAGTGTAGGTACACAGTAGAATTTATTGTAGATCTACCATATAATCTACTGTAGAATAAATAAACAGTAGAATCTGCTGTAGATTTCCAGTCGATTCTACTGCTTACCTACAACGAACTGTATACTTACAGTAGAATCTATTGTACACCTACAAAAATGGCAACCAACTTTTTACAGTGTGTCTATTATGACGCCTGATGTGCTCTAAGTGTCTACTCTGGTATATAGTGTGTCTATAATGACGCCTCATGTGGCTGGTCTATCAGAGTGGTGTATAGTGTGTCTATTATGACGCCTCATGTGGCTGGTCTATCAGAGTGGTGTATAGTGTGTCTATTATGACGCCTCATGTGGCTGGTCTATCAGAGTGGTGTATAGTGTGTCTATTATGACGCCTCATGTGGCTGGTCTATCAGAGTGGTGTATAGTGTGTCTATTATGACGCCTCATGTGGCTGGTCTATCAGAGTGGTGTATAGTGTGTCTATTATGACGCCTCATGTGGCTGGTCTATCAGAGTGGTGTATAGTGTGTCTATTATGACGCCTCATGTGGCTGGTCTATCAGAGTGGTGTATAGTGTGTCTATTATGACGCCTCATGTGGCGGGTCTAGCAGAGTGGTGTATAGTGTGTCTATTATGACGCCTCATGTGGCTGGTCTATCAGAGTGGTGTATAGTGTGGGTAAGGTGCCGCCTGCTACCCCGACACGTGGTGAGGGTACCCCCTGTCAGCGCCCATCCTCCACCACCTCCTCCCATAGCCTGCGTCTCTGTGTTTTTCTCGGCCTGGATTGATGGGGGTTCTGGTGGCGCCTGTCACCTAGCAACCACCCTGACAACGGCTTCCCCTCACCACGGTGATTATCACGTGACTGACGACCACCGCTCGGGGGCGCCACAGGGCGCGTTGCCATGGAGATGAAAGGAGACGCCGCGGGCCGCCCTGGTGGGTGCGAGGCGCGACCACAGACGTCGCGGCAGTTCCATTATGGTGGAGCAGGAACCGGAACCCGACACGGCACGGTGTCTTGTCTCCATGACAACGCCGAGCGTCACCCTGCAGGCAGACAAACACTAGTGGAGGAGGACCGGAAGTCGAGGTTGGCGCCCGGCGATAAAGGCGGGGCTGGGTGCGCGCGGCGCGGCCCGTGCTGTGGGTGCGGCTCCAGCATACAGCGGGGGCCAAGTGAGCAGTGACCGGCCGTCACGGGGGGTCGGGGGGGGGGGGGGTGGGTGCTCCTGCCGCCACCCTTCCGCACTGAGACTGGTTGGTTGGTTGGTTGGTTGTCGGGTTGCATTACGCCCTAATTAACAGCTATGGTCATTTCAACAGCGGTGATGCTGATCATATCTGTGAGGTGACTGAAGATAGAAAGCATGTCCCTACACTTTTAGCAAGACAATGGTTCTTACACCCCACACTACATAGGCACAGTGTGAGATGGACAGGCCTTTAATATGCTGTATATCTACCACAGCAGGGGGGAGGTCCCGGGGAGGTCACAGCTCAATCAGCAGGGTGCTGCTGAGTCTCGACCCTCCCGGACTTAGAAGGCTGCATTTAGAGACAATTGGTCATGGTAAGGCTCCTGTGTATTCAATTGTTTTTTGACACGGGTGTGCGGCTGGCCCTTTGACAACCCTTAGCCTTGGTGAGGGGGGATTTAGTCAGAAGTGACCCTTGGTGAGGGGGATTTTGGTCAAAAGTGACCCTTGCTAAGGGGGATTTTGGACAAAAGTGCCTAGGTTTTAGCAGTTTTCCCCAAGGAGTCGCCCTTGGTGTAAGAATTTTGGTTAAAAGTGACCCTTCTTGCGAAGAATTTTGGCAAAATGTGACCCTTTTTGGGGGATTTTCTGAAAAGTGACCCTTGGTGAGGGGGATTTTGGTGAAAATCGACCCTTGGTGAGGGGGATTTTGGTGAAAATTGACCCTTGGTGAGGGGGATTTTGGCGAAAAGCACACACTTGGTGAGGGGAATTTTGCTCAAAAAGTACCCTTCCCAGCCGCACACCTGTGCGTACAAAATATACCAAGTGCCCCCCCCCCCCCCCGGGCTGTGCCTATATCATAACGTGGCCTTCAGCACCAGGCTCTACCAGACTGCCGTATGGTGGGTGGCTGCAGGTAGTGGCGCTTACAGCCCGTATGTATACGTCCTCACTGAGCTACTCATTGGCCTGGGTGTATGTGGGAGGCAGGCTGATGGAGGTGGTCGTGAGGGTGTTTTTCTTGTCAAAGTTGACTACAACAAAAAGGTGGCGGTCTGGAAATGGCCAGTGAATGAACAAGGAGCAATGAACAAGACACTCCCCGATGGTTGCATCTTGATATCAGGAGTGCCGGAATGAGTGGTTCTTGTTCCAAACCAGCACTCCTAAAGTCAGCTGATCCTATCCCAAAGCCAGGTGAACGAATGCAATTCATGCAATCTGATTAATCTGACATCACTCTTGATTACATTCCCACATCTTGATGGTTTCAGCAGCCGCTGACCAATGACTAGATTATGCATGTCTGGTGAGTATGTGTGTGTATGTCAGTGGGGGCGTAGGGTGGGAGAATGTGCATGTGGGAGCTGAAGATGGAGTGCATGTAAGGTTCAAGGATCAAACCAGTAGGTAACAACTCCTCCCCAATATAAACCGAGTATTACTACCTCCAATATGGACCAATATCGGTCTGTCACCGGGATTTATACACAGGCCCTCCACACGGATCAGTCGCTATCATCCCCTCCCTCCTACCGCCCCCCCCCCTCACCCTCCAGGACGCGATATGGGGCTGGCTGCTCCAAAATCACATTTCTCCCTGGGCTGGCATCATGTAGGATTGCTGGCTGAATGATGTCGGCACCAGTATTTGCCGCTCCTGACTCTACTTGTTGGGTAGGTGTGTGGGTGGGGAGGCTGGGGGGGGGGGGGGCAGTGAGAGTAGGGATGCCTCGTAATAGGAAGCTCAGCTAGGAGATATCTAGCACACTGAGAACCAGCCCATTCTGGGGTTTTCTATGAATAAACTAAATTCAAATTCAAAACGGCTGCCATCTCTTACAGTAATAAAATCATATAGCTTGGCCCCAGGAACGTGCAATCTGGAATCTTGATTCTAGGTTGAGTAGATATCTGCTCTAAGATTATCTGCTGTAGGTATTCTTGTGTTTCTATCACCCGATAGTTTAATATTGGAGTATGCAAATATTATCGATATGGTATATTTGATTAAATCTAATGTAAGTTAAAGTAGTACAATCGCAAACACATGAATGAATTAAGGATTGTGGTTATTTTGACACATATAGACCATTTAAAAGTGTACAGCCTCCAGAAAAGTGTTCATACAAACCAAGTTTCCACCTGGTGTTTAATATGCATATTAAACATTGAATATCAATTTGTAATTTTGACTGAGCCATTAGTCATTCCCAACATAAAATGACGAATACCCCTATGACTAACATAGCCATCACTGACTACTTTCTAACGCCTACAGATTATCAGTGAAGGGGGTCAAGCCTCGAGTCAAGGATCAATCGGTAGGTTACAACCCGTTCCCATGTAAACCCAATAATATTACCTCCAATATCGGTCTGTCTTCGGGACTTTACTCACAGGCCCTCCACACCGCTCAGTCGCTATCATCCCCCCCCCCCCTCCTACCCACCCTCAGCCTCTAGGACGCGATATGGGGCTTTACTGCTCCAAAATCACATTTCTCCCTGGGCTGGCATCATGTAGGATTGCTGGCTGAATGATGTCGGCACCAGTATTAGATTGGTGCCGCGGCCACGTCGCCGCTCCTGACTCTACTTGTTGGGTGGGAGTGGGGCTTGTTGGGGGGGGGGGGGGGGGAGGGAGGGGGAGGTAGTGGGGGAGGGGGGCACACAGTAATAGGAAGCGCGGCTGGGGACATGTAATATGTCCTGCAGGACCCAGATCTGGACGAGCTTTACCCACAGGGTAATTCCCTGTGGAGCTGCATAGAGTACATACTGCTTGCAATATAGATAGCTGATATTTGGAACTCAAGTTTGTTAGCATGCCAAACAAAATAGTATATAGACAAAACTGACGCCATTGACATGCATGTACGTCATACTTTCGCTTCATGTGATACCCAGCTTCAACGAGTGACGTATGATGTGCATGTAGGTCAAAAAGAGGGGTTCTGTGTCTATTACATGGCCCTACTCTCTTTGAATGTACTATATTGCGTTACTGCGTCATCAAAATATATCACTCATTATAAGTTACTGCATCTTGTAAATTTACGGTAAATATATCCATTATGGGTTTTATATAATGTTACAGGTAGTTGATTATCAGTATTAAATGAGCACGTATTAATGGGTTATTTCTAGCTTTGTGTTGATTAAGGTCTGAACGTCTCCAAGCCTGTAATGAGAACACAATGATAGCCATCCCCCCCTCCACAACACACCCATCTAGCAGTAGCTGTGAGGCCATGTGTATGCGCCGTTCTGTACCAGAGGGGGCACCAGGGCCGCGTTATCTCTGTAGCTGTGAGGCCATGTGCGGGCACCATTCTGTACCAGGGGGGGCACCAGGGCCGCGTTATCTCTGTACATGTGAGGCCATGGGCAGGCACCATTCTGTACCAGAGGGGGCACCAGGGCCGTGTTATCTCTGTAGCTGTGAGGCCATGTGTAGGCACCGTTCTGTACCAGAGGGGGCACCACGGCCGCGTTATCTCTGTAGCTGTGAGGCCATGTTCATCTAACGGCAGCTAATAATATATGATGATATATGCGGCAGAGTCTGAGTCTGCACTAAATCTGTGCTAGGAGAGTGCGCAGTTCCCAGAGGTTTACTTTGCCCGACCACCTTTGCCTCAGAATGGTGGGCATGGTTCACTTGCAGCACGGCTGTATTGACGAGAGGCACACAACACAAAAACACAGCTCCACAGCGTTTTTACACAACACATAGGCAATTCAATTATACCACTTTTAAGTAGGTCATTAAATAGGAACCATTCCTGCATGTGCTAGTCTTTTTTAGCGGCCTCTGTATAGCGTTATATTCTATTAATGGTCGAATGTAATGCTAGAACGTTTTGTAGTTGCGTGTAATGACATCTCCTTTTATAAATGTTACATTTATATATACATGGATGTTAGAACATGAATTTGAATTTGTTTGATTATAGGACAAATAAGAGTCCATGATGTCTGTTTACTGTATGTGGGTAATTATATCCAGGATATATCGTACATGTAACAGAGTCACAAACACACAACGTATAGTCATCAGGCTATCAGCCATGTGATCAGAAAAAAGGTTGCCATAGTTACATCTATCAACGTGCTTGGAACTATGGAGTGAGGGAAGAGAGCAGTGATGGAGGAGCAATTTGTTGTTGTTGTTGTCATAGAATGAGAGAAATACACACAGTCCAGTAGGAACCAGCTCCAAGGGTACTCATGTGACTAGTGTGCAGTCTGTCGGCATGCAGTTGTTGGTATAGA
Organism: Harmothoe impar; assembly: GCA_947462335.1. NCBI lineage: Eukaryota > Metazoa > Annelida > Polychaeta > Phyllodocida > Polynoidae > Harmothoe > Harmothoe impar. The sequence goes on along the minus strand of OX381716.1, from coordinate 57,153,520 downwards.
GAGAAAAACACACAGCGTCCTCCCCCCTACAGAGGGGTACGGTCCAGCTGTAAACAGCGTCCCCTACATAGAACGCTGAGTGCTCTAACCCGGCAGCGGCTGGATATAATTGACGTCATGACGTGACGTTATGACGTACGTCACTAACGTCAGCGTTCCCGTCGCCCCCTGGCGGCCGGCGCTGGGAGTAGATCAATCCCTTATGGCGGCATAAAATGGCGGCAGCGGAAGACACCGGTCCGCCGCTGAAGTTACTTCCGGTTCATTACAACGAGGATATCGATTACCGGAAGTGGGGAACGGAAGGAGCCGACAGTCACGTGGTCGTCACGCGGGGTGTCTCGCAGAATCTCGCGGTATCTTAAAAACGTTGCACATGTTGTAGTAGCCGGGCGTGTGGTGTGGCGGTATTTCAGACGGTGCTAGACTAACGAGACGCTCCTTAATGTGAGCCAAGTTTGCTATGAATGAACGTCTTCACAACAAAAGGTGTCAGCTGCTCGTTTTATCACATGATATTCTTATATAGGATTTTACATGGGATATGACATAGTAGCAACTATCATGAGTGACTTTCCTCGGCGTCATATTCTTTCCCATCCTATTCAATTATCTAAGCTACTGATCGCATTGATTGAATAGTTCACCCATAGTTTTATGAAATATTCAGTATTTTCTAGTTGAAGCGCCAATCAGAGGGGTTTTTCTGCACACCTCCTGTGCGGCATCCTCCCTGTGCAGTGAAGGGGGCCAGCATCCCCCCACCCCACCCCCGAGATATGGGAGCCTGAATATGTTTGTGCCCCCGAAATGATTTTTACCAAGACCCTATATTGTAAAACATCAAAACTAAAGGAGGCTACTTTTCTATATACCTATATATGAGAATGCACCATCATGGTTGAGATCTGATGTTTAAGGCTGGTTTGGGTGCCCCTCCCCCCCCCCCCGGGCCCCATGCAGATTTGCTTGCCCCGCCCACACCCGGCCCCCACTGTGAGCCGTCTGAGTGAGGTCTGAGTGATAGCCGGGATCAATGTCTATAATTGGTGCACCCCTGTCCGCGGGCCGCGCGGCATGGGAGCAATACGTCACCCACCAGGCTGTCAATAGTAGGACGCTACTATTGGTAGTGCCCTCTCCCATCTTCCAAAAGTGCAGTATGGTGCTACTATTGGTGGTTGAATCAGTGTCAACTCTAGTTGGCCCTTCATAAAAGCAGAGTCATTAGCTGTTTGACTCTCTATTTTACCAGAGCCATATGCGAGACACAGTGGACACCTTACTTTTTTGTGTATATATCTGCTAATAGTACAGTATTAAGCTGATTGATTTTTAATTTGAATTTCTTTTATTTATCCTGGCAAGGATGTATGGCCTGGAAGACCGTGTTATACAAACACCAGCAGTTTTCCGATGAGCGGAGGTAATAAAAGGCAAATAAGCCTTTGTAGGAATAATGAGAATAGTAGGATTGCGCTATTGGTCCTACCCTCTACACAGAAAATCTCAATGCCCCAGCCCTGATGTGGCTATCCCAGGTCAGTCATAGGGACATGGTCAAGTGTGACTAAGTGCTATTCGAAAATGACTGAGGCAAAACAACAAAATGACTAATGCCTTACTCAAAAGGACTTATATATTCTAAAACTCATTGAAATAGTGAAGACTATTATTTGTTGGTCAGTAGTGACCAACCTGACAAAAATAACTAAGCTAGGTTGGTTGTATGGGGAGTCAAAAAATGACTAACTTGGTTGGGCTATAGCGACTGAGAGATTGTTCGTATAGGGAGCCAAGGAATATCAGTGTACCCCCTTTTATTTCATGTGGAGAAACACAGTTACTATGCTTAAGTACTAAAATGGCCGTTCTCCACATCTCTGTGGAGAAGCTGATGCACATTCTCCATGGCCTGTTTCTTCATGATGATGTCACCAAAATTGTAACGAAACCAATCTTTAAATGCATATTTTGATGAAATTAATCAAGAACTACCTAAAATAAATACAGAGGTCCACTCTAATCAGTCTGAACTCCTGGTTTCTCCACTTGTGGTGCATTGCATCGTATCACACTCGTCCGAGTGTGATACGTTGCAATGCACCATGAGTGGAGAAACCAGGAGTTCAGACAGACTAGAGTGGACCTCTGTCTATATACCTCATCTCAACCCCTATCCAGCCCTACTAAATCACCCCCCCCCCTAACCCTCTATTGAGGGGGTTGTCCGCTCTGTGACATGTCGCTCAGTCTAACTTGTGCTGTTGACGCCCTTTCCACAGCGAGTTAGGCTTAGCTTGACGTGTCCATCTGACTCTCCGAAGGGAGTTATTTTAGCAACATGTCTGACTATGACTCCTCTGAGTCTCTTTCTGTCTGTAATCAGCTGTAATATTCACTCTGTTCTAGAGGCAGTTCTATTTCTTTATACCATAATATGATATATCTTGTACTGGACAGGCGTTATTTAGATCTTGAACTAATAATCTTAAATTAAGTTTTCCCTGTGATGTTAATTCTAGTCTCGGCTCAGCTCAGCACGTACAATAAGCCCGCAGCAGCTAGCTGACCCTTGATACCGTTTCCGGGTCAGACAGCAGTCCCGCACCAACTCTCATTATCATTGATCACTGGTTTCCGACGTCTGAGAAATGCACAAGGAAGTCATTGTTCACTGCCAAGAATAAAAACTTCACGCGCGTTGTAAACAGAAAGTTTGTACCGTTATTACACCACAAACCTAGCTCCTTCCGATTCTTCACTAGAATAACGAAGGGACCGGAAACACCTTTGGCAAATGCGGTGGTACTTAATTAGGCCAAAAATGTTTCCGGTTACCGAGAGATGATTGTATGCTCGGCAAAACAGGGCCCCCAATCTCACGTCCGCATTTGGTTCTGCTGAGTCAGTGTCTGGTTCTGCTGAGTCAGTACTGAGTCAGTGCCTGGTTCTGCTGAGTCAGTGCCTAGTTCTGCCGAGTCAGTGCCTAGTTCTGCTGAGTCAGTGCCTAGTTCTGCTGAGTCAGTGCCTAGTTCTGCTGAGTCAGTGCATTGTTCTGCTGAGTCAGTGCCTGGTTCTGCTGAGTCAGTGCCTTGTTCTGCTGAGTCAGTACTGAGTCAGTGCCTGGTTCTGCTGAGTCAGTGCCTGGTTCTGCTGAGTCAGTGCCTGGTTCTGCTGAGTCAGTGCCTGGTTCTGCTGAGTCAGTGCCTGGTTCTGCTGAGTCAGTGCCTAGTTCTGCTGAGTCAGTGCCTAGTTCTGCTGAGTCAGTGCATTGTTCTGCTGAGTCAGTGCCTGGTTCTGCTGAGTCAGTGCCTGGTTCTGCTGAGTCAGTGCCTGGTTCTACTGAGGCAGTGCCTGGTTCTACTGAGTCAGTACTGAGTCAGTGCCTGGTTCTGCTGAGTCAGTGCCTGGTTCTGCTGAGTCAGTGCCTGGTTCTGCTGAGTCAGTGCCAGGTTCTGCTGAGTCAGTGCCTGGTTCTGCTGAGTCAGTGCCTGGTTCTGCTGAGTCAGGGCCTGGTTCTGCTGAGTCAGTGCCAGGTTCTGCTGAGTCAGTGCCTGGTTCTGCTGAGTCAGTGCCTGGTTCTGCTGAGTCAGGGCCTGGTTCTGCTGAGTCAGTGCCTGGTTCTGCTGAGTCAGTGCCTGGTTCTGCTGAGTCAGGGCCTAGTTCTGCTGAGTCAGTGCCTGGTTCTGCTGAGTCAGTGCCTGGTTCTGCTGAGTCAGTGCCTGGTTCTGCTGAGTCAGGGCCTGGTTCTGCTGAGTCAGTGCCTGGTTCTGCTGAGTCAGTGCCTGGTTCTGCTGAGTCAGTGCCTGGTTCTACTGAATCAGTGCCTGCTTCTGCTGAGTCAGTGCCTGGTTTCTCCAAGTCAGTACCTCTTCCGCTGCATCTGCTTACTGTGGTTGTAATACGTCTACAGGGACCCTTCCCCCCCCCCCCCGCTCCTTATATTACTGCTTACAGGTGAAGGAGGGACTTGATTAGGCAGATACTGTTAAACAGTCAAGTCAACAGTCGGGCCCCAGACAGAACTAGTCTTCCCTGCAAAAGAAAAACCGAATATGCGAACAGTGTCATATGATCTGAGTTACTGAAAAACAAACATGTCCGATGTTTTGGGAGGCAGGTTGAAAAAGAGAAATACACACATTGAAGAACAAACCGGCAGACTCTCCTATAGATAGTACACTCAGTGCTTTCACCCCGGAATCATTCTTCTTAAACAATGGGCCAGAATGGTCGCCAAGAACTATAAATGGTAAATATGAGCCTCTGCCCTGGGTGTCTTAGCATACATGTGTGTGTTTGAGTTGATAGCTACTTCAATTGATTCATTTTCTCTAATTGAGCAAATAGTTGTGAGATTTACCAAATGACAATAGTCCTTTTCTCCCATATCTATGCTAATCAAAAACAGTATGCCGGATACTTTGGGAGGCAGTTGTAGAATAAGAGAAATACACACATTGAGAAACAAATCGGCCCAGCTCTGATATTGTAAACAGCTTCTCCTATAACTAGTACATTCAGTGCTCTCACCCTTTTCACTCAGGCCAAAAAAAAAAGGTGTTTCAGGTTACATGGTCTGAAAATCTAGGGTAGGTAGGTCGGATTTCTTTTCTTTTTTTAAAATTTTTTTTTTTACTTTAGCCTGAAAAGTACCCAGAAATCAACTCACGAACTACTATGCCGGCACGCCGACGACCGCCTCGACTCGTGAACTATCAGATCGACCCTTAAATAGCCCCAAAATGACCCAAAATATAAGTATTTTTTCAAAATTGCATAAAAATTTCTAGGGTCTGCCCTGTTTTGCTAGGTAGGGTCGGGTAACCTAAAAAAAAACCTTTTTTTTAATTTGGCCTCAGGTATCAATTCTTTTTAAGGATGTTCTCTGAGAACTATGAATGGTAAATATAAATCTCTGCAATGAGTGTCTTAGCACCTGTATGTTTGAGTTACTACCTACTTCCATTGATGAATTCCCTCTAATTTAGCAAATGTTTCTCTTATTATGAGATTTATACCAAATGCCAATAGTTTTTCTTTCTCATAACTTACCTGTCTCCCCTGATGCCCGTAACCCGCCAGTCCCTGTAGACTGCGGTTCTTTCTGCCGGTGCCTATTTGCTACAGTAAGGATATCACTCTTCTCATTTTTCCCATAGCTTCTCTTTATATCGGCAGTATCATCATCATCATCATCGTCATCATCATGCCTCCTCAGGCTGCCCTCCCCTCCTCTCCCTCTGTGGCTGGTTTTGCCTGCTGGGGTCGATAAGAGGCCTGGTGCTCATATCAGGGGGCGTCCTGTGTGGAGAGGGGGGGGGGGTATGTCGGGGGCTGAGTGCTCTGTGTCTTCACTGATGACTGGTCCTGATAAGACTACACATAGACCTCCTTATCGGGGCCCCACACAGACCCCCCCCCCCTACTCCCACTACCTGCTGCTGCCTCTACCCCCCCCCCCCCCACACACACCCACTCAGTGCCCTCTGTCTGAGACAAAGCCGGCCGTGTGAGGGGCGGGGGCAGGTTCCGGTCAGTCCCTAAGGTACAGATTAATCTCCCTCTGCCCCCAGCCCGCCCTCCTCCTCTCTGAGACAATTTCTTGTGACTCGGCTCCCATCTCCTTGGTTTGCGGAAACAGCTCTTCCGTCCAGGGACTAATCACCGTACTTCACAGAGGCCATCACCGTCACAGGGGCCTGGGTGGTGGGTGGTGGCAGTAGGTGGCAGGCAGTAGGTGGCAGGCAGTGGGTGGCAGGCAGTGGGTGGCAGGCAGGCAGTGGGTGGCAGGCAGGCAGGCAGTGGGTGGCAGGCAGGCAGTGGGTGGCAGGCAGGCAGTGGGTAGCAGGCAGGCAGCGGGCAGCAGGCAGGCAGGGGTGGCAGGCAGGCTTGGGGGGCAGGCAGGCAGTGGGTGGCAGGCAGGCAGTGGGGGGCAGGCAGGCAGGGGGTGGCAGGCAGGCAGGCAGTGGGTGGCAGGCAGGCAGTGGGTAGCAGGCAGGCAGCGGGCAGCAGGCAGGCAGGGGTGGCAGGCAGGCTTGGGGGGCAGGCAGGCAGTGGGTGGCAGGCAGGCAGTGGGGGGCAGGCAGGCAGGGGGTGGCAGGCAGGCAGGCAGTGGGTGGCAGGCAGGCAGTGGGTGGCAGGCAGGCAGTGGGTGGCAGGCAGTGGGAGGCAGGCAATGGGTGGCAGGCAGTAAGAGGCAGGCAGTGGGAGGCAGGCAGTAAGAGGCAGGCAGTGGGTGGCAGGCAGTGCGAGGCATGACGGCAGTGGGTGGCAGGCAGTGGGAGGCAGGCAGTGGGTGGCAGGCAGTGGGTGTCAGGCAGGCAGTGGGTGTCAGGCAGGCAGGCAGTGGGTGTCAGGCAGGCAGTGGGAGGCAGGCAGTGGGTGGCAGGCAGGGGGTGGCAGGCAGGCAGTGGGTGGCAGGCAGGCAGTGGGGGGCAGGCAGTGGGTGGCAGGCAGGCAGTGGGTGGCAGGCAGTGGATGTCAGGCAGGCAGTGGGAGGCAGGCAGTGGGTGGCAGGCAGTGCGAGGCATGCCGGCAGTGGCAGGCAGGCAGTGGGAGGCAGGCAGTGGGAGGCAGGCAGTAGGAGGCAGGCAGTGGGAGGCAGGCAATGGGAGGCAGGCAGTAGGAGGCAGGCAGTGGGAGGCAGGCAGTGGGAGGCAGGCAGTGAGAGGCAGGCAGTGGGAGGCAGACAGTGGGAGGCAGGCAGTGGGAGGCAGGCAGGCAGTGGGTAGCAGGCAGGCAGGGGTGGCAGGCAGGCTTGGGGGGCAGGCAGGCAGTGGGTGGCAGGCAGGCAGTGGGGGGCAGGCAGGCAGGGGGTGGCAGGCAGGCAGGCAGTGGGTGGCAGGCAGGCAGTGGGTGGCAGGCAGGCAGTGGGTGGCAGGCAGTGGGAGGCAGGCAATGGGTGGCAGGCAGTGGGAGGCAGGCAGTGGGAGGCAGCAGGCAGTGGGTGGCAGGCAGTGGGTGTCAGGCAGGCAGTGGGTGGCAGGCAGTGGGAGGCAGGCAGTGGGTGGCAGGCAGTGCGAGGCATGACGGCAGTGGGTGGCAGGCAGTGGGAGGCAGGCAGTGGGTGGCAGGCAGTGGGTGTCAGGCAGGCAGTGGGTGTCAGGCAGGCAGTGGGTGTCAGGCAGGCAGTGGGAGGCAGGCAGTGGGTGGCAGGCAGGGGGTGGCAGGCAGGCAGTGGGTGGCAGGCAGGCAGTGGGGGGCAGGCAGTGGGTGGCAGGCAGGCAGTGGGTGGCAGGCAGTGGATGTCAGGCAGGCAGTGGGAGGCAGGCAGTGGGTGGCAGGCAGTGCGAGGCATGCCGGCAGTGGCAGGCAGGCAGTGCGAGGCAGGCAGTGGGAGGCAGGCAGTAGGAGGCAGGCAGTGGGAGGCAGGCAATGGGAGGCAGGCAGTAGGAGGCAGGCAGTGGGAGGCAGGCAGTGGGAGGCAGGCAGTGAGAGGCAGGCAGTGGGAGGCAGGCAGTGGGAGGCAGGCAGTGGGAGGCAGGCAGTGGGAGGCAGGCAGTGGGAGGCAGGCAGTGGGAGGCAGGCAGTGGGAGGCAGGCAGTGGGTGGCAGGCAGTGGGTGGCAGGCAGTGGGTGGCAGGCAGTGGGTGGCAGGCAGGCAGTGGGTGGCAGGCAGGGTTTGGCAGACAGTGGGTGGCAGGCAGGCAGGCAGTGGGAGGCAGGCGGGGGGTGGCAGGCAGGCAGTGGGGGGCAGGCAGGCAGGCAGTGGGGGGCAGGCAGACAGTGGGGGGCAGGCAGTGGGTCGCAGGCAGGCAGTGGGAGGCAGGCAGGCAGTGGGGGGCAGGCAGGTAGGGTGTGGCAGGCAGGCAGTGGGGGGCAGGCAGACAGTGAGGGGAAGGCAGGCAGTGGGTGGCAGGCAGGCAGGCAGTGGGAGGCAGGCAGGGGGTGGCAGGCAGGCAGTGGGGGGCAGGCAGGCAGACAGTGGGGGGCAGGCAGACAGTGGGGGGCAGGCAGGCAGTGGGGGGCAGGCAGGCAGTGGGGGGCAGGCAGACAGTGGGGGGCAGGCAGGCAGTGGGGGGCAGGCAGGCAGGGTGTGGCAGGCAGGCAGTGGGAGGCAGGCAGGCAGGGGGAGGCAGGCCATAGGGTGGTGTATAGTTCGTTCTAGTGTAAGCCTCCTTAGAGTTTTAGAGAACCCAATGTGTGAATGAAGAAGCAGCTGTATGCCAGCTCTGACAATGTGTTGACTACATTAGAAACTACATCCCCATCCCTCTCATCTCATGTTACCCCTTCACAACACATTCATCAAGACTCCAGAATACTGCACTAATTCCCTGCTGACTGCCGGCACGCTACCCCGGTGAGTGGACATGATATGAGCAGTGTGTAGCCGCTCCGTGTGGTGTATCCTGGTGTCGGGGTGTGTAGTTGGCACAGATAGAGGGAGCTGCGGCCGGGCGGCGAGCGGTAAGATAGATCCCATGAATAATCCATGTTAATCAGGCCCCTAAGTGTGCCGGCCCTGTCCGCGGTCCAGCCGGCCGGGCACCAATCTCCAGGGGGCAGATATTTTGTCGGACACAGTCTCAGACTACATCTCTGCAAAAACCTTCCGCTGTGCTTCGGAAATGGACAGATTCTGTCCATTGCGCACTTTTCTTGAAATATGCAATTCTCCATCTATGATTCGATTCAAATATTTGATCTGAACATGAAGTTCGGTTTGGACATGGCGTTCGTTCCTCCCAACACTACATACCAATCTGAACATGAAATTCTGAAAATCACAGACAGATTGGGCATGTTTTTGTGATAGGAACTATTTTCGGGGAGGAATACAGGCAGTGTGTGAAGAGGACAAGAAACCACATAAGTAGAACTCTTTTCTAGACCTTTTCCACAGGAGCGCGCTGCTTTTGCCCCTCCTGTTACAGAAGAGTTCTTAGGTTTTGGCAGAGATGGAAGTGAGTGGGGGATTGGGAATCTCTGCCCGGGGAGGTTACCGGAGCACGCCCTACATGCCCGGGGGGGGGGGGGGGGGGGTGGCAATTGGGCCCGGACCTGGTATTAAAGTTCCTGCAGCCGCTGACAACTTACATGAATCTCAGGCCGCCTCCGTCATGGCCGCACAGAGAAAAGAAACAGAGTCAAAAGGGAGTCCAGGCTACTTCAAGAATGAAGTCATTCTGGAAGCAGCCTGGACTCCCTTCTGACGCTGTTTCTTTTCTCTATGCACCACCCCACTGCCTTTGGGACAGAATATAGGAGATTCAGTCATTATCATGGGTTCTGAGAAGCAGTTTTCTTATCAGTATCTAATACTTTTACATATTTAACACAAAACAATTATATCTTCTTCTCTTCAAAGCAGATAATGATGTTGTATCATCCCTTTTCCATCCTGCCGTTCTCATCAGGGTTCAATTAGTTGAGATGTGTCCTTTAATTCTGTCTGAAACCTGAAGCTGCTCTCTCCTAATTATGTACATTGCCTCCTGGTTCCACCCTCACATACCATTATTCACCCACCCTTTGTGGTGTCGACCTTGCCTCTCTCCCTACCCTAGGCCTTGAACCCCGCCTGCCCCCCTCTACACATCCCTATGCACTCTGCACCCCACAGGCGTGAACCTACATCTCCAAGCACAACCTTGGTGGTTGGGTGGGTATTAGATTAAGGGTAAGCCACTAGAAGTCCCTCATCTCCTTTGAGCATCGTATTCCGATGAGAATACATATATTCAAATTCATTGAAAGGTCACGTTATTGTTATTAGGCATAATTATCAATATTCCTGGTATTCAGAATTTGCAAATAAATTTACAACTAATGATAGATCCCCTTTAAGCAAAGTCCCCCCTCTGCCTTGCTCCAAGATTGCTGCAGAACTGACTTACTGACCTACATGGCCACAGCATGGTAGGGGAGCAACATAGCACAGAGATCAGGCACAGGCCACCAGTGTAGGGCCAGGAGTGGCTTACCCCTATTCTGATACCCACCCAACCACCAAGACTGTGCTTGGAGATGTAGCTTCACGCCTTTGCTGCACCCCCTACGCCCTGCTACTCGCCGTGTATTCATTTACTATTGATGACTTCACGCCCGGCTGAGCAGTCCGCTACTCACTAGAGGGCGGCCCTCCGTGCGGGGTGCGCACGCACCGTCCGTGTTTTACAAATAAGCCGCGTGGTAAGACAAGGATCGGGCGGCGATCCCACATGCAGCGCCATACACGGAGGCACGCGGCTCAGTCTGTGGTGCAAGGCCGTCTGTATCTTCGATATATTTTCATATAACTTTAAAAAAAATCCTAGCCTGGTATTGAGGGAAAATCTCTCAGGAATGAATAGGAATAACTTTAATACACTACAAATAATGATACAGGGGGGTATTCATCACAGAAACCTGAATTGCTGGTTCCTAACGTGAATGAACCTCGTAAATTGACCATATGTATGCAGTGAATGAATTCATTTCAGACCAAACCTAAATGAACATTGAAATATAGGTGTATCGGTGCAATGAGCATATAATCTTGAGGTGCCATCTCAATCAGGATATGCTGAGGTGCATTTGTGAAGTTTTACAGAATTTTAGCAAAGCTTTCCAAATTATTTTGACCACCCAGAGCTCATCTAGTATTTTCTGTGGAGGTCGTCTTTCAGTAAGGATGCACCAAGTGAACTTAGGGAATCCCTATTTGTTGAGATCTGCAGGGCCTGGGTGCATGGCTGGGATTAGCCCTATAAGAGCACCATAGTGCTATCATGGCATGATGCATGTATGCAGCACCAGAAAGGCCCTCTGCTGTTACTGAATTCAGTGCATCATGATGTTCAAGTCCGGAGGATACAACACTGGAGTCATACAGTACCAAGGGCGTAAACCTAGATCTTCAAGCACAGTCTTATTGGTTGGGTGGGTAAAAGAAGAAGGGTCCGCCACTAGAAGTCCCCCCTCTCCTTTGAGCATCGCATTTTGTATTGAAAGGTAACATAGTTGTTAATAGACACGATAGCAGGCACAGGTTGCGGCCCTTGTACAGTACATGTACTGAGTTACACTGGTGCATCATAAGGCTGTGAGGGTTAAAGGAACCTCTTTCGATCCGTAGTAAATCAGATGTAAGCAATAAGACCAAGGTCCCTGATGTATTCCTATAGGAAGATATACAACCGGCTGACTGGGGATGCACCATAGGGATATGAAGGGACGTGTAGCACTGTAAAGGCAGCCGTGTGCTTTATTTAATGTTAGTATGATGCCCCAAAACACTGCAGGCAGGTTACTATAATGACAGAACAAGACGCCTTGAGTTTTCAAGTCATCCTTAACCTTTTAAGGACGGCATGATACCTTAATGCATCATACTTTGGTCGTCATGATGCATGAATGCAGCCCTGGCCAGTAGCTCACCAGGGCTGCATTCAAGCATCATGCCAACGCTACGGGGTCAAGACACTCCCGAAGAGTTGCCACAACACACCAATACAGCACCGGTGAGTTACTCACCAGGGCTGCATTGGTGCATCATGATGACAAATGTCATCTTTTAGCGACATCCGTCCCTAAAGCTGCTTCAGCCGACACTAGCTGCAGTTCACTTAGTGACTGTGATTGTCACGTGTCGCCCGGTGCTCCCCCTGTCCCTGAGGTCCCCGTGTTGGGCCCACTCCCAGCAATACACACACCCATTGTGTTGGGGGTCGGCGTGAAGCAGAGGTCGGGTGTAGTCAATTCAGATCCCTCGTGTTCAATGCCTCATCCAATGTTATCAACAATTTAAGGCTTTTTGTGCCAAAATAAACTGACGTAGCACTGGTGAGTACCTCGCTGGTGCTTCCCTGTGAAGCATGCAGGGTCAGGGTGATGCCTTAACCCTTTATTGATGACCTTGTCATGATGCACCAATGCAGCCCCGGCAAGTAACTCATTGGAGCTGCATTGGTGCATCTTGCCGAGCCTCTGGAAGTGTCTTAACCCCAGAGCGTCGGCATGATGCTTGAATGCAGGCCTGGCGAGTTACTCACCAGGGCTGAATGCATGCATCATGACACCTAGGGCATGATGCTTTAAGGCATGATGCTGTCCTTAAAGGGTTACTAGAGCAGGGTGTGAAGAGAGGGACTCTCTGGGAGGTTTAGATCTGCGACACTCACCCGATACATTCCTGGTCTAAACTATCTACAGGGAACTGGTACAGCATGGGGTGATGCATGAATGCAGCACGGGGGGGGGGCTTGGATGAATGAGGTTAATGAAGGTTTAGAAGTATCTGTTTTCATTGTGGACAGTTCAAAACAAAAGCAAAGTGAAAGCTCGTTATAAGGAGGGCCTTTTGGCAAGGCAAATTTTATTCTTAATATAAGCATTGTTCCTTATGACCGATACCAAATATAGAGAGAATGGGCAATTTTGGAAATAAAATGTGTTCCTTGTAAGAACAAGTGCTCTTTATTGCAGTCCTCCTTATAACAATATGTCACTGTACGTGTGAGAGGGATTGAATCATGGTACATGTATTGCTTACCAGCATGTGACCAGTGGAGTTGTCTTTCATAAAGACATAGCCATTGTCATGGTGCACGTGTATAACGTCAGATACTACTACAAAGGACCCCTATACACGTTACGGCATGTCGTAGAACGTGGATGATTTATATCATGTTTAACCCTTTGAAGACAGATGCCACTAAAAGATGACATTTGTCATCATGATGCATCATTGCAACCTCGGCGAGTAACTCACCGGTGCTGCATTGGTGCATCATGTCGGCCCGTTGACAGTGTCTCAACCCCATAGGGTCGTCATGATGCATGAATGCATCATGACGACCAAGGGCATGACACATTATGGCATCATGCCATACTTAAAGGGTTAGGTGTATACAAGTACGTCATCTATACAATGTATGTGAGTATTGTGTATATTTCTTGTCCACGTATGAAGGGAATATGTAAGACTTCCCTTATCATGCCAAATTATCATTTCCAATTGTACAGTGCTGGATGTTGTCCTTTAATACCGTCTCTGAATGGTCATGATGTGCCTGGCACTGATAATCTAAAAGCCCCAGCCCTTAGTCTGTAGTGGCTATCCAAGGTACACTGTAAAAAGTTGTTGTTCATGAACAGCAATATGTGCTGTAACTATACAGTATTTTAGCTGTAAAAGATAATACAGCAACTTTTGCTGTACACATACAATTCTGTTACTGTAGATGCAGGTTCAAATCCCATAACCAGCAACCAGAGGGAGAGAGAGAGCAGAGAGGTTGGAGGGAGTACCATACTCCACAGCTCAAATATGACCTGATCTTTTCAAAAGCCTATTGATGCAGGCTACATATAAGTGATTGCCCCTCTAGCTCAGTTGGTAGAGCAGTGGGAGATGTAGTCTGAGGGTCAGCAGTTCCAGTCCCGGCGGGAAACTCTCATACAAACTACATTTCTCCTGATGTCATTCGAAAGTATAATATATTTTGGTACACTGAAATGTTACTATTGACATTATGCAGAGGATAAAACCAATGTATCTCTACAATCTGCAGAAAAGATAGTAAAATTTACTTTGAAAACAGCTATAGGCCATAAAGATTACACTCCAACTAATGGTAGTTCAGTACTTATTAGTACATTACTGCAATAGGGTAATTTTCATATCAACCCTTAAGACATGAACATTCTAGTTCTAAAATTTCCCCCAGGGATCCTGTGTTAACCTCTTTACCATTCACACATAAGTAGGAGGTGTTTCAATGCACCTGACATACAGGATTCACTGGTGTAGTGGTCATGGTTTGGGACTATGGTTTGGAAGCTGGGGGTTCAAACCTCCTAGATGTTGAATATGCGAGCCCTTTTAGAACTCAGGTCTGCGTCTACAGTAGAATTTACTGGAACCAAAGTTGCCCCCAATAGTTGCTGTACCGGAACACTACTTACTTCTAACAGTGTAAGCCATATGGACATTTGTCAGGCATGACCAAGTGCTATTCAAGAATGACTGAGGCAAAACAAAGTCTGACTAATGCCTTACTCAAAGGTCTAAAATGGAAACACTAGGCTGAGTTGGTTAGGCTTGGTTAGGCACTATTGACTGAGAGATTGGTCGTATAGGGAGCCAAAGAACATCAGTGTACTTCATTCCATTCAGCATTTTAGAAGTTCATATAGTTGACCATTATAGCTGTATAGTAATGTGAGCACCTTTCTTGGGTTTAATGGCCCCACCAAATTGAAGAGCGCTCCAGCGCTAAATCGTGAGGGTACAGTAGTGGTTATATGATACCAAGTATAATGGTGCTATTGTCATGTATAACCTTAGTGCTATGCTACACCATATAGACCCCCCCCCCCCCACCCCCACCCCTGGTACTGATAGGAACACCCGCCATGCCCGCTCCCCACCTCATGTAAAATGAATAACAGGCTAAAACGTGTCAAGTTGCCGCCCACCGACGGTAATGATTATTGATACCTTAATTACCAGCAATGACTTATTAATGCCGCTATAATTAGCCGGGATGTGCGGGAGGCTGGAGGGGCGGGATGGATGGGTGGTGGCCAGCCCCCACTGCAGCAGCAGTACCCCCAACACACTCCACACAAGAATCACACAAGTTAGTATCTTGTGTATTTAGCAGGAAAAGCACAAGCTGTACATACAGGAGATTCTTGAGAATAGTGAACATTCCTAGTGACGTGCTCAATATAGTGATGTGTATTTCCCGAGTTTTACTTGTGCAAATAACAAGAAATTCCACAAGTAGAATGATGACGTGAATTCCTCGAGTTTCACTCTTTCAAGAGATTGTCCACAAAACATTCCAGAAGCGTTCTGAATTTCTCAGGAATGGATACAACTAAATTCTGCTTCTTTTGAACCTATTTTGATAACTCTAGCACCTGTACACTTTGGAAAATACTAGTCTCTAAACAGATTTTCATAATGAGGCAAACATGCCTTATGCCTGGCATTCGACAGAATACGTTAGAATCTCTTGAACTGTTAAGCTGAGAAACCCGAGAGTAGGTGCAAATCCAAGCTTCTAGTTAGAGCTACAATCCTACAGGAGGGGATACTAGAGGGGAGGTTATGGGCTTGTATCGGCAGCCAAAATAAAGTTTTTGTCATCCCACTGTGCTCTACTGTAGGGAACCTGACCACTAGGTCTCCCAAACAGCTTTCAAAACTTAAGTGGTGCCTTCTTGCAAAAATTGCTAAACATGGGTAACTAATTGTAACATTTTGCCTCAACCAATATTAGCACATTTTCATACCTTCTCAAACTTTGATGCTAATCCTCTTGATATTCTGTCTGAGGCTTCAGCAAGTTGAAAATCTGACAGCATACAGGCCTGTTTAGGTAAAAGTAACCCTTATTCTAGGCTGTTCCAATCACCCACTTACCTGAACAAATCAGATGTTGTCCACATTCCCCATTGATTATGATGTGCAGAGCTTCTACTGTATGAAATATAGAGAAATGACTAGGGTGACACCAACAGTGGCACACAGTGGATGGGGCCGGGTCAGGGTGGTCATGGGACCTACGGTAACCCCAGCTCTACAGCCTAGACCAGTCTCTATAACTGTCCCACTGCCGGCAATTGCTGCTCGGCATCAAGTAAAACAAAAGGGGATCAAGTTAAGCCTGTAGCAGCCCCAGGGGCTTTAATAGAGCCTTTCCTAGGGGTTCTTTATGGACGCTCTAATCGGTGTATTAATTAGTTGAGCTGCCTCACTGCGACCGGAAGCCGTGCGCATGGGGGAGGGGGGGGCTGGGAGGGAAGGGATATGATGTAGGGGAATGGGGGGGGGGAGGGTATGAGAGAGAGGGGGGTATGTGGGGTATGGTGTGGGGGTATGATGGAGTGGGGAGAGTGGGGTGTGTGGGGGTATGGTGTAGGGGTATGAGGGAGTGGGGAGGGTATGGGAGAGCGGGGAATGTGGGGGTATGATGTGGGGGTATGTGGGAGGTGGGAGGGTATGGGAGAGGGGGATATGTGGGGATATAAGGTAGGGGTGTGAGGGAGTGGGGAGGGAATCGGGTATGTGGGGGAATGGTATACGGGTGTGAGGATTTGAGAAAGTGGGGGGCATGTGGGGTATGTAGGGGTAAGATGTAGGGGTGTGGGGGAGGGTATAGGAGAATCGGGTATGCGGGGGGGAGGGTATGGGAGGGTGGGGTATGTGGGGGGGAGGGTATAGGAGAATCGGGTATGTGGGGGTGGGTATGGGAGGGTGGGGTATGTGGGGGGAGGGTATAGGAGGGTGGGGTATGTGGGGGGGAGGGTATGGGAGGGTGGGGTATGTGGGGGGAGGGTATGGGAGGGTGGGGTATGTGGGGGGGTATGTGGGGGAAGGGTATGGGAGGGTGGGGTATGTGGGGGGAGGGTATGGGAGGGTGGGGTATGTGGGGGAGGGTATGGGAGGGTGGGGTATGTGGGGGGAGGGTATGGGAGGGTGGGGTATGTGGGGGAAGGGTATGGGAGGGTGGGGTATGTGGGGGGAGGGTATGGGAGGGTGGGGTATGTGGGGGAGGGTATGGGAGGGTGGGGTATGTGGGGGTATGAGTCGGGAGGATATCAGGGGTTGTGTTGAGACCGTGATGGTGCAGCTGCATCACTCATTAACGTCCCCCAATATCTACCAATATCCACCCCACCATGCCCGCAGCCAGGAGGCTCACCATAGACTCTAATGAGTTCCTGATAGTAAATCATCCCTCGTTTATACTAAAAGATTAAGCTCTATTGAAATTCATTATAAACACAATCACAGTGTGACATATAGCCTGTCATGAGTATGCCCCAAGTCTGAGTACCAAGCAGTGGCCACGTGCAGGAATGTGCCGATCACCCTCACAATGTACACAAGTAGGGCATCGTGTCAGGACAAAAAAAAAGCAGGAAGAATCTGTCGTGTCTGCTGCCATGGACCGACAGCACTACTTACAGTCAGGCCTGGTACAGGGCACTGTTTGCCTGCACTACTCACAGTCAGGCCTGGTACGGGGCACTGTTTGCCTGCACTACTCACAGTCAGGCCTGGTACAGGGCACTGTTTGCCTGCACTACTCACAGTCAGGCCTGGTACAGGGCACTGTTTGCCTGCACTGCTCATAGTCAGGCCTGGTACAGGGCACTGTTTGCCTGCACTGCTCACAGTCAGGCCTGGTACAGGGCACTGTTTGCCTGCACTGCTCATAGTCAGGCCTGGTACAGGGCACTGTTTGCCTGCACTGCTCACAGTCAGGCCTGGTACAGGGCACTGTTTGCCTGCACTACTCACAGTCAGGCCTGGTACAGGGCACTGTTTGCCTGCACTACTCACAGTCAGGCCTGGTACAGGGCACTGTTTGCCTGCACTACTCACAGTCAGGCCTGGTACGGGGCACTGTTTGCCTGCACTACTCACAGTCAGGCCTGGTACAGGGCACTGTTTGCCTGCACTACTCACAGTCAGGCCTGGTACGGGGCACTGTTTGCCTGCACTACTCCCAGTCAGGCCTGGTACAGGGCACTGTTTGCCTGCACTTCTCACAGTGAGGCCTGGTACAGGGCACTGTTTGCCTACACTACTCACAGTCAGGCCTGGTACAGGGCACTGTTTGCCTGCACTGCTCATAGTCAGGCCTGGTACAGGGCACTGTTTGCCTGCACTGCTCATAGTCAGGCCTGGTACAGGGCACTGTTTGCCTGCACTGCTCATAGTCAGGCCTGGTACAGGGCACTGTTTGCCTGCACTTCTCACAGTTAGGCCTGGTACAGGGCACTGTTTGCCTACACTACTCACAGTCAGGCCTGGTACAGGGCACTGTTTGCCTGCACTACTCACAGTCAGGCCTGGTACAAGGCACTGTTTGCCTGCACTACTCACAGTCAGGCCTGGTACAGGGCACTGTTTGCCTGCACTACTCACAGTTAGGCCTGGTACAGGGCACTGTTTGCCTACACTACTCACAGTCAGGCCTGTTACAGGGCACTGTTTGCCTGCACTACTCACAGTCAGGCCTGTGTCAGGGCACTGTTTGCCTTGTGAGCCCATTCTTACCTAACACAGGCATGTCTAATAATGAAGGTCTCGCATCAGGATTAAGGTATTTGACCACGATGTATCCCTCATCCTTCTTATCTTGGGGCAGCACGGTACTATGACGTCACAATATCCCACTGTGACGTCACACTAGCGCTATGTGACGTCACAGTCCACCTGACAGACGCAGGGTACTTAGTGATATGGTGATTGTCTGCGGGGCCCGGGGTAGGGGAGGCTCCCTGCAGTAATGTGGATGGTAATGACCGCTCCCTCACCTCCACACAAAGCAACCGCCGCCATTTTGATGGTTGCCATAGAAACACGCTGATCCCCCACTATCTAGGGGTCAGTATGGAGATGATAGGGGATGATATTAGGGTGTGGCCATTATCCAACAACAGGGGGTGGGGTGTCCGTGTGAGAAGTATCTATACATATCAGGCCACTTTTGTTTCAAAAGTTAGTTTCAAAACTTTATTCGTCAATAATCAAGAGTAGTAATTTTGCCTATAATAACATAAGTTATTAGACATGTTCTTAATTCCCTTGACAAAATAATATTCCATTATGACATATCGAGAAAAAACCTGTTTCTTAGAACTCTAGTTTATGCCAACCACCTTTAAACTGTGAAAGGTACCAATAGTTCTCCCCCTTTGAACTATAGTTACCCTAAAACCTTGCGTATAAGCCACGGCTAGTACGTGATCGGTGGTGCGGCTTTCAGGGCTGGCGCATAGTCAGGGTGCGGCTTATACGCGAATTTTTGCTACTATAGTACAGTACAAAAATTGCCACAATCAGATCACCATTGCAGTTTATAGTGTCGCCCTAAACTCTAGGTGCGGCTTATGAGGAAGTTAGGCTTATACATGAGGTTTGACGGTACCAACTAACTTTCGCGGGCAGAAATATCAGTGCCACTGGCTTGTTTGATAATGTCCACTCCTTGTGTAGACGTGTGGGGGGGGGGGGGGGAGATAGGACACGGTGTAAGTGATGCGGTGATGTAAGGTACATTACCAGCCCCCACACCGGGGGGAGGCCGGGCCCCGGGACACAGGTCAATCTACCGCTAAAATATGCAAATGAGGAATAATAAATGAGGTAAGTATTCATGAGTGGGGCTTGTGTCTCATGACACGGCGGGCTATGTCACTGCCCGGCCGCCGCCTTGTGTCGTCATGGTGGGGGGGGGGAGGTGGTATGGCTGTAGTGGTTGTCATTTATATAAAGGAATATTGAGGATGGATGTGACTCGGCTGCACCCCCTGCACTACTGCCGAAGGGCTCATTTTTGATGCTCACCTTTTAATGATTTCCGCATTCATTCATCAGGTTCTGCATTGACTATGGGTTACTGTATTGATAAAGCAATCTGACCCTTCATCTCTGTTGACATAGCAACATTCTGATGGTCAACAGTAGCTCAGTTACCTCCTGCCACGAGACATGAGATCGAAATCCGCCACTAGTGATATCACTCCCAATCATAATTAGCAGTTGGGATTAGTAAAGCTTACTCACAACAATTACTTCTATTACACTCCGCTTTATACATATAAAGTGCCTGCACTACTCACAGTCAGGCCTGGTACAGGGCACTGTTTGCCTGCACTACTCACAGTCAGGCCTGGTACAGGGCACTGTTTGCCTGCACTACTCACAGTCAGGCCTGGTACAGGGCACTGTTTGCCTGCACTACTCACAGCCAAGCCTAGTACAGGGCACTGTTTACCTAAGTCCTTCAAACAAAGCTAATCTCTGGTAATATATACAGCATACAATTTGCAACCTCCACATTTCTTTACACAGAAAAAGCAAAGCATGTGTACAAAAATAGATTGTCAAGTGAAAAGCAGAGCTTTGAAATGTAAGCCAGTCACAGGATTGATCTAGCAAAATCACCGAATAGCAACTACTATATATAGAGTTCATAGTTTGCCTGCACTATTCACAGTTAGACTGTATATTGTAGGTATGGCCTCCATTTCCTCCGATTATTTAATAAATTACTTTATTTCAAACAAGTAGTTCAGTTCAGTGCTAAATGGTACCGTAGAGTAAGACAATATCTAGTCTGTGCCTCATTGACTTGCAGTACGGGTTTAACGGCTTTTATCCCGCCGTCATGGAAATAGAAAGCTGCATTAAAACACACCACACCAAGCTCTACCTGATATTCTAATTATAACCTCCCTGATATCCCCGCACGGCATGCGGTAACACAAACATCTAACTGTTTAACCAAAGAAACGCAGCTTTAATGAGCGATTAGTCCGACCTAGTTTTAATTGGTTTTACATGCACGGGATCCGTTCAGTTTTGAATGAGCCACATTTGCATGAAAGGGAGCAATAAAGCTCTTTAAAATGTGTCCAGCTCGGTGAATGATGCGTTATTAAATGAGGCGGAGGCAGTCTTTAAAAATTGACGTGCATGGGAGCCGAGGCAGCCACAGGAATGCAGCACTGACCGGGCTGCGGAACAGGACAGGGGTAAACAGGACAGGAGGGGACAGGGTGAAGGGACAGGGGTAGAAGGGACAGGGACAGGGACAGGGACCAGAGACAGGGGATAGACGGGATAGGAGGAGACAGGGTGAAGGGACAGGGGGTAGACAGGACAGGGGGCAGGGACAGGGGAGGGGGTATACAGGACAGGGGGCGTGGACAGGGGGTTGACGGGACAGGACAGGGGCATGGACAGGGGTAGACGGGACAGGAGGGGACAGGGACAGGGAGCAGAGACAGGGGGATAGACGGGATAGGAGGAAAGAGCGACAGAGACAGGGGGATCGATAGGAAAGGACAGGGAGCAGGGGCAGGGGGATAGACGGGACAGGAGGGAGCAGGGAACGGGAACAGGGGGTAGGAGGGGACAGGGACAGGGAACAGGGACAGGGGGTAGGAGGGGACAGGGGGCAGAGACAGGGGGTAGACGGGACAGGAAGGGACAGGGACAGGGAATGGGGACAGGGGGGATAGGAGGGGACAAGGATATAGAAAAGACAGGAGGGGATAGGGAATATAGACAGAACAGGAAAGGAACATGGACAGGGGATATACACAGGACAGGAGGGGGATAGATAGGAGAGATCATAGTGGGATAGGGAGGGGTAATCTCAACAAGACATTGGGCAGGGAAGGGGAATATAGACAGGGTAGGAAGGGAACATGGACAGAGGATATAGACAGGACAGGGGCGGGATAGGGAATAGACCGTGCCTATTGACAGCTTCAACTGTCAATAACAGAATATAATTCCCTTATTCGAACTGTCAATACTAGGATAATATACCCTTATTGACAGTTCGAACAGTTCAATAGTGTTTTTTGTAAGGTATAAGACAGGAGAGACGAGGGACAGGGAGGAGGAATCTCAACAAGATATGGGACAGAGAAGGGAAATACAGACAGGATAGAGACATTATAGGGAATAGTGGTAAGAAGGCAGATAGGGAGGGGGAACGTTAACAGGACAGGAGGGGGTAGGGGTAGGGAATATTAATAGGACAGGAGAGGGGAGACAGGACAGTTGAGGACAGGAGCGGTATGAGCTGTAAAGCGCTACATTGTGAGAGACGTTATTCAAGGCGCACCATGCAGGTGGGGCAGAACGTGGCAGCAGGCAACATGAGGGTGATGGAGGGTAGAGTCAACGGGGCTAGCAACTAGTGAAGCTGTGTGACGTTTTGTGTTGTTTTTGTGCTGTTGTGGTTTTGTTTTGTGTTTTTTGAGGGATTTTGGGTGTGTGTGTGTTTTTTATGTGTTTTTTGTGGTGTTTTGTGTTTTTTGTGGGGCTTTTATGTGGGTTTTTATTTGGTTCTTTTTAGGGGGGGGGTCTTTGCTTTATACAACTCTTGCTAGAAATAAAACTTCTGGGATTGATTGTGATTTTACAGATAGAGTAGTGAGTATAGTAAAACCTTGCGGCCTATGTGGGTGTCAGCCTTACAGTGGGCGTGTAGGCCGTGTGTATTTACATATAGATGTGAGGTGGTGTCTACCAGCAGAGCCTGGACTCACACATTACCATATACAGGAGGCAGGACGCAGGGATCTACGTCTGCTGTACCAACACACTGTACAGGCCAGTGTGGCTAGGGAAAACCCTTCCACATCAATGAGGGCGTAAAGATGAGAGATGAGACGTCAGTTTGAGTACTTGGTATCTTTTATTAATAATAATATTAATATCAGAGTACCAGTCACTAGGGCTCAGTGTAGATGGTAAGTCGGTGGTTACTGAGATGGTTACTGATTTCCCTCTAGCTGCCCGGGGCTTAAGTACAGATGCCCGGCAGGTAGAGGAGGAGCCCATGTGACCGGAAGTGGATGTAACAGTGGTTTTCATTGGATAATATACATTTGACATTTGATTGGATAATTATATATTCATGGCTTTAACATGTGGCGTGCGCTGGACCGCGGGTGGGGAGCCTGGGTCCAGTGCATTATGGGTAATGGATTACATAATAAGTAGCATGTACACGTGGGGGCTTTGTCGCCTGCCTCCAGGTGGCCTCCAGCCGGCTCAAGTGGCTTTGGCGGTGCCACACTGATTAAGGGTGTCCAGCTTTATAGCATTGTTTTATGTGTTGACAGTTAATCCTTGGGGTCAACATATAGTTCATTTGTTTTGTGTATAGGTGACCGGTCAGTGCCTTGTCGTCTGGACAGGCTGACAGTTACCTGTTGTCCATGGGATAAGGGTCTGCTTGTGATCTATGGATTAATTATGTGTGGGGGTCAGTTATGCTTGGCTTTATGAGTAACAGGTATGTCTGACGTCTAGGAGTACTTTGATGGACATATGGATTGAAAATATGCATAAAGTATTGTGCCTATTACAAATAATAATAAATATGAATATTAATAATCATAAATCATAATTATGACGTAATATGACGTAATATGACGTAATACAATTGATGAAGGTATAATAAGGGGTTTTGTGGCGTGACACCAGGTCTCACCAAAGCTATACAAGTTGAAAGTCTTTGGCGGGGTGAAATTAATGACGGGGTGCAATCTATAACTGGGTGCAATCGATGACCAGTTGCAATCGATGACCAGGTGCAATCTATAACCGGGTGCAATCTATAACCGGGTGCAATCTATGACTGGGTACAATCTATAACCGGGTGCAATCTATGACCAGGTACAATCTATGATCGGGTACAATCGATGACTGGGTGCAATCTATGACTGGGTGCAATCTATGACCGGGTGCAATCTATGACCAGCTGCAATCTATAACCGGGTGCAATCTATAACCGGGTGCAATCGATGACTGGGTGCAATCTATGACTGGGTACAATCTATGACTGGGTGCAATCTATGACCGGGTGCAATCTATGACTGGGTGCAATCTATGACAGGGTGCGATCTATGACAGGGTGCGATCTATGACCAGGTGCAATCTATGACTGGGTGCGATCTATGACCGGGTGCAATCTATAACTGGGTGCAATCTATAACTGGGTGCAATCTATGACTGGGTGCAATCTATGACTGGCTGCAATCTGTGACTGGTGTAATCTACGATTACATCTGCCCTAAATAAGCTGATTTCTTTCATGCCGGTCATGGATTGCACCAAGTCATTTAGTTAATGTATAAATAATACATTTATGCATCATGACAGCCCTGGTATCTTGGTATCCACTCTGTCTGCAGCTCAAGCCATTGGCGGATCCAGGGGGGTGACCGGACGGGCCTTGCCCCCCCCCCCCCCCCCCACCAAAAAAAAAGATAAAAGAGGGGAAGAAGAGAGGAGAAACGAGGGGAAAAAAGAGAGAAGGGGACAATACCATATAGACACAGACCATCAGCATCTTCTTGGGGTGTGGGCATGCCCAAAAAAAACTGGTATGGCTGCTGCAAATTTCTTGCGCTCCGCTTCGGTTGCGCTGTGCGCGGAAACAAACAGTCACTCCATGGCTGACCAGGTTTGGGCCCCCCCCCTCTGGAAAATCCTGGATCCGCCACTGCTAGCATATCATAACGACAAATGAAAATAATGCCTTGAGGCACCATGCTCTCCTACAGGTTTAACCCTTTAAGGACGGCATATGCATTAATGCATCCTGCCCCTGGTCGTCATGATGCATGGATGTAGCCCAGGCCAGTAACTCGCTGGTGCTGCATTCAAGCATTATGCTGACCCTATGGGGTTTAGACTCCCAAAAGGTCGGCATGATGCACCAATGCAGCATCAGCGAGTCACTCACTGGGGCTGCCTTAGTTCATCATGAAGACAAATGCCATCTTTTAGCGACATTCCGTCCTTAGAGGTTTAACATAGGGACTTGCTGCAGATATCACGTACAGATAGACGCACACACTGCATACATAATGGGTGGTGGTTAAATAGATAGATGAGATATCAGTTAGTCATGAATCAACTGAAATTGTTCAAATAAATGTTCATCTAGCATACCAGCATCATGACATGGAGAACATTGGAGAGCTGCATAGCTGAAGGGTATTTCTGATATTTGTAAAATTCACTTTAGATTGCTGGCAGTAACCTCATATATCCTGAATGGTGATGAAGCATTCCCCGCTATATATTTGGTAGTGGCCATTTGTGGAGGTCTACTAGCAATTTGTTACCCTGCACATTACAAAAACATGTATATTGAGCAAAGCGTGAAGCATCACCAATTTTGGGACACATGTACGAGGAGACAGGGGATGCTGGGCTGTGTGGTGGTGGTGGGGGGGGGGCGGACTGCTGGGGGCTCTATCCTGGAGGTTGTTCTAAACTTCTGAGGCTAGTTTTTGGATCCCCGCACAGCATTTCTGGACCCGCACACGGGACCCCCACGCATGCTCGTTTTAGCCCCCCACACATGACAGGGTACCCATACCTCCCATAGCTATTGGCGGGTATTACTTGGTTTTTAATCAGTTACCCAGACGTCCATGCCAGGATAAAGGTCATTTTTATGCAAGTGTTGGTACTTTCTAGCTTTTGTATCAAAAGTCCACAGATTTTTTTTTTTTTTTTTTGGGGGGGGGGGGCACAAAATAACTCCAGAAACACGCTCCTGATCGTGTGGCTGAGCAGGCAGTCATGGTGTGTATTGATGTGTGTCGTCACGTGTAACGCTCCGCCAAAACAGCGAACCACTTTCATGCTCTCCTGACAGAAGCAGAACCTGCCATCCTGCTAAACTGTGCTCAATGTCTACAACATGATAGTGGTTACCTCAGGGTTACCGCTCCTTGTTTGCAGTTATACCTTACCGGGTCTAACTG
Organism: Harmothoe impar; assembly: GCA_947462335.1. Lineage (NCBI taxonomy): Eukaryota > Metazoa > Annelida > Polychaeta > Phyllodocida > Polynoidae > Harmothoe > Harmothoe impar. Next base: position 57,128,258 of record OX381716.1, on the reverse strand, counting down.
TTGTGTGTAAAGCTGACGTAGACAGTAACTCACCTGCAACAAACCAACAGTAAACATTAGTAACAGGTAAGGAGCTCATGTATAGCCACGTATACTCAAGTACAGCTGCAACAAACCAACAGTAAACATTAGGTAAATGTTAAATAAGGAGGATATGTGATAAGCCGATAAGGCTTCCGACGTATACTTTTAAAAATCTCAACGTGATACTTCGACTTTAAAGTCACGGCCATTAATATTGTCTATGTAAGTGGCATAATTTATCATTTACAGCTATATCCCTGATGTGTCTTCTTGTTTAACTAAATCCTAGCACGCAGTTAAGTTCTGGTGGCGGTCCACCCCTATTCGGTACAGATAAAAGTAGCGCCGGTCGTTGGAAATCAAAGATCTGCTGGGAGAGTGAGAGCCTCTCTGTGGGCAGCCGCTCAGGGATCCTCCAGTTTTTACAATGACTCAAGACGCACTCAGTGGAAGAACCTGCCAGACCACCCACCACCACTCTCAGGGAGCATGCATTATTTAACGGGTAGGGGGGGGGGGGGGGTGCTGGTGTACTTGCAGGATGCAAAATGATATCGATCCCTCCAGGATTTCAACCCTTTTTAGTGATAAAGCTGAATAAGTTGGACTTTTCTAGACCCTTTAGCAGGCATGACTCTTCCCACCTACTGTTGTTAAATAATGACTACTTTCCCGCACTACTACAAGTAACACCCCCCCCCCCCCCCACCCCCCCCCACCCCCCCCCCCCCCAGCCACAAGGACCATCCTACCCCACAAGAGCCCTGTGGTGTCAAAAACACCGCAGTCGAAACCAAGGCTATTGGGAATAAATTACACTCCGCCATTTTGTGTATGATTCCCGGTGTTGCGGAATTATTAAAAGGCCTTTTTTATTTCACAGTGATTTAAGGTTTGAACTGGTATTCAATTTGCCTTGAGGGCGAAATGTAATTCAGGAGGGAGAGATTGATCGATAAAACATCAGCATTTTTGAATTCCTCCTATGTTATCATTATTAAGACTTTCTTATTGTTGTATTAACATGTTGTTCATATATCAAGGGAGAACTATTTCATAGGAGGCTGCATCAGTCAACCTAACCCACAACACATCCCGTTCCGTGGGGATACCGATATATAACTATATAATTCCTTAGATAGACTCTGCTTAAGCCATACATCGAGCTAATTCCTTAGTCTACTGCCCTGGGGTATATAGTTCAAGTGCAGTGCAATACGTACGGTGCAATGCATAACTACCCTGCACAAGCTGTAGACATGGGAGATTCTCGAGAATAGCGAACATTCCCAGTTTCATGTTCAATAGTGGCATGTATTTCCCTAGTTTTGATGATGTGAATTTCCCAAGTTTGACTCGTTCAATAT